>OX424574.1:38276365-38876365 GCA_949152435.1 Gastracanthus pulcherrimus
TTTAAAGATAATTTTGATGTACAACTAACTTATACAAAAGTTGAAAAGTTACATGTTACTCATAAAATAATAACTAGTTAAGTTAATGTAGGCGGTTCAAAAACTAACTAAGTTAAGTTAGAATTTTTTAACTTAACTTATAAATTTTTAACTAATTACTTCCCAACCCTGCTTTTTGGACTAATAACCGAAGTCTATTTTGTTAAAATTTAGTTTGCACTAAATTTATGTGCTTCAAGATTAGGTTCCATTAAAATAAAAATAGTTAAACATGCTGTAAGACAGCCATATGATTGTAATTCATCCGTTTGAAAGACGTTCATAAATTATTTTCATTTTATTAAACTTTATTTCGCTAATTGGACATAATACTAATTTACAAACAATTTATTCAACAAATGTATATAATTTTACTAGCTGTCACTCACGTTTCCGTTTAGCACACTAGTGTCTAAACACTAAAACGTCAATATCTCTAAAACGAACGAAAAGAGACGGACTCTCATCGCATTTCTGCATAGCTGGAAAATGTATTCTCGAGAAGGCGAAAACGAGTATATGAAAATAACGAAAGCCGCTGAATCGGAAAACTCGCCTCGAAAGAATTCGCAAGACGGCGGCGGCAGGCGATACACATACACTGCACACACCCCTCGAGCTACATTTTCCGCGCGCCTCGCGTAATGAAGTTTCCGTTCCCACGATTGCGACTCTGTATATACGCGTATATACTTAAGGCTTTATATTCGAGGCAGCAACTGCGCTGGTGGCAAAGAATATCGCGCCATCTCCTCCTCGTCTCGTACTTTCTTTCTCTCTGTCTTACTCTGCGCGGTACCGGTGTCTTCCTTAACCTCGTTATTTTTCGTTGAAACTATATACGAGTTGCGAGACTCTGGCGAAATCGACTCCGCGCGACGGACGAGTTCGTTATATACACTTTTTGTGATGTTTGCCGTTGCGCGGCTATGTGTACACACATAGCGCGAGTTTTAAGGTTCTTTTTGCGGGTGTACGCGCGACGGTGAGAGAAAAATATCTCGTGTTCGCCGGCGCCCGGGTGTAGCTGCGCGATGTTTTTTATGAAACTCTCGTGACGAATTAACGGGGAAATTTATATATCTTGAAAATAGTATTCGAGTTGTGGATGTTTTAACGGAATGATGGAGAATGTCGCGATGTTTGGCAAAGTTTTCTGAAATTTTTTCGTGGAAGCTTGCTTATTCAAAGGTTTGTTTTACGCATGAGATGTTTGTAAAAATATTAGTTACTTTATTAGTACAGATATTAATTACTTGTGTAATTTTTAGTAGAAACGTGACTGCAGTTATAAAAACAGTTTTTGTAAAACAGTCATGATTTTTTTCAGAAAAATACTGAATATATTATACATAACCTTCCTGATTAAAACATTCTTGCAAAGCATAACAATGCAATGTTTAAATACTAAATTCATAAATTGATGAGAAAACGAAGAAAATACGGTCAAAGTTGGAAATTGCATGAGAAACATAATAAAGAAGTAGATAATGACAGGTTCCGGTCAGACGCGTTCTTACGTTGTATAGCTACACTTTCCCACGCGAATTCTTTAATCTTAATGTTTCGCTTTTTTCTGCATTCTCATCTATTGAATGAGTTAATGTTTTTGTGATTCAAATCTTTCTACACTCTACAATAATGTTCTTATGTAATGTACTGCATATATTTAGCTAATTAAATAGGCATTTCATAGTGCATATGTTTTAACCTTACAAATGTTTTTTCTCAGTCAATACATTAGTTATAGAGCTACGATTCATGTGAAAACGATTTATTGCTAAAAGATTGAATAAATTAAGTCAGATCTAGGTGAAGAAATAAATCATATTAAATATAGAATAGCGAAAGCAACAACAAATTAAATTTTTATCGTTGTTTTATCTATTCCAATTTATAGTTGTAAGAAAATTTTTAAACAACCTGAAGAATCTGTATCTTAAAAGATTATATATATATACAAAAAATATTTAATAAAAAATAAAATTAAAGAACTAAAATCAATTTTAAAAAAATTAGAAGGTTAAAGTATGATTATGTTCGTATTAGTACCTAATGCCAATAAACTATGAAACCAATACATTATTGTGATATCATCTCAATCAACAATGCTCGATACACAGCACAAAGTCATCCAAGCCAAACAAAAGAAGCAACAAAGTGTATTCAAGACTCCGCGATAAACCCTCTTATCTTTTAATCGCTATAAACATTGCGAAATCAATTATCATCAGCATAAAGTACGTCCCGTAAACTTCAAGTCATCAAAAAGAAAAAGAGGAAAAAGGAAACTTCTCTCTCGCACGTATATAACCCAAGAAAACGAGGAAATCCACTCTCTCACGCCCATCCAAAAGCCATTGTCCGCTCGTAATGCAAAAACTTTTCGCTTTTAATAACGCATCGTATAACAAGGCGCCTGCACTCGCGATATAATAATCGCGCTCGCTAATTACAACGCTGCAGAGCCGCCCTGTGTGCACGCGCAAGCCGAAGGAAAAGCAAGAAGCTGCCACAATAGAGCCTCTTCTGCCTCTCTTCCACCTCTTCTACGTCTCCTCCTCCTTCTTCTTCTTCTTCTTCTTCTTCTCTATTCCTTGGGTATATATGTACTTTCCGCGTCTGCGCGCACGCTGAAAACTTTTGCGCGCTATAGGTATATTGTACCTATATATACGCGCGCTCTCGCGTTACATAAATCTTTGGCCTGGGAAAAGCGCAGCCGAGGGAGGACGTTCATAATTAGAAGCCTGCACGGAGAGCGAGTGCAACAGCTGCAGCTTTCAGACGCTACTGCGCAGCCGGCGCGCTTCTTTATAATTTAGACCCCCCCCCCACCCACCCCCGCGCGCGCTTTTCATTTTCCGCTCGACTTTCGAGTCACGTGGCAGCGTATGTATATAGCTGCGCGCCACGTATAATACAATAGTTCGACGCCTCGCGCGGATGGAGATATTGTGTGCAGTTGGAGGGTCTACGTTCATGTAGGTGTATAGGGGGATGCGAGGCGCGAGAGAAGCTCGCTGCTTTGTTGAATTGGAGCGTGTTCGGAGTACACGGGTTACTATTTATATACCTTTTCGGATACGTGCAGAGCTGGATGAAGCGGTTTTTTGCCGGTTCGCGGTATTGCATAGTAGACCTTTAATCTTGAATTTAGATCTGGGTGAGAAGCCGGGACTTTCAAAAATAGCTGTTTGGTATCGTGGCGTTACTCAGTTTTATTCTTGTGAGAAATTATTTTTTGCTTTACATCAATTTTTTGTATTAATATTAAGTATAAGAATTCAAATTAGTGATTTTGATATTTAATTGAGTATCTGGCCATTCTTAGAAAATATATTTGAAATGGGTTAAGTAAATAATTACTAAAATAATATTTATATTGTATTTGTTTCAAATTAATAATTGTTAAAAGTATTAGACTAATTATTTATTATTATCAATTATTTACTGATTAAGGTATCTCATAAATCAGTGATGATTGCTTGAATGGAAATATATCTCACAATAAAATTCTCATATAATTATGCGATGAATGTCAGAGTTTTTATAAGAGCGTAATAATTGAACTGACTTCTTGAAGAGAAAGTTTTACCGTCTGTATTAGTTTAATATTTTAATTCACATTATTGCGAAAGTTTCGTCAGTTTTCTTGTTTCCTTAAATAGGCTAATGCGACTATAACTAGTTACCTGTATCTTCGAATTACACGCACATTACGATTGAACGAATGCACTCCTAATGAGTGAAAGTTCCTTCGTGCACACTCAATTTTTATGTCTATTAGCGATTCGTTACATTCGATGACAGCACAGACAGATTGTAGACTTTTTGTACAAAAAACTTGAATGTAACCATACAATGCGTACTTAAAAAGAATGATTTTTACGCAAAAAATATAGAGACCGCAATCGCTTTCTCTTCTTACTCTTAAATCATACTGAGAAAAATTATATTGTGAAAATCTTTAATCGTACAGCAAGATGTACTATTTCTGTTTGTAGATTGAGGAAATTTTCGTTTTTATTTCGTATAAAATTGTCATATTAGTAATAAAATGTAATAATCGTTTGGTAATTTTGACTATAAATAGGCACATGATCATTTCTCTAGATAAAAAACGAGTCCGTGCCCAATGTACAAAGTAAATTTCTAGCAACAAATTCTACATTTGCATTTTTGAATATTCCACACTCCTGCTACCCTTCAAAACTTCCCAAAACCACCCTCTTCCCGTCCCCCATTAATAATATGCTCGCCGCGCAATTGTGCACCGCGGGACCGATAAAATATCTATATTTCCCCCGACGACACGACCCAGCGAAAAAATCAAACTCAAAACCGCGCACGCATTGTTGTATATTCATTCGCTATACATCCCGACTCTCACGTGACCGATAAATCAGCTGCCATGCCTTTCTAACGCGGGGGGGCATCATCATCATCGTCGTCGTTGCGCCTCATTAAAGACGCAGCGCCGCTTATTATTATTATTATTATTATTACATCGAGAGCACGAGCGCGCGTGCCCTATCTCCCGTGCATGCGGGTAAATTCACCTGCGTGAAAGAAAAAATAAAAGAAAAAATAGCTGCGGAGAAAGAGACTCTCGCTGTTCGCGATCAGTCGCTCTATATCTAACTCTCTCTCTCGCTTTCACGTTGGGCTCTTCTTTCTATTCTCCGTCTTTCTCTCCCGAGTTAATGAAGCCGATAGCTGGGGGAATAAGGTCACAGAGGAGGATAAGAGAAGAATGAGCTCGGCGCGGCGTGAAGAAAGGCCGTTGTATTATGGCTCGGCGGCGGCTCTCGATGCGACGATGATAAGACTTTGGGGGATACTTTCTCGGCACGGGTGGTTACTTGGACTTTCTATGGATGAGGTGTTTTTTTTTATGACCGCCGGATTACGGAAGGTGGCTTGTTTAATGAGAGCTTTTAGCTGTAGTTTAGTTTGTGCACGGTTTTGACAGGTAGATTTATGGGGTATATTATAAAAAGTTATAAAACACAATGTTATTACAAAGTTACTTTTTTTCTTCTTTTTTATCCTGAAAAATAATTCTTTTTCTATATCAACATAATTTTCTACTTTTTTTAAAATGCGATATTCTATATTGTACACTGCTATTTATAAGCTTTGGATAGTATATAATATTGTGATAATCTGAATTAATTTATCTATGCGTCAACGTGATAATGTTCTCATAATTCATATTAATAATACGTTCATTACATAATCCAATTAATAATTGTTGTTGCATGGTTTTTATCATAAGATAAAAAAGAAAATTGCATAGTTAAATAAAACGTAATACTATAGAATTACATGGTTTTAACACAAAATTGTGTTATACTAGTATAATAAGTTTGTATTAATACTCTTATGAAAGTACAACGAACAGCTTTTATAAATCTACACACTATTTTTATCTTCCTGTATAAATAAAACTCAATTTATGAATCTATTACTAAAGTCTAAAAAAATATTTGATCAGCTGTATTTGATTCTAGCAGCATGTACATACGTATACATTTAAAATAAAAACATCCGCTTGTTATGTGTCATTACCTCCTTACATAAATTGAATCCACTCGAGACGCGTATTTTTTTCTCTAAATAATTCTATTCCTCAAGTCATCCCGCTCGTAGACTTATCAATCGCATTTGCTCGTCAATTACGCGCACACAACAGAAAAACTTTAAGGAGATACCGGAACACGACTGTGTATACTCATACGGCCGCTTCGCGGTTAATGGCATTTATCGGAGAACGAGTTGAACGCGTTCGTTTCGCAATTCCGCAGCGCGGGTATACGTGTGCATTTCGAATTTCGGTTTCTATCGCATAAGACTCGCGTCGACTCGAGCGATATAGGTACGCCACATACAAGACTTCTGTGGATATTTCTTCTTTTTTTGTTGAGAATAAGCATATAGGTAGTTATGATGTATACACAGCATTCAAAATGCAATTCAAACGTCACGCATTGTTCGATTACCCGAAAAAGGTTGCCAAAATACAATTCTATTATATATATATATATATATATATGTTCAATTCAAATTATGTATATTCTATTATATAGATAAAATGACATGAAATTACACTTCAGATTTCTCCGTGTAACTTCTATCTACTTATTAAATTAAAGAAGAGAGATTTACAAATTAAAATGTTTTAGATGAATTTCTAACATTCGATGAAACAGTGTAACGTTTTTCTTGACGAAATAGCAACGTATCTCTAAGGGTCTATTCTTGTTATGTATATATGATGTTAAAAACAAAGCTTGGCACTCCATATATTACAAAAAACTGAGTAAGTATAAATTTTCATAGACTTATAGTACAATTATTTGACAAACTTTTTAAAAAAAATCAAATACCATCTGAACTTTCCGGTGTCATTTTTTGAAAAAAATACATCCATAGGTACTCATTGTTATATAGGGATTTCTCTTAAGATTTAACCAGCGTTTTGACAATTTCAAAGGCGAACTTAAGTACATATATCGGTCGCGCAAAACGACCAAAAAAACGCTCGCTAATTAATGAGTCATTCCACCGTTGGCGATGGACTCCGCGCGAAAAAAAGGAGAACTTACATCGATCGAGAGAGCGCCGCCTGTAATTGTTCCTCCGTATCGTTTAAGGAAAGCAAAACAATCCGCGAGCGGCCATTTACATAATAGTAGCAAAGAAAAAAAGCAGAGAGGCAAACGAGTGCCGCCCGCGCGTTGCCGACGTTGCATGCAAATTCACGGGCGCATTTGCATCTTCGTTTATCGAGTCGCCTATATTGTGGCGCTCGCGGGACATCGTGTGTAAATATGTACGTGTACAAGGTGCGCGGCGCGGTGATGCGTACTGCGAGGTGCAAGAAACGGAAGAACAGCCGGAGGGAAAACGAGACGCGATTGCGCGTTATATGTACGTACATGCGCTGCGGAGCGGATGTTTTCTTTTTCTACAGTTTGTTCGTGACATACTTTCGCCGGTGTAAGATCTAGTGCACAGCGCGTTCTTTTTTTTTCTTTTTTTTATCTCGGTGTTTTAATAAACAGAGTTGTAAAGGTGAAAGTCTTGCAGCAGGTATGAGCGAGTAGCCATCGGATCCTTGGGTTAATTGTTAGCATTGTTTCGACGACTTCTATTTAAACTGTAACTTAATAGTAAAACAGGTGCATCGAAGAGAATTGACATTTGCATGTTATTGAATGCCAATAGAAGAAAAGGTTCAACAAGATTTTTTTTTCTCCTAACAAGCTTTGAAGCTTGAAAAAATAAATTTAATAAAAAAAAATTATTTAATATTTAAATAATTTATTATTATTATTATTAGTATTACTTATTATTATTTATTATTATTATTATTAGTATTACTTATTATTATTTATTATTATTATTAGTATTGCTTATTATTATTTATTATTATTATTTTTAGTATTACTTATTATTATTTATTATTATTATTATTAGTATTACTTATTATTATTTATTATTTCTTTAATTTTCTTTAATAAATTTGTTATCTTAGTACAAGAATACACTTACAGCGACTTTAAAGTAGTAGTTTAAAAAGAGGTTTTTGTACTTATACTTAAACGAAATATAGTACACCGTAACAAAGTTTAGTACATCACAGGACAAAATGAAAATTCATTTTAAACTAGGGATTACGAGCTTAAAAGTATTTTTTGTGGACGCTTGCTCGGTTCTCTTTTATCTGAACTTACGCGACGTTAAAATTGTTCTATTTTAATACGCGAGGTCTACAAGAGGACGACGCTTAAATTTTTACAACTTACATTTTACTTATGCCTGCCTGTTTTAATATCTTGAGCCTTTTAAGAAGAGAATTTTCGCTGTTTTTTTTGTTGCAAAATATATTTCAACTAAAATCTCTTTAAATGTCACTTGTTGTAAATTCTCTCTCGTAAGGAAACGGTAAAATAAAATTTACATCGGTGCAGTGCATTGCAAACTTATAATTGGGTTCCTTTGAGAATCAGAACTTCGCTCTTAGTACCATAGAGTTATCGAAAAATTAATTATCCTATTTGACTTTGCGTCGGTTTCATGGACTTGGAAACCCAAAGTTTTGAACTTGTGGGACTTCTCAAAGGAGTACAAACAATGGATATTGGAGTTCTTATACTTGTTTTTTAGAATGAGTTTTTTAGTGAGTGAGGTTGAAAGGAGAAAAATAATGTGCCTTCGATTGAATGCAAAAACAGAGGATTCTTTTTTAATGCATTTGAATGATATCTTTTGTGACCTTTGACTAGATGCACTATGTTAAGTTACGAAAGTTTTACTTTGTCATATAATCGGATCTACGTCGCAGCAAAGTTCTAATTAATCTACTTAAAATTTTCAAGAGACCTTTATAATTAGATTAATAAGTTCCGCCATTTGGTTGAAAATAATATTTTGCAAAAAACCTACGCTTAACTGAAACCATTATCATGGCAAATTTTACTTCAGAACTTACTGCGATTTCCAATGTAACAGCTCAATATCATTCTTTTTTGCGAGAACAATTATAAATAAAATTTTCACGATAGTTAGTTCCGTCGAAGTGTCGACATGTACTTTCGATCGTGAATAATAAGATTGTTTCAAAAGTATGAAAAATAAAAATAAAAAAAGCATGCTTGAGAAACTAATTTTTGCATTCAAAACACGATTCCCCCCTCAAAAACTTGTTACGAACACCAATCCAAGGAAGCCCAGCAAAAATACTCCGTAATAACCACTTTAGAATCTCTCAATAATCAGCCAGCAGAAGAACGAAACAAAACAAAAAAAGACTTGGCTCGCGAGTGTAACCAGTCTCGAGCCCATAAAATAAAAGTCACGAGTGCGGCGGTACAGCGACTCAGCCAGGCAAGAGCCAATATACATATATATATATATATATATATATATATATATATATATATATATATATATATACACCTGCATGTGGGGGAGCTCTCAGGCGAGCTCCGCGATGCAAGCGAGGAAGACAGAGATAGATATATATATAGAGAGATAGAGAAAGGATGCCATCCTCACCGGGTATTTCTCGAATGGGACGCGGGGGAATTGCGTCACGGTTTAAATCGCGATATCTCGCGCGCTCGCGCGGTCGGAGCGAGTCAGCCGGCGAATGGTACGGTACGGCCCCGCGCGCGCGCCGCAGCCATTAGGTTATATAGGCACGCGCTCTCCTATATACATAGGCATCCCATCTCTATATATATATACGTCCCATATCGTACTCGTGGCTGCTGCGGCGTTTCTTCTTCTGGTGGGCCATTGTAGGTTTTTTTGTGCTCGCGTCAGTTTTATCGCTTTGCCTTCTTTTTGCCAGCGCAGCTGTTGCAGCTTTTATACTTGAAGACTTTTTCGCGCGCGCGGATCGCATGCAGGAATTTTCCTCTGCCGAGGAGAGGAGGAGGATGAGGATGCGCCACGCGGATGAATTATAATTTAATTTAAAATCGAGATTAAGCGCGACTTTTACTTGCGAGCCGTACCGGTAGGGGTATGTATATGTAGCCTACTTTCGTGCGATTAATGCGAATTGAAAGTTGCGGTGGGAGTTTATATATACAGCACCGGATGAAAATGAAAATGTTGTTATTGCTATTGTTGGTAGTTATGCAATGATAGTTGTAAAATTGATGGATAATATTTAAAAGAAAATTTAACTACTGTTTATACAGTTAAAAGAGTAGAATATAGAAATTTTAATTAAACTATTTAAGGCGTATGTGATCAGTGGAATATTAAGTTATAATTCTATTGTGAATTGTATAATATAATAAATTAAGTTATAATCTTCCGTGGGATATTATCATCATATTAACCTTTTTAATGCTCTTACCATTAAAAGTTTGTTTTCACAGTCATGTAAATTATACTAATACCATGATGTTAAAAAAGATGATATTTATTATACAAGAAGAACTATAAGGAAGCTGAAATTTATAAGGATGCATCATAAACAGGAATCTGTTGATGTTAGATCATTACTTACTAATTTCAAAGAATGGAAATATTTAATTCCACAAAAACAATTCTTATTCTTCGAAACTGGACAATCAATCACAGTGTCTGCTTTGACTCAACCTTTGTAATTTTTCGTTCAATAAAAGCTAACTATCCTATGTATTTTCATAGAGGTAATTTAAAATAATATTCACAATATGTTACAAGAGAAATACTACATAGATAAAGAGTAAAGTTGTAAATAATATATTTTATTACTATTATTATAAAAATTACCGTGAAAATCATAGTAAAGACGGGACATCCTGATTTTACGGTAAAAACTAACGTCATTTATCATTATAATTTTCACCGCAAAGTAGGGTACATTTTATCGTGAATCAGGGCAACTTTTACCGTGTATCAAAGTAATTTTTACCGTAAAGTCGGTATGTCTCGGGCTCACTACGATTTTCACGGTAATAATTTTTATTAAAATCTCTCTCAACTGTGCCTACACATTAATTATCTCTTTTCATTAATTCTATTCTGTAAATATTAACGTTACATTCCTCGTTCTGCCAAAGTAACGCGTGCCATACTCTCATAAATAACTCTAGCTTCTCATTAAACCACGTGCATTAATTGTCTCTTCCTGTTTTTTCATTCTCGCTATTTATTTCTCTCTATCTCTCTCCCTCAAATTATCTCCATCCATTTTCTCATCATATACGCGTATCCTTATTCATTCTGAATTTCTATCGCTGCACCTCGCAGCACCAGAGATTTATTATCGTCACACACATACACATACACACGAGCGCACTGTATCTCTCTCTACGTCTTTCCGTTTTATTCCTCGCCGGCTCCCGCGCCGTCTGCCTCTTTGTCTCCCCCGTTTTCCTGCCCGCGCGCGCACTTTTTTGCCCGTTTTTCTTGTACTTGCCCTTCCCCCCCCCCGGCTCGCGACGTCTCTTACGCTATTACACTACGAAACGCAGCGCGAATTATTACCATGGCCCGTCACACGCGAGTAAATCCCGCGCGGCACGCGCTCCGGCCGACGAGAAATCTATGCGCCGTTCGCGCTCTTTATTTTGCTGCTGCAGCTCTTATACTAGGTTGGAGCGTTTCGGAGCCGAGAGCAAGCGCGCGACGGATTATCCGTTATACGCGCGCGCCTGTAAAAGGCCGGTGAAAAAGTTTTTCGCGAAAGCGCGCGGGAGAGAGAGAGAGAGAGAGAGAGAGAGAGAGAGAGAGGGAGAGAGAGAGAGAGAGAGACAGAGAGAGAGATAAGTTTTTAACGCGGCGTTTCTGTTTTTGACGTTTTTCTTGCGAAACGTCGATAAGCAAATACGCGCAACGGAATGATAAAATATTTTGCCTTGGAGCGATTTCTCGAGGGCAACTTTTCAGAGACTTATTGATTCTGTAAAAGGCTTGTAACGGTTGGACGGTTGAAATACGTGAAAATATTTGTTTTGATTCGTGATGAAGATAATAATTGTCATTGCAGAAAATCGTTTTCATCGTAGAGTACAAAAAGATATAAAATGATCGGAGAATACACTGTTCCTGTTTAAAAGCAGTATTCTGTTGATATAATACAATAATAAAAAAAGTATTATTTTATTCGTTTTTTATTATTTTACGAGGTTCAATAATAATTATTTCATTACATATATGCTAATCTGCAACAATTTATCGACATTCTTTTTATAAAAGTTGTATACGGACGCTTGCATTAAAATGATGATTTATTAAAATTTAATGAAAATTATTATGAATTTCGTTTTAAAATTGAAATGTTCTAAAGTGAAAGCAAATTTATCCTGTGAAAAGGCTGATATTTTTCACTTAAATATACTCGAATAAAGTAATGCTTTTTACATGTCTAGTAACTGAACTTTTTTATAGAATATTTATAAAATTCTCTAATGAAAGGTATCTTTCTTTTGTATTATTATTAACTTATTATTACAACGAATTTAAACAAATCACAATTTTGTGCTTAAAAATACTTTACTGTATTAAACAAAATTAATATAATTCGTAATAAAATTTACATCATTCAAAAGTTTAATTATGGGTATAAACTTCATCTATAAGTGAATATTGCATCCATTTTTTAAACAAATTTTTGAACTACTAGTATCGACTGGTATTATTCTTTACCGTTGCCCCTTATATTACGTTACACCCGGTATCATCGACGTTTATATTATGTATTTGGAAACTCAGCATGTCGTAAAGCATATCAAATTTTAATAATATGTATTTGAACATATCGTAGTCGCTTGTTTGCACAGACACCCAACATTATTTTATATGAGTTCTATTTTATACCGATATCTAGCGATATTCCGTGATAAATATGAACCAAAATGAGACACGAGTAGTACACTACTTTGCTTTTCGATTTTTTAACAATATTTGAATCTATTATACTTCTCACAATCGAGAATGTTTAATTTTATATTTCAGAGTAGCTATGCTAATTTTACCCTTTTAGGACTTACAAGCTTTAGAAATATTTATTCTCATACCAGTTGAATAAACTATACATTATGCGTTTGAAGTATAAATAACAGAAGGTTGATCAGAATTGCTATTAGTAACGATCAAGGTTTATTAACAACACAAGTATTAAAGTCGCAACGCGCACTATTTATAAGAATTCACTTGCACAACTATTATAAGCGCCGTGCGTTTTACGCGTATGCGCGGACAAATTACGAATATTGCAAATGCACAAGTGTACAATAGCAAGCATAAGCAATGTCGCCGGCGGCGAGTGCATTGGTCTCCTTCCAACGATTTCTCCCCACCTAATAACATCAGGCGACACTTTTGGCGAGCCTCGGGGAGAGGCTGCACTGCACGTACTACGGCGCATTATTTCCCCGAGCGCCTTCCTCGATATCGTTCGAAAGAAATGTGTATACCTACAGGGAGGAGAGATCGGAGTGATGATTGGTTTATATGATGGCAGTTTAATTTAGCGATGGAACTGCGTATGATTTGTGAATTCGTAGGTTTGATTAGGGAGCACGCGTTTAATACTTGAAGATAATTCTGATTTATATTCTGATAAGTAATCTTATGTTGATTAGTGATAGCTAAATATAACAGTACTTGAAATTCAATTTTAAATGTATTAAATGTAATATCTGTGGGTTCTCGGAAAAACGACTTAAGTCCACTTTTCGTGCTTTTAAGATATTAAGGTTTAAAATTTTTAATTTCCATTTAAATTAATATTAAAAAGAACTCATAAATAAGGTCGATATGCTCAGTAATTTTTACTTTCTTGATTTTTCGTATTTTTATCTAAAAATATACTATGTTAGGATATCAAAATCGTTCGAAACTCAATTTTCAAAAAGAAATTAACTTAAGTCGTTTTTCCGGGGACCCATAGATATAAATTTTATGTAATTTAATAAATCAATAAAAAAATTTATTTAATTCGCAATAAATGTACTGGTTAATATTTATCTCTTGAGTTTATTACTTCTTAAGCTTCTTTGACTGTAAGTTTCAATTGTTGTATGAAAATACAAATTTTAAAACGAAACTTATTGCATATATGAACAATCGTTCGTGAAATCTTTAAATTATCGTTCAATCATCTGAATAAATTATTAATGGAAATCAAAAAATAAAAATTTTAGTTTTTAAAAAAAATGTTTTTCAGTACGGACACCTATAGTTTTTAGTCTAAAATTTTATTGTCCAAATCCTTAATAGTGATACTTCAAGTGAATGTAAACGTTATATAATAATATTCTGATTATTAAGAATAATATTTACGTCGAGTAAAATAATTATCTATTTAATTAGCTTAAGCACTGCAGGACATGTGCTTAACCTGAACCATCCGAAAACAAATTCTGAGAAATATCGGCTTGATTCTTAAAACAACTTTTTGTAGAATTAAAAATATAAAAAATACGCTTGATAGACCTGCAAATGGCATCTATATATAACTGATCATGCAAAGCGCTGCAATCTAGTGGTGGGAGCTCTTACAACTCATGGATGTCCATATATACGTCGCGTCTCATCACTCATTTTTTGTTAATTATTTCATTACATCAGCAATCCAAAGCTGCAACTCCATTCACAAAGATCAAATCAACCAATCCCGACAGATAGCAACCTTCATCTCAATAACGTCCCATTTACTCTCACACTTTCGCGCCACAGACTCTCGCTTATAACTCGCGCTGCTCTCTTCCCATCGCTTGTACCATTATTACCCGTCGATAATGAATACGTCGTTCGTCGAAGGCCGAGCAGCAGCGGCGAAATGTACCAGGCACGTAGGCGTACCTCTTTGCGTGTGTGCGCGCATATATATAACACATCTGCAAGGATACGATACATGTTGTAGGTTGTGCTGCACACGCGGCTCTAAGGCCGTGCGTGAATTGACCCGTTACGTGCGATCACAATGCTCGCGCGCGGAGCCGCTGAGATAAACGTAATCGCGCAGGTGGACGGCGCGTATACTTATATACGTATATATAGGCATATTATGATTATAGATGTCGAGAGCGAGGTTTGAGCGTATGTGTGGCAGTTTTTACGCGGTATCGCGGGGTGAATGTTCCATTTGGCGCTTGGGATCGGTGCAGAAGATTGACATTGGGAAGAGAGTTTTTAATTGAATGAAGCGGATGGGTGGTATACTTGGATGATGTAGTGGGATTGGTTCTCGAGGAAAGTTTATTTCTAGTAATGCAGGTGGGAAGGTTAAAATAGTTTATCAATGTTTGGGATGTAGCAAAAGCATCGTATAAGTATTTCAGTAGATGCGCGCCGAGTATAGATTGTCTTGCTAGACTCGGTACGTATCTACTTAATATACGAATATTTTTAGATATGACATCTATATCATCCTGCAAATCCTTTTTAAAATAAAATTATGCACTTGCTTTTATCATGAGTCTATACATTTTGCTTATATGTTGCTCTCCAGTAAAATTTTACTGCAGTTAGAATAAACAAACAAGATTCTTATCATTTTCAGTGACAGATAACAACGTATGGATGAGTATTTTCGTAATCGTATAGTTTTTTATGAATCAGTGAAACATTTGAATAAAGTACAAATGAGTCGCCAATATAAACGTAATACATTTTGTAGAATATAAGACAAAGAAATATTTTCTTAATAAGATGGAATCCTTCAAAATGAATTGGCGGTTGAGGGTCGTGCAGAAACAATATTTTACTTAAGTGAGCTGGAGGTCTTACAAATTCTACCGAAACTAAGGTAACAAGGTTCCTATCTTCCGAGTCAGTTATATTTTTAAAAATTACAAATCATGTGGAAACTTTATGAGGTAAAGTATATTTAAATTATTCTGCACTACTAAAAACACGTTTTCAATTTCTACATAAGAATTATTTAATAAATACAATATGAAAATAAATAAAATCTAGCGCAGAATTAATAATATTTTCCAATGTGAATAAATGTTTTGAATAATAATATACTTAATTGCAGATAATTATATTGATATTTATAATCAAAAGATATATTATTTTAATGAATTGTAAATATGATTTAAATTTACTGATGTATTAAATCAAGTCAGTCCAAAATTATTATACTTGGAAGAATTTACTCTCGGCAGAATACTATTCGAGTATTAGTTGCCGACACTACCAGTACTTGAAAACATTAGAGGTCCAGCACTGAGATGTAACGGGGATAATAAGAATGGGCCAGTACAACTCTATTCTTCTATATGTATATTCAAAATTGCACAAAAAATATAAATTTTTAGGCACGTGCGAGACACTTCACTCAAAGTTTAGTGTAATAATCATAACTACAGATTACTATCGCGCGGCCGAAAATTCCACGTAAGCTTAGTAATCGTACATTAAATTAATATTTTGTTAAAAACTAGTCTAAAAAGTAGGTTAAGCTTGACGATTTCGCGATGTTTTGTTTTCTTTCAATATCGGCAAAAAGTATTGCACCGAATCTGAGACTACTTCGGGCCAACGTCGAATCTTTTTACTGGCCCATTCTTATAAAAACGATATAATCCCTTTATTGGTTCAGCACCGAAAAATAATTTACTGGCATACAATATTCAGCCACAATCGACCCGAACTATCACTGCTGGCAAATTCTTTCATGGATAGTTATAATTCAAACAAGAAATAAATATACATATATTTAATATAAAGATAGTTTTGGGTGCACGCGGCATTTAATGTATATTCTATTGACGAATAAATGGACTTTATACTCAAAGCAATAAACCTTACTGATTATCATGAGCGATCATTAGGCAATAAAACAATAAATATTATTATGATAACAAATCTGCATCCACTTTGATAATCTGCCTACTTGGATTAAGCTGAAACTCATCTTATCAGAATAATTACCTACAAATAAAATAGACATAACTATATTTTTAAGTTTGTATTTTATACAGTCTACAGTCCACGTCAAAAGTTACTTTTTCATATATAATATTGATATTAACTCATCTTAAAAAGAACTTTCTGAATTCTTGGCTCAGCGAGTCAGTGGACAATTTCATTATTCGCTATCACAACAAAACAATATTATGACTCATATCTATCAGCTAAGTATTTTCCATCTTTTGAATACCCAAAAAAACAAAAAAAGTACTTTGTACATGCGATAAATTATCACCGATTTTAAGCGATTTCCTTACACAAACAGTACAGTTGAAATACAATTTTAAGAAACTCCCAAGCAAAACATATAAATCACGCAAATCCCGTAAAATCACCGCCGCCCACACATCCGCGGGACGGAATGTCCCATACCAACATAATACGCGATATGCCCATCAACATCCGCGCCAGCGGCCGACTCGTACCAAGTCGTGACTACTTCCACTTTTAGCGCTCTCTCGGCCACCGCAGCGCATGTGTGTCGAGATACATTATATTATATACATGCTCGCGCGTCTCTGTACGCGCGTATGCGTATACGTGTAGAAAGTCTCGCTGGCTGAAAGCCCCGAAGAAATCAGCGCTCGTTTACACACACAAGCGCACACACCATTTTTGTTTTCCTTTGAAACTCGCGTGTACCGTACGTGTACACCTTACAGCTATAACGCAAGTATACGCACTTTCGTGTTTGCGCGATACTTTGACCGAAATTCCCGGCGACAAGTGCAATGGTGTGATAAACGCGCGGGTCTCGGTGTTGCTTGTTTCTGGGACTCTTTTATGTGCGCGCGCATGCACGAGTGTCGTCGCGCGCAATGCTACAGGTATGTAGGTATGTGTTGCGAGGTGCGTGTATAATAGAGCTCGTCAAAGACTCGCGCGCGGATGCAATAATGTGTCGAAAAGAAGTTCGCTCGCGTTGTGTGTATATGCGTATGTTTCTTTTTTCTCAGTTGGGTATAGAGAGTATGTAAATGATATTCAAATTGTCGAGACTGTGTGCTAGGTGTCGCGGAGAAGAAAATCTTTTGAAGGAAAAAAGTAAATTGTTCGATTAGCATAGCAGCTGCATTTTAAAACGGTTACAAGAATACGCTGAAGTTAATTAAAAGGATTCTTTGTTTTTCCACGTCTTATAACGTGTCTTTTTGTGTTGGAATTCAGTAGACGCAAGCTGTGATAGTGAATCTTTCACGTACGCTGGCTATTATTCAAATTGATACAAACTTTCGTGCAGGTTCTCAGAGTTGAAAACAATGCTCGAGCGAGAAACTTTTAACAATCAATCTCGTCTTATTCTTCTTCTTCTTCTCTTCGGGAGGAGACCGCTGCGGTCATCGATTTCTTTTCACATGATTTTTTAAAATAACCTATATATATTTTATTTTAGAAAGTTCACTCTGATATCATCGCTTTCTTTCACTTAAATTGACTGTCAGCGCCGTTTATGTCAAGTTTACTTATAACTGTCACTCTGTGTATGCAAATTTTTTCATAATTATCGTTGTAAGCGACGCTGAATGTAATTTTTTACAGATGATTAACTTGTTACTCAATCGAAAGTCTTATAATCATACATGAACTCCGTTAACCCAGACTATTTATAAGTATACTTCAACTAAGAAGATTAATCTTGAATAAGTTGCTAAGAGGAAACTCGTTGAAACCCAGAACTCTTTATATTAGTTCTAAAGGAATCTTTTTTAAATAGACTCTTCTCGTAATATTCGATGGAGATTTAATTTGCCAAGATATTCTACTAGAATGAAAAAGATTCCTTTCAAACTAGTATGGAAAACTTTGTTTCACAACTATCTTCTTATTTATCTAACTTTGATTCCTCCAAAATTATTGAAATCAAAATATCACTTCAAACGCGTTGAGTTAGTGTGTTTTCACACTCTCGGAGCAAAACTTCAGACAACCAACAAAGCATTTCTCCAACGCAACAAAAACGAAGTCCCTCCAATTTGCATGCACGAAAGCGCACGCAAAATACGAAAACCCACGCTTATACTTTTTCGCAACAGCTCCGCTTCAAACGTTTGCCCAGCAGATCAGCGAAAAAATTCCCACCTGTACCGAGATGTCAACACACGCGGCGCGCGTTCATTTCTCTCTATCTCTCTCTCTCTCTCTCTCTGCCGACCCGTTTCACCTCTTGGTGTGAAAAAAGCCACTTCCGAGCTCACCTATAGCTATACACCTCTATATTACACTCCATCTCGGAAAGAACCATCAGCATCGGCGTGATTCGCTACTCCCCAAATCCATCCATTTTGAATGCGAAAAAGAAAAAGTCAAGTCTCATAGCGTACCCGTTAGTTCAGCAGGCGCGTCGAATATCTCCGCTCCTCCGCAACAAAACAGTGAGAAACGGCTCCGGAGCACACAAAAACAAAGCACCTTCACAGAAGCGCCATCGTCTTCTCACTTTTCCCTCTCCTTTCCAGACCTCATACAGGTACAGACAATCTTGATTCAAAAAGAAGAGAAGAGAAAACTACTACATGTACATATTATTCACCACGGCACAACGGACAAGAAAAAAAAGCACACTCGCGACGAGCTCTCCGATCGAGAGAGAATCTCGAATTTGTTGTATATATAGTATGCATATACCGTATTGCACACACACAGGAAGAGGCGAAAGAGTCGAGCGCGACGCGAGCCTACTCCGAGCGAAGTCAGGCGGCGACTGACTAGCAGCGCGCGCTGCTTGATCTTTCTCTCTCTCTCTCGGCCGTGCCTGGTATGTAGCTGTATATAGTAGCTTTCTCCCCACCACTGCTGCTCTCTGGCGCGCTGGCGAGCCGCGATTTTAACTCGGGACTGCGCTGCTCTGCCTCTGCGCGCGTTACCTGCTGTGTTTTAAGTCTGATGTGTACACTATAATATAGATGCGGAGTTTGTTTTGGGACGGGGGGGCTTTAAATCGAGAGAGAAGTTCGGGGTTTACGGGGAGAGTAAATTTAGTATATTTGGGAATTATTTTTATGAGTGCGGTGTGGTTTGTACGCGAGGCTGCTGGGTTTGCGAGCTATATAAACAGCTGTGAAGCTTGAATGAGGGTTGATTTAGTGAAAAATGGTTCATTTACCTTTGAGCAGTGTAGGTACTCTGCAACTGTTTACTTCTGCGAACTAGACCGAAAGGAAGGAGAATAGCGGAATTAGCTTGATTTTGAACTTTGTTTTATATAAAAGTGTTCATTTATTTCAAATGTAGAAACAATGAAACCAGGGCGATGGAAAATACATCAAAATTCCCGAATTTATCGGGTTTTTTTCTATTTGTTCTATTTATTATTCTTCTTTTTTGGGCTAATTCTTTTAGCGTAAATGATTGCAGAATTATAATCAGAAGTACTTTTTCACTAAAATAATGAATACTTGTATAACAGCCAATATATTAAATTAAAAACATAGGCATATAAGACATGCCACTTTGAGTAGTGAGTTTTATTTCTAATACTTGCCAACACTTCATAAAAATTAATTTTCCAAAGGTTTCGAGTCCGTGTTAGTACAAATGTGTATCTTTTTATTGAGAAGAGTTTTTTAAAACGTTTACTTGGTAACGAAGGAAATGTATAAAGCATGGTTGCAGCTTACTGGATTTGGTTGCATACGATAACTTATATATTATTTATCTTTTAATTAAAATTAAACAGATTTAACGTAATTGTTATAATTAAAATCATTATAGAATAACTTTTACTATATCAATAACAATTCCAAGAAAATTACTTTATTTTCACATTTTAAAGTAAAAAGCATATAACATTACTTTAACGTTAAGTAGCTTCGTAGTTCTTGATCCATTTTGACTTTTTGAAGTTATATGTAACTCCAAGGAGGTCAAAACTTTCTCAACTTTCCAGTAGGATTTGTTTATTTTTAAAGCGCTGAGTTTCAAATCGGAAGATGCTATTATGTTAGTATTTTCTACTACTATAAAATACAGAGGATCGTCTTAAAAAAGTTTACTCGTAAAATGTTGATGGTAAATTTGGCGCAAACTTTACACTTGTTTAAATAACTTAAAAGAGCTTACAATCTGTATTGAAAGTTTTAATACTGTTAGAATTACTTAAAAGGAGACAATGATTTTGTAATGAATAAGGTTCCCACTAATATTTAACAAAGGATATGCTATTACCTTTAAAAGTGTAAATAAATGTTATTTTCTAACGTATCTTAGTTGATACATCCAGGTCATTTAAAAGGTCATTAATATAATTATTTTATACATCTACACATTGTTAATTTGTTTCTTATAGTTACGAACAACATCAAGACGTTAATGCAAAGTACGAAGTGCAAAGCTCCGAGAATTTCAAATCACTTGGAAGTTATTTGTTTCCTGAATCGGTCTGATGCTATCTTCGACTATTACTTAAAATTCAGCGCATAGGAATCCAGTTCAACGCAAGTGTAGAAGAGGCATTAATAGCGCGCGCAGCGCCTTCGCCAACTCAACACGCTCCGCTGACTTTGCGGCGCGTAAGTTACGTTATTTTACATGAGAACGACCGCGATGTGAATGTATACATATATAATCTCCCTTTTCTCGTTCTCATCTCTCTGTATTTCTTTCTCTCTCTCTTTCCTGCGCGTCATTCCTTTTATCTCTCCATGGCGTTGTCTCTGAAAAAAGAGCCAGGCGCGCTCTTTGTCTCCTTTTTTCCTTTCCTTTGTACACTTTCGTTCTTTTTTATCTGAATTTTTATTGCACTTATATTATTATTTTTCGCCTTCCGTCCCCGCGCGCGGCCGAGCGCCTCCTCCCCATTCATTTAATTTCTCATTTGCTTTCTCCCGCGGGGACTTACGACCTTGACTTCTCGCCATTCTTCTTCGCCCGACGATTTAAGTTTTTTCTTTCGCTGATGACTATATTAATTAATCTCTCTTTAGTCACAACTGTTCCCAACTTTTGCATTTTCATAAGCTAGAAGAGATTTTTTTTGTTTTGCTTTTTTTTCCATTTTGTATAAGTATTGTTAAGTCTATACTAAGAATTGCTATTTTTCATTGTATTATAGGTTTGTAGTTGAGTTTTTATGAAAAAAACTACCGTTTTTAAAATAATAATTTACCTTAATCAAATTAAAACTTGACAAAAAAATATTGATTTTGATTATGAATATGATCATAATTGTTACTATACAGCCATAGTATTTTTTGTAGAAAACCGTGTAAAATTTGTAATGTTTGCTATATAATTTTCTATTACCCTGGTAGAAATCTATCCCGTCCACTTTATAGATCTATGTAGAATAATCTCGCGCTGTATAGATCTATGTAGGCAAACTAGATAGTTACTATATAGGCGTGTAACGGTCGACTCTTCTAGTTTCCCATACTATTTGCCCCGATAACAGTAGATAAGAAAAATTATGACAATAACAACTATTTAACCCTTTCAAGGACAGTGGTACGTATACGTACCACCTGTTTGCTTTCAGTTTTTTCTGTATTTCGGAAAACCCTTATACCACTAATGACTTTAAATGTATGTACAGAAGAAAAATGTGCCCCTGAAAGGGTTAAAGGTTATGTTTTAAGAAACAGAAGCACAATCTATTATGCTTATTATGTATTATTTTGTTTTAAAGGTATTTACATGTTATTGTTCATCTATTACCAATGTAAGTAAATGTAAATAACCTCTATAGGTTATCAAATTTTAGATGCATCGAGTTTTTGTATTTAAGAACCCAATAACAATATTATGTTATACATATATATTAAACAATCAAAATAAGAAAATAATCTGAATATCCAAATAACTATATGAAGTATTAGTGCATATATTTATTTTGTTTATGTAAAATTAGTTTCCTTACATTTGATTATGTTCCATCCTAAATACAGGCTTGGTTTCAAAACCTGTACGGTTTATATAAGGAAAACTATTTTCACACACATTTATTATCAACTGGTTAATTTTCTATTTTTAAAAATAAATAATGTATTTGAGTTTTTATATATATATATATATATATATATATATATATATATATATATATATATGTTCTATTTTTGTATGTCCTACTGTGATTAATTTATAATTTGTTACTTATAAAGAAAATTATCGTCTACATGTGTTCGACTAATGTGTTTGACTTTGAAAATGTTGTCACGGATGAGCAGTTTATGTATTATAAGAACTCACATATGGTTACAAAATTATTTGTAGTTCTGAAATTAAAATTCTAGTTTTTAAATGAAGCATGTCGTAAAGTACATATTTGTACATATGATATATTATTACTTATATATTACTTTTCAAGAAACAACTACATCAAGCAATAACATTATTTTGTGATCACTGTTTTCCATATGCAAGGAACATTATTTCTAAATTTTCATATTTTAGGTTAGATATGCTTTTTGACTACTTTTATATGTAAATCGTATGAATAGAACTATAGATCTTATTAGATTATCATAATTGAAAACTTGCATGTTAAACTTTTTTTAACATTAATTTTTACTATAAAAGTTCTGTTCAATAAATAATATATAACCTCACAGATTTTATACGTACATATTATTATTGAGAAAACTATGTAGATCTGTGTGGATTTATCGAGTTTTGTACAGTCTAGTACTATCTAGTTTGCCTATAAAGGCCGTTATAGCGAATGTGGGCGCCACGATAAGATTTCTACCAGGGTAGTGTCCAATATATAAGTGTTAAAGTTATTATGAAATAACTAAACAAATAAATGACCGCCGTGAAACTTAATTAAGTTTTGTACTTAGGGAAGTCGTACGAACATTTAAAAGAAGATAATCATCGCCATTGTAACATGTTTTTAAAGGCAATCGTTACTAACTAATTTGACTTTTAAAAATACATCGATAATCATTTATCTGTAATTTTAGTTTTAGATGCGAAAATTAGTTATTGATTCTCCGCTAGTTTAAATAAAATATAAGCGTAATACTAATGCACTTAAATTAATAAACTGAAATATACGGAGGGTCTAGATACGATTACAATGCATTGTTTTCTTTTGGATTCAGCTTCTTGATTGAGTATTACTAATACAATGGAAATCTCATGCATTTATTCATGTCCAAAGTACTGAATCGTTAATACACAGGCAGTTCGTTAAAAATCTGAAGATCAAGTAAGCCTCAAAGAGTTAGCGGCTGTACATAAGAACCGAACTCATAATGATAATATCAAGCGCTCTTCCATTCTCTCAATTAACATTTTCCTCAGCTAAATAAGTACAGACCGCCAAACATTTATTAGAGTTCCAACATTGCTCCTTCTATCACGAATTCCGCAGCCAAGTTAAACCGCCAGCCCCGTCATGTTCTCTCAACAGAAATAAAATAGCCAAAAACAACTTCTAAACGCGAAAGTTGAGCCGCGCGCGCCAAACCATCTCCCTCCATCCAGCAAATAAAAAAAAGCGACAAATCTCCCTCTCGGCAGCACGACACGAGCCATTCCTCTTCCATCCGTACAGTTATTCCAGCCATTTGACGTGCTTCTCTATCTCTATCTCTCTCTCTCTCTCTCTCTCTTCTCAAAGCCGATAGTGCAGCAGCAGCAAGAGTCTGTCGGACTATCTCGCGGCTGCTCCGTTTAATTGGCGCTCGCTCGCGTAGGCAAGTTTTCACTTGCCTCTCTCTCGCTCGCTCGCGAAAAGTCCATGGCAATTACCTCGCAGAGGTCTATATACTCGCGAACTCTACTCGCCGCGCTGTGTGTGTGTGTGTGTGCATGTATATATATGTGTACACTGCGGCCGCGGTGCAGCGGTCCGTTCGCCTCGGTAGCGTGCTCGTGCCTCGCCTGGGTCTGTGGCTGGGGGTATACAGGACCTTCCTTCCTCTTTCCGAGGTTTATAAAATGTGTATGTGTGTGTGTGTGTGTACAAGTCGTAACGGAATTATACCCGCTCTGTGCTCGCGCGCTGCGTTCCGCCAAAGATCGTCGCGTTGCTCATTGCCAAGGTTTATATAATAGTGGTTTTGAGGTAGTAGGTATTTGAGGTTTGTTTTTTCTTCGTGGCGAACGGTGATTGCAGTCGGATAATTCTGGAGTCAATTGTGTCGATTAATGTCAAACAAATTTATTGAATTCTTTTAGGAATTATTTGTACAAATTTATTTGTTATCGTTATTTGTAAAGAAAATGTTACTTCACGTTAGACAATGGGATAGTTAATAAGAATCCATGCTAGCAGATAATTAGAACTGTCATGTAACTGCTTCTACTTATACTACCTGTCATATGCAGAGAAATTTAGTGGTACTTTTTTTTTAACTGTTCCATCGACAGCGAGAGTTAATTATTTATAATTAACATTTGTTGTGTTACGAATAATTTTACAAGCATTCATTCTTTTAATTTTACGGTGTAGTTAATTAACTTCAGTGTCTTGGAATCATTATTTATGATAATCGATCCGACCTTTCGGTCTTCTGTATAGTAATTGCTTTAGGATCTTTCTTAAGGGAATACTATCACGGTTCGAATTAGTGTCCAGAAAACTCTGAAATTTTGTATACTAGTATGTTTTGACCTCAATCCTTATAAAATTACATTCAATATTTATACAAATTTCCTGAAACTGAAGAATAGTTGGAAGTGAAGTCAATCTTCTCCAATCAGAATTAGTTCGAATCAATAGCTGATCACATAAATTCATCAATCATTAGAGTTAATTAACTACAACAATACCCACACAATCAGGAGAGCTTTGGGAGAAATTCAATCAATATCATCCTTTAATCCTTGAAATATCATATAACAGAAAATTTTAAATAATTTTGGACAATATTAATATGTTGAGTGTAGCACTGTTCTATTCTAATACGGCGCTTAAGATAATAATTCGTGAAACGGTAAATCACCTCGAAACTCGAAGTGAATTAGCCATTAAAATTACGAAACACGCCTCCAAGAACCTCTCGAACGCTCTTATTTTAAGCGAGCAATAACACGCCAGTAGCGCGCGCCCGGCAAAATCAAAAATAACCCAAACTATGCGGTTGAAATCACGCAAGTCCCCCCATACCATGACAACTATATTACACTATTATTATACATCTCGAGTCATGCTCCGCCGCAGACAAATTTGATAATCGCCAAGTAGATATATATTAGCACGATGTCTGGTCGCGCGCACGTGCATTCGAGCTCGCTAAAAATACACAGAGGTAATTTCCCCGCGTCAGTCGAGTGCATTATATATACCCGTAAGACTATGGGGGCATATATCATTGAATTGAACGCTTAAAAGCCCTATAGATACGTACGGATCCGTCTGTGTGTATATAAACGTCAATTTATATCGCGGCGTCAAAGGAAAAGGAAGGCGGGGGAGGGCATGAGCTGCGCGGGCCCGAGAGGGATCTCCCTCATTGACGCTAATACCCCGTCAATTATGCAGTTATGTGCCCCCGCGCGGAGTGAGAGAGAGATAGAGAGAGTAGAAGCGCGTAAGACGACCAAAGCTTAATCGGCCAATTGCCGCGTAATTTGGCCTAACTATATATGTCCCCCTCCTTCCTTCATATACTGGCTGGCCAGAATTGGCCGCAGCGCGAAGAGTCATTCGAGCTGATGAACGCTGAAAAGGAACGTCGTCGGGACGTTGTTACACAGGCGGTCGTTTATTTATTAACTTTTATTTGGTCAGGAAATTGGTGTACGCGCGTGTAATTTTCTCCGGCTCGAAGCGCCGCGATGGGTTTTAATTCGCGTTGTTAATTGTGGGAGCCTTGTATTTAATTGTCGAAAGTTTAGAGAACGAGTCATGTTTCGTTGTGAACGTTGCATGGAAGTGGTAATAATCATAGAGCGAAATATTTTTAGAGGATTCATTTAGCAACAATTCTGTGAATCACCGACTGTGATGTAATTCTTTGGTGTTGGTTAATTGTTATTTATATTTATATGAACGTTGTTGAGTTGAGGATAAATTATTATGACAGAGTATACAAATTATACAAGACAGCAAACAATTTAAAAGGACTTTCAAATGAATATTCATATTCATGATTGAATTAATTAAAGATTTTAATATACATTGAATTCAAAATTTGTATCATAAAACATATTCAAAATAGTGGTCCAGAATGTATTTTTAACATTATATATTGGTTTGACCTTAACATGCTGACATTGAACTGCTGCCAAAAACGTAAATTTAGAGGAGTTTTCCATTCCCGTTTACGTATTTACGGCCTATAAATTTTTCCTTTTGCACATAAACTTCCTCATATTGTTACTAAGGCTATGTAGCATTTTACTTTTAGCTAAGGTGTGTATTCATATGTCATTTAAACAATAAAATACAGTTGTTACGTTCGAATAAATCAAACATACCACTTATAAGGGAGAAATATTTTTTCTTACAGTTATTTATAACTATACCCATTTGTATTAAAATATCGTGTCGCAAACACATTAAATATATTCTGCGTGCTATATCCATCCAAAAATAAGCATCGATTTTCCCATGAACTTCATGAATTTCAACCTCGAAAACTAGGAAATTCCAAAATTCATCAAGATAATACCAACAATCCATCCTTCAACTTTGCAACATCTGCAGAAATACGCAGCTCACCGTGCTACCGACATATTAATAAGAGAAAGTATTGTTTACAATATGAAATGAAAAAAAATAGCTTTCACTCGTTATCCATATACCTACAAGCGTAATCTCGCTCGCACGCGATCATATTTTTCCCGTCGTTTCCTCGTCAAAAGAGACAGGCGTCTCCTCTCTTTCTCTCTCTCTCTTTCCCTCCTTCTCTCTCTCTCTCTCTCTCAATTTCTGTGTACATATGTGCACCATGAGAAATTCGCCTCTCTCTTCGCGTACGCTGCATCTGTGCTACATAATACGAGTGACGCCGTTATATATTTCCATTGTCAGGCGACGACGACGACGCAGCAGCGAAAAGCCGCAGCGAAAAGCCGCATAAGCTTTTCGCGCGTGGGAGGACGACAAAGGCGGTACGCCGCACGACATTCGTCGCTTCTCTTCTACGATCCCTCCCGCGAAGCAAATGCGAGTAGAAACTATTCTCGCCCGATTTCGTCATTGCAGCGCCATCGTTTCTATATAACGTCTGCTTTTGTTGCTCTTTTTTCTCTGTGCGTAGAGCTGGAGGTCTGCGCTGAGTATAAGTATATATATAAGCTCGTCTCCCGGGAGGTGACACGCAGGAATTTGCGTTGTTATTGGGGAGGAGAAGTATTTTAATCGTGCATCTGCACGTGATGCTATGAATACACTTGGGGTGGAGAGGCAGGCGGGCTCTCGTAGAGCACGAGTATGTTGTCCGATGCGGTGGATATATAGACGTAAAAATAGAATAATGAATACTGTTTTGAGGAGTAGTGGTGGTAGACCATCATGATGCAGAAGTGAAGGAGGTTTTCTTAAGAAGAATAGTTATTTAGAGTCGATGAAGCAGAGATGATTTTCAGCGAACTGAACAGGTGAATGACGTTGTGTTTCCAAATTAGTGAATTTAGAAGAATTAAAGTTCAACTGTTTGTCGAATTTTAGTTAGAAATGAAAAATGGGGAACCTTTGCATCGATATTGCATTAATTAGTATCTCAGCTAAAAGGTATTTCAGTCATCTAATTGATAGAATAATGGGTAAATTTTTATCTACGAAACAAAGTAAACAAATTTTTCATTTGCACCCTCGAAATTATTTTAACGATTATTTTAACAATTTTTAATTGTTAAGTAGAAAATAACATAATCTGTTTTTCAATTAATTTATTATATGACATTTTAAAGAATAATAAAATCTTTCAGTTCTGATGCGGACGGTATTGATCGCAAAGAAAGTCTTATTATTCATTTGTTTCCTTTTTTTTTATTTTCATAGTTTATTTAAAATACATATCATTGTAGATAGAAGTGTATAACGTAATATTCAGGTGTTCAAATAATGGGCTTAAGCGTCCAATCGCATTAAAATCGAGTGCTGAAATCAATTCTATTTTACAGAATATTATGTTTCCGAGAACGGAAGGCTCTAGATTTTCCCGAGTCGTCGTGAATTTTATTTTATCCTTATAAGGTACGAAGGCGTCTGATTCCGGGAAATTCGCAAGCGGGCGCGAGCGATGGTTACAAGAAGGGGAAAAGACACGAAATGACTCGGGGCGCCGCTCATCATCCCCTTACAGCAGCCTTTCGGGGCATAACTGCGATGGGTGGGATGCACGCCGCTGGGAAGGGCAGGGGATGTAAGAAGGGCCGGGAGCGCCGAGATTGATCAAATTTGGATGGAGACGCGCAACGAAGTCACTCCGCTCGACAGTGTATACTGAATAAACTGTGTTCTTATTTAATACGCCCATCCTCACATTATAATATTTTTATTAATGCAAGTGTTTGCAAGTTTACTCGACCAATATTTAAGGCGATGTTAAACCGCCACGATACCAGTAAATGTGGAAAATAACAATTTTTCATTTAATTCTTAATTTTGATAAAATAACAGAAGCGTTATTTTTGGTTGGCACGACATCGTTTGAGAGAGCTCTTTGTTCGAAAATGAAGATTAAATGAAAAAAGTGGGTCCTCGTAATTGTCGCTCGGTGACAGAGCATCATAGGGAAGAATACTGATTTTTAGTTAACAGTATATTATTGTAGATCATGATATAGTTTCTTTGTAAACTTGTGAAATTTTTACGATATCTTCAAAATTGAAGAAGATATCGACGTCCCTTACCGAAGCCTAGCACATTTGAGATTTCTTAAAAACACCTAGTTCTTTTCAGAGTCCTCTTATAAAAAACTAGCACTTTTTAGATTTTCTGATTAATACAAACACTTTCTTGTATCCCCTAAGAAAATTATAGTTTTTGTTTAAAATTTTGAAAATTGCTAATTTTTGTAGAAGTTTGCGGACAAAATCTAGTGTTTTTCGAGAAACTTGAATATGCTAGTCTCCGTAAAGGGATGTCGATATAGGTAAAACTTTAAAAACCGTGTGACGTTACTCCGGCCGGCACCTTTTGATGTTTTACCGTTTTAACGGGTAACGTCACTCAAAGAACATCAAGTAAGCTATAACTTTAGCAAATAAGTTATTTTTTTAATTCAAAAAGTAATACACGTCGGCTTAGGTTATTTACCATTATTGAATTTTTTAATTATTTCTGCTATTTTTCATAAATTCATACTATTCTTATACTGTTACATATCCAAATATTATTTCGGGCTTGCCATCCCAGCCTTGTTCTACTGATTATACACCAGTACTTCGATCTGTTTTATTATTAGCCTTATAAAGGTGGACGTATACAAGTTACACTATTATTTACAGCATAAGAAAATTAAATTAAAAAGAATTAGATCCCTTTGCTCTTAGGAAAATTTTAAAAGCTGGATTAAGATTTTTCGACTTAGTCCCGACTGACAATGCGCAAATCGGATTTCGATGAGGCTTTGGGAGATGCTTTCCGGTACCTAAAAATTAAGCTTATATAGCACCCGTAGTTCGTTCTAATGGGCTCTTATATTCTAGATATATGCTTTTTACCCCAAATATACTTTATTTTAATAAATAACGGCATCTCTTCTAGTGATAATAATTATGCATATGTTAACGTCACAGAAAATTGCCCAAAAAATAATAAAAGTAGGCAGAGAGAGCTTTAATTTGAGACTTGTAACGAGCCATTTCTCTAGTGTTAACTTTATGCATAGTTATAATCACTACAAGAGGTACCTTTTTTCACTAAAATAACGTATATTCGTAGTCAAATAGCTGATATATCAAATACAAGGGCCCATTAGAGCAAATTACGGGTGTTAGGCTTCATTTTTAAGTACCAGATAGCATCTCTCAAAGCCTCATCAAAATTCGAGTTCCGCAGGGTTTGTGTTCTCCTTGTGAATCCTTTGTCAAACTTTTTTCCAGTAACGTGCTCATTCTTCTTATTTAAATATTTGTGTATGCTCTAAGCTCTAAATGGTGGTAAAGGTTTCATAGCTTCAGCTCAGAACTACAATTTTTGTAGAATTTTTTATAATTAATAAAAGGATGGAATGTTAACATAAATATTTATTTTAATCAATTGTGATTTATCAGAATCATTCATTCATATATAATCGCATCGATCTCGACGAAAAAGCCTTTTTCTACTGATACCACACGAGTATACTTACTTATTTCCCTAGTATATTCCCTAGTACGACGATAGAATATTTATTTCCAATTCACCCCTTTCCATACGTAAACATCCCAATATACACCACCGCCGATTACGCAGGTTTACCCACGCGTTCGGAATATAGCTGGCGCGCAATATATACACATCCCTGGAATCCTCCTTCAATGCCTCCTCACCGTATACCTATATACCCTATTCAGCAGCGCTCGACTTTATTCACGCGCGAATATATAAGCCGCAAAAACCACCAGAGCCGCTCTCTATACCACACAAAAAGACGACTTATACGTATACGTACGACACGGCGTCATTCAAGGCGTGCTCGTACACACATCGCTCTCCCCTTTCCTCGCGCCTTTTATTAACCCATTCAATACCTCGATATATACCGAGGCGATTGCCGAGGCAAAAAAAAGGGCCGCTCCTTTGTGCTCACAGTCAGCGAGAGACAAGCCAATGGCAGCAGCAGCAGCAGCAGCGACGTCGGCGTTTATTTCGGCGTTGCCTCGGCCCTCCGATAAATAGCTGCTGGCTCTCGGTCTCGATTTCCGCGCGGAGAAAGAGAGAGAAAGAAACTCCTCCGTTATAGAGGAGGAGGAGGACGAGGAGTAGGAGTGTACGTGTTCCAAGTGCGCTCGGGGCACGTTCGACAAACTTTTCCGCGGCGGTTTTACACGCGCCCTTCTCCTTCTCCTCTCCCGTCGCTTGTCTTTCTCTGCTCCGCTCTGCTCTTCTCTCGTCTGTTTGTGTGTTCTCTCTTTTTTTTCTCTACGTTCATTCCTCGTCTTGCAGACTGCTCTTTTTTCGTTCGACTATACGGCTCGAGAGTGCAAGCCTGTACTTAAGTTTTATTGCGGGCTCTCGTGTTCGCTGCTAATGGTCTTTCTTTATTTTGAAGGTTTAATCGAGTTACACAAAGTGATTCCTGGATTCCAGGCGGCCCTCGGCGCGCGCGCGCGCGCGTCCGTGTTTTACGTAACGGGAATTGTATATATATAGGAGCTGGCTGGCGGCGCGGTAGGTAGTCGAGTAAATATCGGGATTCGCGTATGATTTTTAATAAAGCACGATTTCGGTATAGAGGGAGAGTGCGGGTTGGGTTTTGGAGTTTTTATTTTCCGAATTTATCGATTGCCCGGATATTCGCTGCGGAATATGGTATTGCAGTCCGCGATTGCCAGTTTTAATCTGGTGTTCTCGGTTAATAAAGCAAGAGATCGCGCTTGTTTGCGCTAGCCAATTCGTTGCAGAGGCGACCAGCGTTCAATTTGCAAAATTTGTACGGATATCGGAAGAATTTCTTTTTGCTTTTTTATCGGAAAATTCAATGGAGTTAACAAGGATTCGCCAGCATGAGAAAAGAATGAAAGGAGAATGTTTCGTACAGTCGAGAGCATTCTTCATTTTATACTTCCTGCAAAACAGATCAATGAATGCATTGGTATTTATGTATGAAGAAGATTATACTTTACAATATAGAAACGTAACTAGTAAATACAAATATATACCCCAGCATTCCTTTCTCTGTAATTAATTCACTATATATATATATATATATATATATATATATATATATATATATATAATAAACATATATAGAATCGATATATAGCTAAATTTAAAAATAAATTTTTTCGTAATTTTTGACAATTCTTGTGTGGGCCACACCCTTAATGTCGGAGCTGGTGTCGAAAAAGATGTTCTACACGCGAGCTAACGAAATGCCGGGCAACGCTTAACACTGATTATACTCGAGAGAGAGCCTTTTCGAAAATTGCTGAGCTTATTATATGCTTGCTCTCGTGCTTGGCTCTATTCACTGCGCAGTAAATTATTTTAAAGTGATGTTAATTTACTAAAAAGAACATTTTTATTGAAGTTGAAATTATTTGTAAAAAAAGTTATTATTATATCATTTAAATTATCATGAAATTATAAGTATAGTGCACAAACATAATATTATACAAAAACAGAGTAATTTATATGACAATAATAATCTAAAAAATTATAATTTTAAATTACAATGAATAATTCAATCGTTTGTAATCCTTACACTTCTCATGACATAGCTGTAAATAAACTGTTGTTTTTAAATTGAACTTTATGTTGACTGACACTTTTATAACAATAAATAAATACGTACATGTATGTTTTCAACAAATGTTAGCCAAGATCTTAAATTAGAAGAATAAAACAAATAAATTGTATGGAAAATTAATTCAACAATTGTATACCAATGCAAATGATAATGCTTTCAACTCTCTGAATATGTTTCGAAATTCAGGGGTGCCTCATCAGGGTGAAATTCAACTCTAATATCAAATTATGCTCTAATTATATGCAATTTCAATTTCACGAACTGGAATTTCATGTATTCACATTTACAGTCATCATACAATGGAGTACATTTGACCTTAAATGTAAGATTTTTAACTCCCTTTTTTTATAAAAACATCTTTTTAATCCCATAACTTTAAACAAAATCAAATGGAGACGTCCATAAAAAGATTGATAACTAAAACTGGAAAAGAATGTTGGAAAACTTTTAGAAATATAACGTTAACGCTTTTAGTACCACATTTAAATACATTGAGAAAATGATATTATAAAATATTACAAAATTGAAATCGTAAAAACGAGCATAAAATCTTTTTAACATATCATTTTGTATAAAACGTTTAAATACAATTTTTTATCGCACGATAATTCATAATATAATTATTAGTGAATTTTACTATGTGATTTTCTTAAAGTTACGATCTAGTTTTTTCCGTATAACGTTTGGAAACGCAATCTTCATTCCCCGAGTTCTTCAATAAAGTACTGGAGAACCTCGTCAAAAATCCAGCGCTCTACAATGATTAAAAATCAAAATCATCACCACCATACCGTTCACCGCGACGCAGCTCCAATGACCCAGCCCAGAAAAAGGCAACAACAACACCAGCAACGACCTTCCCTCTCATCTCTTTTCCATAATATTACGTATACAACAAGCAGAGCAACGTATATATATAAACCTCGACGCTCTCAGCATCTCCCATACACACACGCAGCACAATGCATCCCATAAACCCACACATACACACACACAAACACCTGTACAATGCCAATACAGTGGCAGGCAGCCTGGCTCTTGTAATAATGCCGCGATTACACGCGTGCGCATAGTCTCACGTAGCGCGCTCGTGACTTGACTGCCGCTTACACAGCTACGTATACGTGTACAGCAGCGTGTGTAGGTGTCCGTTGCCCATCGCGCGCGCGCGCGCGCGCTCGCGAGCCATATACCGGCGAATTCCAGACTGCGCGCTCACGCGACGGCTACAGCAGGCCGAGTATATAGCTGTTATATATATGCCACGGCTGTATGGCCTCGGATGCGCGTTGCAGATTACGCCCGCGGCCGTTTTCTCTCAGTGCTGCTGCTGCTACTGCTACTGCTGCTGTTTAGGGTGCGGATTTTTGTACGCTAGTGGTGGTGTACAGAGCGGTGCGCTGTAACGATATTATCGACGTTGTTGCGAAACTTGGCTTTTACGGGTTAATAAGCGTTTTAGAGGACTTTTTGGCTTAGCGCGTGCGCGGTTATTGTTTTTAGGGCGGCGTGCATGCGCGGGGATCTTGTTTGCCTTTTTTTTATGAAATGGGTAAGAATGTTGAGTGAATTTTTATGGTATATTAAGCATCGAGCTATGTATTCTTTAATGAGTATGTAAAATGAAGTCATATTGCTTGCAAAAATATGAGGCCGTTTATCGGGTAAAACACGTCACATCTACACCGTTTTGGAAGAATACGACTTTCGTAACGATGGATGTATCAAAATCAAATTGAATTTCTACTGAAATATATGTATCGCTAGAGCGACAATTACGACTTTATTGAAGCGTTTTACCGCTTTGAAATCAATTTTGTAATAAGTACGCTATTTCAATAAAGTTTATCGATATTTGCATTTCCGAGAATATTATAGTATATATATAAATTTATGCGAAATTTTCCATGAGTTTCGTCGAAACTAGCTGTCCGTAAAAGCGAGGATTTCCAAGCTATATTAATAATTTTCCCTATTATTTTGAGATGGATTACACCCAACTTCTCACGTGCCAGTTGGCAACGAATATATTATTTCCTTTTTTCATGAAGATCGATAATTATCATTTTAAAGAATGTGCGATACTGGGTTCAACCCAATCAACTGAAGTACTTGCATCAATTGAAAGAGTAATTTGCAGTTTAATTGGTTAATTATAATAAATATTAATTAAGTTTAATATTCGAATAATCGATGCCGGAAATCAATTTTTTAAATTTTGTTAATTTGTTTGTACAGTGTATATATATATATACATATACTTATTAAAAATTGCGAATTATTATTTTAGCGTTAGTACAAGTTCAATTATCTATAGGTTTTGATGTTACAGTTCTTATAATAATTCTAAATAAGGCTATTAATGTTTGCATTTCAAATTGTGATTCATTAGAAACTTAGAAAGTTATTTTAATCGAAACTAAATTACGTCTTTGTAAAAATAAATGGAAGAAGTCACTTTCTTTTTTGGCATCTTTACTTTTACATACGGGACTTGCATTTTATTAATGTGCAATTTAAATTGACTGATTTATGTTGGAAACGAATGCATGATTCTGACCTGGAAAATTGCATTATAGCTTTTAATGTACGTGAAAATTGAATACAACAGAAGTTAAAATGCATGGAAATGCAGTAAAGGCGAATCTTAACATTTAAGTTTTTAATAAAATAGATGTCTTGCAGTAGTATGTCGCAGTGGTATGGTCATAAAATTAGTCGTAAACAGTGGAAAATTGTCAATGCAGAGGCTATAAATCTAGAATTAAAATTTTCACTTTGTTTTATTGAGATATTCACTTTATACACTTTTTACTGTGCTCAGTGATTATTTTCATTACGACGCATCAAGATTATATTTGTATCTTGTTTTAAAAATAATTTAAGCAAATCTGTATATAATTATTATTTAATGTTATATGTAAATTCACATTATTTATATAAGTTGGTTTTTTATTTAAACTCTAATTACGTTTATAGATACATCATCACTGGTTCACGAAACTCGCGTTAAGCTTTATAAAAATCTTATTTTATTTTTTATATATTAATATAAAATTAAGTATATATTATGTAAGTATAATAATTCATAAGTTTTATTTCGAACTTCGTTTAATTAAAATATAAGCACAAACAATTGATGACAGTACATCGTTTACTTATTACGACATAAGTATATTTAGATGTATCCTAAATAAATACTTATATCATTTACGTGAGAATGATTGGTTTAATTTAAGTAAACGTATTCATTGGAATTCGAGCGCAGTTGCATGATGTATGCATAGAGATTAAAAGTCACACGATAAATTTATTACAGTTGCATCTTTATTGTTTACTCGTTCAACTGCACTTGAATCTTATTCATATTTGCTGTTTTCGTGCACATTTCGGCATTTAATACTCATTTTCTGATCCTTTTACTCTTAATTTATTGAAGCTCTGACAGAACTCACGTTACTCTTTAATTTTGTAATTAACAACCTTTTTTTTGTTATTTAAACAATCAAGATAAAATATCTTCTTCTGTAATAAACAAAATAATTTGCACGAAATACAAATCTTACAAGAATGTGCAACGTCTAACACAACGGAGCTTTAAACTCGTAAGATCGAAACAATAAGGCGGGGTCCCACAATTATCCCTTGTACCTGCAACCAGAAAACAATGTATTTCCATCGCACTTTCTTCCAAACATCTTTCTTCCATTACACGCGCGCGCTCGTAAACTACTTTTCCCTCCAGCGTTAAAATGAGCCATTCTCCGGAACACCGGAAGCTCTGTATAATATATACTCAAGTGACAACTGGCGCAGCCTTGCTTTCTCTCGATTCGCATCACAGAGGCCGCGCGCGCGCGCGCGAGGCCCGGCATAATCCAATTAATAGAACTCGCGCGAGTCAAAAGCGGAAGGACACGCGTGAGAGCTTCCCTCTGTATTATACTATACCATAATAGCCATTCACGTGGGGTATGCAGGTGTGTATACTGTTCTTCCTTTTATTTTGTTTTTTATAAAAGGGGGCAAAGTATACGTTGTGTGTATACGCGCGCACGTATTCGTCGAGAGGTATAGAAGGTCGCAGGCACTTGCGTGCGTAATCAGCCGGCTGTACTTGTACGAGGTATTTATGCATGTAAGAGTAAAGAGTCGGAGCGGATAGTTTGAATATACGCGTGTGGTTGTAAGGTGCTTGACTCCAGTTGAGCACGGGCATTTAATGCGCTTTTACGGCAGCAACGAATGCGGCCGCGTGCGAATGCATTCGTGATGTGATTAAGGCTAATGGCCCGGAATTAATGGGGATATTGCGCGCTTATTAATCGCTTGCTGCAATCGATATTGATTTTCCCCTTTTCCTGCAATGATAGACTTATAAGACAAATTATAATATTTATTTTTCGAATTTTATATTTGTATTACTTTATTTACTTCTTTATTTATTTGTTTAATTTACTTACATTATCAATATACTCACTATTATAATTTTCGCCATAATATAACGTTCTCTTCACTCTAATCAAATGACGAACCTATGTGTAATATGACAGGCCTTAGAAGAACAAATAACTTATCGAAACTTTGTTATTATTACAAAATTAGCACCCGTTCGATTCATGATTCATCATACTTTTTCTAGAAATTCATACACAGTTCTAGAAAATCACTAGTCGAATTTCTATTCATGGGGTAACATTAAAATATCCTACTGGAAAAAATAAATCTGTAAATTGTAAAGTTCATATTAGGTTTGGAAAATACTTAGTTGTAATGTCAGTATTCGTAGAAGATAAAAAAGATAATTGTATTCTCGGAAATGCAATTTTTTAAAAGGTTAGTATTTTGGGTCAAATGCATAAAATATTGGAAAATCTATTCTACATATCTTCAGATCAAGATAATAAAAATGATGTGCAGCAATTATGGATTCCCGTGAACTTGTCCCGGATCGTTTTAATAAAGCATACGAAAGTAATACCGAAGACATGAATGATGGTGATAAAAGAAGACAAATTACACAATTAATTCCGTTTGATTATCAACCTTTGTTCGAAGACAAGAATATCACAGAACAATGTGATGTTGATGAACAAACAATCTGACATATTCCATTACAGTAACAAGAGAAAGAGGATAAGATGATTTGATACTTAAATAAAGGATGAAGGAGTCGTCGAAGAGTCATCAAGTTAACGGCGTTCCACTGGCGTTCAATTGTAATGAATCGGAAAAAATAGTTCATTTATATTTTGTAGTTTTGTATAATTGACAAATGTGGATATTGGTAAGTCAAGATCAAGATAGTTGATAGGAAAGAAGCCTGCTGTTTATCTGTATAAGTCAAGGACTTTAAGCAATTTATAGTTATGCCATTTGGATTATGTAACGCACTTGCAACTTTTGAACCATTAATGAACAAAATGTTACGAGACTTTGTAGGTAAATTATGTCTTGTTTATCTAGACGACGTAATAATATTCAAGAAAACATTTTTAAAAAATGATGTAGAACTTTCAGACGATATTGTTAAGAAATTAATGGCATATTTGTTTCAATGTGCTTTTTTAAATTTAAGCCGCATTTTTATTTAATCTATGTAATATCATTTATATATTAATTTAAAGGTAAGACAATTGCAATAAAATATGTTTTTTATTGCATATTACACGAAAGCTAAAAATTTAAATATAATCAGTCCATCGTCATTACAGTATTATAATTTTTAATTCTACAATTTTCCCGAACCCATCAATCTTAAAGCTCTACACATCATTTACCTCGTGCAAACTTGCTTCGTGAGCTACGCAGAACATGCATTAGCACTAAAAGGTAACGTTTCCAGCGTACACCCGAAACCAAACTTGATTAATTATTTTCCAATGCCCGCCGCGAACGTCGCGAAACTTGAGCCGAACTGCGGAAGGGCCCATCGCGGGAAACTCTAGTCCCGATCTTTCACTGCGCACACATCCGGGGCTCGATTCGCGGCAGTAGACATGCAGCTATTGCAGCTTGCTAATCCGGCGCACAAAGCCAAAGCACTGCCGTGCGGAGTTCCTCCCCCCCCCCAGTTCGAATTAGGTGACCCGCTTCGTCGGGTTAGCTCTGTACAAGCCCGAATACATAACCTATGCCGAGTAAGAGCGGCAGCGGCAAGCTGCAGCGCTGGACCGACGTCGCCGGCTTGCACCCCCCTCGCGCTATCGACTTCGCAAATGTTTATAAGCGCGAGAGTGCACACACAAATTGTTCCGTTTGATCTAGTTCTCGCGATGCACCGACGCGGCAACGGCGAAGCAGCGGCGACTGCTGCACAAAAGCAGCTTGCGCTTCGAAATCGGGGAACTTCGGATGGAGTATTTGTAGGATATATACACGTCATTTTGATGCTGTAATATATAGGTGTAGACGATTTTTACTTTTTCGAGAATATCTGTTTCTAATCTTTACAGAAAAATGTATGATGAATTCTACAAAGAATCGGCCGATACGTGGTGCGAAAAATGACGAAAAATAAATGACGAGGCATTTCTCTGCAACTCTAGTTTTCTTAGTTTTCTTATAGGTCTTAAATGTACGAGAAAAAATTCTAACAAGCAAAAAAGACATTATGACCCACTTTGTTGTGTATATTATCATTTTTCTTATGGGAATTTAACATGGGAATTATGGACTAAACGGTCATCATTGATATAATAATCACTTGACTTCTAAGAGTGCAAAAAAATTTTCACGTAATAGAATGTTAAGTAAAGAAGACAAGCTTAAATTCGAATTTCAAATCAATAAGATAAAATCTATAAAGAATGATGCATGTCTGAAACGGATTTGTTTTATTCTTTGTGAACAATATATAGAAACAGATTTTCTCGAGAAGTGTCAAGATTGTTTTATTTCTACGAGGCTTAGAATACGTTATTGAACATTTTTATATTTTTCCTGTATTCTGCATTATACATATATTCACCTCGAGAAAGCTTCATCACCTTAATCTGCATGTATAAAAATCTACGATTTTGAAGTGAAAAAATGTATTTGTGCCATGCCCACCGTGCGGCTTAGCGGAGCGGCGTCGACCTACTTTGAATTCGACTAATCTCGCGCGAAAGTATGGAAAAAAGACTCGTGTGTGTATTCGTACATACGGGCGAAAGCAGCCGCCTATACATCAGCGAAGTAAAAAGTTGGTGAGAAGCGCCACTACTGCGCGCATTGTGAGTACTTAATCTGGAGCGATAGATTCCGTATGTAGGTATTATGCATGTATGAGCGCGCGCGATCTCACACAATTAATTGACACTCGTTTGATTATCGTGTGTATCCTACTCAAGCAGTTTCACTTCTGCACTAATTACGCTGGGGCTTTTTTTGTGAGGAAACATCGATTGCTATAGGAGATTGTAAGTAGTTGCGTTGTACATGAGAGTCTTTGACCCGTGAGATTTTTTTAAAAGAGTTATTATCAGTGTTAATAACGGTATTCGGAAAAGAGAAATTATTTCTTGAGTGTTCGTTCTAAGTAGAAAATAATATATTTTGATAACAGTAATTTTTAACTTTCTCGTTAAAACGAGTTATTAATTTCGTTTATGTCTAGACTTTTTTCTTTAAAATGTATACGATGATTAATTATAAAAAAGTATCTGACTATGTATGCTTAAATGAGTTAACATATTTGAGAACCCATTGTTCATACTATATATTTAACGCCGTTATATGCGAACAGTACATTAATTAATTTCCGATATGGTCCATGAAAAGTAATTGTGAAAATGTAATCAAATGATAATTTTTCCATTAAACTGTCTATAGTAATTTAAATATTTTAAGTTAATTAGCCGAAACCTGCATTATTTCTTTCATGCTTCGCAGGACTCGAGCGAGTAACGGTAGATCCACATTGAATCTAGCTAGTCTCATTTTTTTCACACAAACAAGGAAAATTTTAGACTAACACGTAACTTTTTAAAAATGTGACAATGTTGTATACGCGTTAGAGTCAAATTTAAATTGAAAATTCGTACGTACTTTTAAAAAAATGGTAAATTTTAATAATTTAATTACTACTGAATTTCATATAAAAGGTCATATAAAATACCTATTTCTAAAAAAACGAAGTTCGTAATAAATCTACCAAGTCTCGTTTTATCCATGCAAACAAAGTAATTTCTAGAGTAACACGTACATTTTTTAATAAGTTCACGATATTGTATACGTGTTAGAACCGAATTTCATAATTTTCATATCGCTTTAAAAATGTAATGAAAAATTTAAAACATTTAATTACTACAGAATTCATTTTTTTATTTATATACGGACATCGCTGCCTTTTAATAAATTTCATACACAAATCTGTGTATATATAACTATCCTATAGCTGAGAAGAACGTTTTGCTGCGGAACAAACATACTTTGGTAGCGCGATCTATACACTACGATTAGTATATAGCTATACTATCGCAATTTTTTCATGGCAGCAATCATGAAGACTATAGAATTATTAATATTAATCATAAAGTTGGTTTATGTTTTTAATTTGTCAAAATTTTAACCGCAATCCTAACTTTAGAAAACACTAATCAAAAGGAATGATTACTGTGATTCTAACAGAAGAAATTCAGTTATATATATTTAATTCGTACCTGATATACCTATGTATTAATCGTTTAATTCTTGTTAAATTTTCATCTATCAATAAGTTTTTGACTAACATACAATATCATGTGTACAATATGCTTCTAGAATTATAAATTAACGATTTAAATTTTATACATGATTTTCTTCTTAGAAATAATATTGTCAGAATGGTTATAATGAATAAATTAATAAGAAATATATAATAATAATATAATAACATCCTAAACAATGTGACAAAGTGACTTGAAAATATACGAACGCGTACGCTCAGTGAACAAAGAAAAAAAATAAGTTCCTCATAAATGAGTAAGGTATTTTTCCTCCAAGGCATCGGCAAACACATAATACTCGGAGCAATCCCAACGATCCAGAAATAGTCAATCCTCTGCGCCAGCGAACCAAAAAGCAGTCAGCCCTCCTACATACTCGATATCTCACATACCACGGCAGCTCCCTCTCTCCCTGACAAGGGCGTCGTAACAAGATCGTTGGCTCGCTAAAAATAAAGCTCCACAAAAGTCGGAAAACGACGGCCGACAAAGAAGAAAGAAAGATATTCGCGCTCGTCCGGTGTATACAGAGAGGAGAAGGAGGAGCAAGCAGGCAGGCCAGGCAGCGGAACCGGGGAATCGATGGATGACGCCGGTCGACGACTCGATACACACACGTGTGTGCGTATATATATAATACCTGCGGGCCGAGGTGCTCGTGTGTCATCCTCGTCGACGTCAACGTATTTTATATATATGTGTGTATACGACAAGGACGACGCGAGCTGCGAACTGTGAGCTCGTGCTCCCGATGCGTGACGTTCCCACGTACTACGCGAGCTCGCGTGTGTGCGAAGGTATACGCGTCTCCCCGACGTTCGACGGGGACGCGCGGAAAATTAACTGGGTTTGGGAGTCACACAGGAGACAGACTAGCTTTATACGTGGACTGAAAGAATTTTAGTGCTCTTTGAGGAAGGAATGCGAGTTGGACGTTTATGCGAAGTCCCGTGCGGGATTTTACAGCGGCGCCACGGACGGGAGGATGTTGAGTTATTTCATTTGGGAAATTAGTTTTAACGTGATTATACGCGGAGGTAGACGTGAAAATTTTAAGTATTTAAGTTGCTTAACGTTGAGTGAAATTTGGTGTGAAGGCCGAGTACTGTACGTTAGGCTAAATTAACCTACTTTTAATTGAATTAAATAAATTTTAACTTTGGACGGTTGTGGAAAAGCTATTATGTGAAGCTTGATTATATATCCGTTTTTTTCGAGCTTTCTTTCCATTATTTAGTTTTTAATTCAACTTTTGATTTTATCCATTTCTTTCGGGTGTATCGGAAAAGCATGATAATTTTACAAAATTATAAACTACAATAGTATCATGTTTAATCATTTTTTACTCAACGCAGACTTATTAGTAATAACTATACTAAATTTTACAATCAAAGTGTACGTCATATTTATTAAAATGGTCTGATGTATATTACGTTTTAATTTTAGAAGCTTACAAAATAAAATAATAAACTAAAGGAAATAGGCTGTGATGGTCGAATAAGCTACTTTTAACGAGGCTAATGTAATTAGCCGACGTTTCGGTGTGGTATTTCTGGAGACAGTAAAAATATCCTTTTCAGGGCTCAATAAATCAATTACTTAGCTGATTTATATCCAGCATAGATTTAATTAACAGATGTATAAAGTTAAATATTATTTTAGCAGCAACTTTTGTAACTTGGTATATAACATGTTTTCTTTTTTTTCAATTTTTCGAGTTTTCTCGTCTTCTGCTCCACCAAAAGTGACGTTAAACCCCATTACAAGATTGGAAGTAGTTCCCTTTAACCTGATAGATATATTTATTTGGCATGATTTAAAAAAGATTTAAAAAAAAAAAAATATATATATATATATATATATATATAAATGCAAGACACCAAAAGCTCCTTTTTTTGACAATCACCTATATATATATATATATAGTTGATAGTTGATCGTCAAAAAAAGGAGCTTTTGGTGTCTTGCATTTAGCTATCCCTTTAAATGTACTTCAGAATATATGGCACAACTAAAAAAAATTTTGAGTGTTGTAAGGCTTCATGTAAAAGATGTTCCTTTAGGTTTCAAAGTCTAAATAATCAGTTAAACTGAATAAATCCAGTTTAATGGTCGATTTGTCATTTTCGTGTCATTTACCATGTCATTTTCATGGCAAGTGTAATTTACGCATTTATCGACGTTAACAACATATTTAGACTTTAAAAACAGAAGGATTACCTTTTAAGGTAAAAATACCTATTATGAAACACCCTCTTAACTGTGGCTCTTTTATGAAATAGTATAGAAAATGATAAAATTAGAACTTAAACTGTACCTTTCGGTCCGTAGATTTGAATTATCTACAAACTGTTTTAAACCTTTGCAAGGGCTTTTTTTAATAATTTTAGCTATTTGCATATTATTTTCTGTATTATGAAGCAATAAATACTACATTTTAATGATATAGCTCCCGTACATATGAAAACTAAGTAAAATAAGCATGTTTATTGAATTTAGCAGCCTAACCTGTAATTTATAGATTACGAAGTCGATTCTATGAGGCATAACCCTAAATATGATCATTTTGTTGTTATTAAAAACTTTTTTAAAAAGGATGTTGTTCTTATGTTGACGTTATTTCTCGTGTATATTAGGCGTATTATTTACTCGGACATCATGCGATTGCACTGTTTCATAATACGTATAATGGATCACTTCAGTATTTTGTTAATCTAATTAATTATTAACGTTTAATTTGTATTTTAAAGTCATTATCTGTTCAAGGAAATACTAGCCCTTCGAGTACTATCAAAAGTTTTAACGTTATACGCTTATTCAATCTGAATTTTATAAACGTAAACAATGCACCCCGAAAACCGTTGCATAATAGGTACTTTTACCTTAATTCATTTATTACTAGTAATGTTACTCTAAAAATCTTGCTACACGTTACATATGTAGTGCAATAAGCAAATCTGTAATACAAATGACACGAAAATGACAATCTCTAGCTGGACAATGTCATTTTCGTAGCATTTGTATTACGGATTTGGTATATGTATTACATATATAATATGTAGCCAGATTTTTAGAAGATATTCTTTTTGCTTCGAAAATCTAAATATGCTATTAACGATAATAAATGCGTGAGTCAGACATGCCACGAAAATGACAATAAAAATGCCACGAGAATGATAAATCGACCATTGAACTGGATTTATTCAGATTAAGCAAATATAAAAAACTTTCAAAACTAAAGGAACATATTTTACACGGTGCATATAACACTCGACAAATTTTTTTGCTCTGTCATATAATCAGAAGTACATTGAAAGGGATAGCTAAAAGTAAGACGCCAAAAGCTCGATTTCTTTGTCAATCACCCATATATATATAATTGCATGGGGCACTTCAGCTCCACCTTACAGGGCTAACAAATATTAAAACCATATGTAATGATCGTCTCGCAGAATTTCTTTAGAATTATTTTTAAATGTGGAGTAGAAATAATGTGTGCTTGAAACTTTGTAGAATGGTAAAGTTGTTTATCATTATAATAGTCAGTTGATAAAATAGTGTTATAGAAAGGTTGGAGTTGAATATCTCGTCAAAATATCTTAAGATGCTGAAATCTTAGATCTACAAAAATATCTTATAAATTAATTAATTATAGAAGATTAGTGTAACAGTGAATGGACACGTGTTTACTTTTTGGCAGTATTGATATAATGAAACAGCTTGGAAGGTAGCAATTCAAGCTGAGAAGAACAGGATTCAAAATGCTTGTATGTAAATATATTCCCGTCATTAATACATTTTTCATTTAGTAGATATTTAATTACAGTTTTCTTTTATTCAATTTAATTAAATGTTTCTTATTTTATTACGTACTGAGTTTAAGAATACATATCAATTTCAACTAACTGCCATTTAAAAATTGTTATGACAACACACCATTTTGATTGGTTAAAAAAGGGTAATAAAACAAAATCCACCTATCAAAATTGAAGTGATAAAAATAAAACCTACGTCAAAACACTTGAAACGTATAGAATTATTCTTTTAAAAATACAAGCTATAAGCTTAAAGCGCTATCGGAAAAGAACGATATGTGTCATGTGCTTTTAGCATACTAACGATTTTCAGAAACCTTTTGGCTTTTATGATAAATTCAGTGGCGTTCTTAATCGCATAAAAGTCAGACTGAAACTCGTTTTACATAACCAAAAAAGGTGTATAAAATCTAAATAGAATATCTCGAGAGAGTACTTACGCTTTTTCTCAAATTATGTTAAAGCATTAAAGCTAAGCTAAGCAGCCATCTACTTTGCTGCTTTAGATAAAACGGTACGCTGAGATGGGACGGCCAAGAGAGGCATAAAAACACAAAGATAGCGGAAAAAACAGCATTTGAGGGAGAGAAATTTGGACGAAGACACGCCGGAAGGCCTAAACAGATTACGTCAGTGCACGCGTATGAGCTCTTACGTCAAAGATTTTTTTTTTTAGAAAACAATGAAGATAGCACAGAATCATATCAACGTTTTTGTATCGAATTTCAACACATTGTCCTCGACTGTTTTCCATGTGCCTAACGAATGATTACACTAATTAAATGGATGACTAAGAGTCCAGTTTATCGTGTTGCATTGTTTAGAAGTTTTGCGAATTTTTATTCCAACCTTCCTTCTCAGTTTTCACACTCGTCGCAGTCGTTGCATAGTATCTGGGTAACTTTCAGTACTTACTGAGAAAAGGCATAATGTTACGTATAATACACGTCATATTCGTGCAAATCAGCTAAATTAATGATGTAGGCTGCATTTATCATTGATTGTAGAAAAAAAGTCTTGCTTATATTTCATGAAACTAATTTAAAAAATAGTAAATCTTCTAATTGATTGTTTAGGGTAATATACATTTACAAGTTAAATGAACACTGTAATTCATTCAATTTTCATTTGAACGTTAAATTCGTTCTAAACCTGCATATCACTAAAAATTAAATGCGATGCTTTACAAACGTTTATCAATAGCTCAAATATTTCGGCTGTGTCAATCAACCACGGTTCGACAGGACACAATTTCTCTCCGAATGTACTCGTACATATACGCGATTTGCTTGAAATATCGGAAAATGGATGATGCGCGCATCTACGGCTGAATCCGCGCATAATTCATTTCCCTTTCCGGCCTCTCAATCAAGCATTCCCATTATCCAACAGCTTTTATCTCTCGTCACGTGCAGCGCAGCGAGCGTTAATTCTTCGCACCGCGAATAAGTGCCTTTTTTTCCTCTTTTCTCACTCTCTCCCTCTCTCGCTCTCGCTCCTCTAATTCATTACGTGGATGCGCCCGCGCTTCGAGGAATTCGAAGAGACGCTTTCGCGATGCGTCACCGTGCTACGAGGACTGTGTATAGCACGGTGCAGCCATCGGCGAGGCGAGCGAACGACGAGAGATTAAGAAAGATGCGCGACTTTTTGCAAATTGCGCCGACGGGCGGTAATCGTTCGCGCACGTATGTATAAGTGCAGAGGAGGATTCTCGTGTGTTTCGCCTACTACGACGTTGCGCGGATGTGTGTTGTTACGACATTTTTTGTCTTTTTTTTTTCTTTACAAAATCGCGAAGGGGAATTATACACTCGTAGTGTGTAAAGCAGTTTCGTGCGCTGTGTATACGATGAAACGCGTTTGCCACGCTCTAAGAAATTTGCTGATGACTTAATTGAACGAGTTGGGGGTTTTTTTTTCACACTCGGCGAGATACGAATGGAAGCTTTTATACTGGGATTAAAACGCTACTTTATAGAAAGACGTACTACTCGCTTTAAAAGACTTGAAGTACGTTTGAGTTGGAATGTAATACGGATGAATAAAGCATTTAAATTATAAAGTTGAATTGAAAATTTAAAAAGGACTTTTAGTTATTTTATACAAAACACAAAGAAAGATGGTATATATTGTTTATTACAATAGCCCGAAGCGAATACTATAGGTATTTCGGTAAGCCGGTATACCCGGTAACGTACTTTAAAAATTCACAGCAACCCAAACAATAGCAGGTAAACCCCCTAAATCCCAGTGTTTAATCGAAAGTTACATAAATATTACATTATATTATAGCAGCGTGAAATTCGCGCCCAGCCGGCACAATAAACCCACGGAGCGAATCCCAAGCATGAAGAAAACCCGTACAAACAAGGTCAGCGGCAAAAAAGGGCCCGAAGCGTTAAAAGGCGAATCGCGTGCAGCTATCCCAAGCTCCAAGAACCCCCCCCCCCCTTGCACGAGTCCAGCACAACAACGCCGAGGAACAAGAAGAAGAAGACGAAGAAGAGCTGCAGCAACCCGCAAGATTCAGTCGAGCTGCAGTTGCAAAGAAAATATACAGCCAATTCCACCCGAAAAAAGAAGAGAAGCACCTGCACCTGCGGCCACCACAACATCAGCAAAAGAAGAAGAAGAGGCGCGATGCGCGGGACAAAAGAGCGGAAGGAGCGTCCCTCTCGGAGGAAATGGATCGTCCCGCGGGGGCTATATACACGCGCGCGCAAAATAAAGAAGCCTCGCGCAACGCAAAGCAATGCGAGGACGAGACCGCAGCGGGAAACAGGTTTTTCTCTTCGCTTCTCTTTCTCTACGTTCGAGGCAATATAGGTGCCGAGGTGAAATCGCGCGCGTGTCCTATACCCCCTTTGTCCGCTCACGGGTACATCATGCGTGTGTATTATCGAGGAGTTACGCGCGGTCAGCTGGTGATGGAAGGGAGAGAGAAAACGGAAGACCGGGGTTAGTTACACCAGGATTCGAGGCGTTGGCCGGCGTTCTTGTGCGTGTAGGAACACGTGTTTGAGTAGCTTTTGCTAGGAGAGCGGTAGAGGAAGCAGGTTTTTTATTTCTTTTATTTAGATGCGTGAATTTAAAGGAGAAAGCGCGGAACACGATTTTTGCGGTGGCTGGCAAATAGAAACGGTTGTAGGTACACAAGTATAGACGCAAAGCTTGCGGGTCTATGTGTCGCACCCGCTCTGCTGCTGCTGCTGGTGCGGTGAATTTCGGCTGTAATTTGCTCGTGTTTGCACAGCGGTGAGAGGTTCTACGAGAGTTTCCTTTTCAAATTTGCGCTTATTACCGCGGCTTCGAACGGCAGGTATAAAGGTTGTATGTAGATTGCAGTCTTCCCTCGGGGCAGTAAATATTTTTCTTTGTTGGCAATGGTTTTACGTAAAACAGGCGAAAACTGAAGAATTTTTATATTGAAAAGTGGTAAGAACAATCGTTATCTCGCGTATAGACTGGTAAAAAATATTCGTCGGAATTCTGCATAATTTTTCCTCAGGAGTATGAAATTATGACTTTTGTTTCAATTTGATAACTAATAATGACTAATTCTCACGAACGCTAGCCGATTCTAACAAAGCTAGTAAAAATCTGACAAAATCAGTTATATTCTAACAAGAACTGTTAAATTCTGACAGAATTTCTATATGGAAGAGATATTCTAATTAATTGTCAAATGGATACAGATATCAGAAATCCTACATCCAACAAATTCTGCAGAATGACGACAAATCATTCTCACCAGGATCAGAATGAACATACAAATCAGAACACGCCTACATTGCTAAAAACAAAGTAAAAGCAATCTCATCATCCGTTATGCATTGCATTCCTTCCAACGCACCCACCTATACGATAAATAATTCCAGAAAAAGAGCGCGCGCGAGATAACGCAACGGGAAACCGACTACTACACTATACTATAACACGAGAATCACGGCCCATTGCGAGAGAGAGAGAGAGAGAGAGAGAGAGAGAGAGAGAGAGAGAGAGAGAGAGAGAGAGAGCAATAACTCTTGCAGCGCGTGGAATTCAAAAGTAGGCAGTATAGGCGCGCAAGGTGCGAGCTGCTGCTGCACGCTCCGAAATGTACATTATCTAACGGCGCGTAGGCGGGCCCTTCGGAAAATGAAAAGATAACGTCGAGTTATCGCATGCATCCCCGGAAGACTCTCCACGGAGCGAAAATCAAAGTCGAAGCGGGTACACGCGCGCATAAAGCATCGCGAGAAGTGAGTCTCGTCTCTCATTTTAGAATGCATTCTAAAATGTATACAAAGTTCGGAAAAAGGACGCGTGCGCGCGAAAGGACGAGAGCTATAAAGCGAGCGAGTATAGAAGGTATGGTACACGCGGGAGAGAAAGAGGGAGAAGGGGAAAAACGAACCCGTCCTACCGGTTTCGGAACGGATTCCTGCGTCGCGTATGGGCGCTCTCGGGGGCCAAGGAGACTGTCCAGTGTGTGTGTAATATGTGTGGATAATGGATATGTGTGTGAGCGAGTGCCCCTGCTCCGGTATTTAATTTCCGAGTGCGACTACGCACACGGGGTTATAACGCACCTTTCTGTATACACGTCGATGAGCGGGCCTCGCCTCTGCTTGCTTTTTTTTGTGTGCAGGGTATTTTTTTGTGGATATAATAGGCGAGAGACAGAGAGAGAGAGAGAGGGGGGGAGAGAGAGAGAGAGGCACAGACTGACGAAAGAGTTTTGATTGCTGACTCGTTTTGTGATGAAGTTTGACAGGTGATTCACGATTTGTTGTTAAATTTAAAGCTGTGTTTAGAATTGTGTTGTAGTTTAACACCAGTTTTTGCTAGTTATTATATGATTCAGAAAGAAATAATAAATACTGTTTTGTGTGAAGTTATTTCTTTCTGAAAGGGATCTTTGATTAGTAATTGACAGTAATTAGAGCTTCTAACAGCTTCACGATATATAGGAAAGAGTACCCCAGTACGGACACCCGTTATTATTTTGGCTGTAACTTTTGATTGTCTAGGTGAAAATCAAAATTTCAAAATGGAATTTGTCGTATAAACGGACCTTTTTGACGCAATAATTTTAGTCAAATTCAATTATTGGAATTAAATATTAATAATTAGTGCTTAAAATATATGTAAAAGTTGTAAAATAGTATGTTATTAAGTTTATAATATTAGCTTTTCGTTATTCTCATGAGAACCTTCGGTGTGATAGTTTAAAAATAAGAACCTCTGATGATATTTAATAGAACTATGACATGCATTTAATTCATCATATAAAGTTCTACCATCTAGTAGTAGGAGCCCAATAGAACCATAGGTGTCTATAGTTGGAGGAGATCCATACTAGAGGGACTCATCCCTAACACTTGAATGAAACGTTAATATATTGGTTATTTATTATTTTGAGGTCTGTTTTTATTATGTAAAGAAATTGTAATACTTATTTAGTATTATTACCTATTGTAACTATATTATCGTAATCTGTACTATCAATTATTTACTGATACAGAGATATGTATGTAACTAATTATAAAATTAGAATTTCAATTTAACTTACGTATTAAGAAGATGAAGTCAAGCATATTCATATAACTAACCTGCAATACAACAAAATTAGAGTTATAGCTAAATACTAGACATAAAATATAGTACATCGAGTAAAGTAAAATAATATGGTTGTAACTCGTGTATTAAAATCTACAAGTCCCAGTGTAACTTAAAAATCACGAAGAACTCAAATCTTTCTCAAAAAAATTAGAGACCTATAGAAGAAGCCATTGACACCTTTGAACAAAAAAAAGCCTGCTAACTGATTTGGCACTTGGTTTGCTCAAAGAACATTTATAACATTTATATTTAAGTTATTTATAGATTTTTGTTTTAAAATGTCTCAAATATCTTTCTGCAATGTATTTTGAAATCAAGGAACTTTAAAGGATAACAAAAATATGCATTTTTTTGACATATCAATTTTCGATGTATTTTGTTTGAATAGCGGTTTTTTTAATATTTAGGTTTTAGTTTTTCAGGTTATTTAATACATTAGAAATGATATTATCGATCCAGCAAAAATTCGTTTGGTAGAGCATAAAATTACCTAACTTTTCCGACCTGAAAGTTTCGATAAGATCATTCTCTTGTTTTCTTATACACGAAAACGTCATTATTTGTTTAAACGGCTGACGGTCGGAAATGTATGACAGAAAATTTGTTAAAAAAATTGAAACTATTAGAAATATGATTGTGGAAAACCTTTGTCTTTTGTCGAGAAAAAAATAATATTATAAAAAGAATCGATTTTCTTTCTCCAACGATAACTGAAGTAAATCTGCAGCATTTTATCTGAAACTTTACGAAAAGGTAGCTTTTTACCTGCATGTCTTTTCAGATCATGAGATATTTTATTTTCTGAGATATTGAGGTTGTGTGATTTTTTAAAACATTTTTGTTCGCCTATATCTCTATAACTGGATTAATTTCTTTCGTTTTAAAATAAAGATTCAAATTTCAAAGGAAATTTTAAGATTCATCGACTTGTTTTTGTTCGAGTTTTGAGTTTGAGATCTTCGGGTTTTTTGGTATGTTAGATTTATTGTGATCAATCTATTGTAAATGCATTAAAAAGAGCATAAAATTACCTATTTTTTCCGACTCGAAATTTCTTTTACAACCGCAATTTTTTGATAGGATTTTTCCCCTTCTTTTGGTATACTACACGACAACGTAGTTTTTAGTTTAAACGATTATATTTCTGAAAGATATAGCAATTTAAATTAACTTATAAGAACAACAAATTTCATATTGGAACAATTAATTTAGTTTGAGGAAGCTAAGTGCCAATGAATTGGCAGTGGTTTTTTAATTGCACAGAGTGAAAATTTTCTATAAGCTATATAACTTTAAATATTTAGGAGATTTATGGACCTAATTGACTAAAAAGAATAAGCTACAATCTTACCAAATAAATTATCATAGAAAATTTCAATGCAAAATACAAAACATTACGTAAGTTATCGTTGTTCAAAAAATACATTTTAATACATTTTATTTATTTTTTCCTCAAGAAGCAATGAGTCTTATGGCTTGCAAATTTACAGGAATGTACTTCTACATAAAATTAATATCTAGTAAAAATTTTATTCGATTATTTATTGGAATGTTTGTAAGATATTTATACGAACATTCGTTCCTTAAAAATGATTTGAACGTCTACCAATGGTCGCTAAGGTCATGCATAAAGGGCTGCATTTTTACTTATAAAATATAAGCAATATAATTTTATTTATCTTGTAAGCCAGAGGAATATGAAAGTTAGCTTCTGATCTACGATTTGATCTCCCAACATATATTTTTAGATTAGGCATCTAAAACTCGTATTTTTAAGTTTTATTTTGCAACTGGTAACTGAATTAATTTTTTTTTCTTTTATCCTTGTTCCTAATACCCTGTACACTCTTTTCGGTTTTTTACAGAAAATCCGCACCACCTCTGTGTGGAGATATTTGATCCTAGCAAACCCATCCTAATTCCCCACACCGTGCCCCGCATTCGCCCAAGCTGGCCAAATGGCAGGTTTCTACCTATGTCGGCAATCTATGACGGAGCCAAACCCGTAGGAAAAACCTCCGCCAGGACGCTGTGCGGTAAGAAAATCAACTTGCTAGTCAAGTATCATTCCTTACCTACCGGATAAAACACTATCGTTGATGCTCTTGGTTGTGCGAACAGTCACCCATCCAAGTACAACCGCGCAGCAACGTTGCTTAACTTTCGTGAGCGGTCCGCCACGCAACCACTTACTCCACCAATGGTGCCAGTAACTAAATTAATTATTTATTCAAAATTCAAGTAAGCACCCTTAATGGAAATCATAAAACCACAAGCTAAATGCAACATTTTCAAGTGAAGTTTATAACATCGTTAGCAGACATACTTCCATACAAATACAAACAACTCTCCAAAAAGAAAAGAAATAAAAATAATATTTATTACATATTTTCTGGAGTACCGCTGCTCGTTATAGTTACGAAATAACTTTTTTTTATAAACTTTATAAAATACATTTAAACTAATTTAATTAAAGTATACGTCCATTTCATACTGTGCATATCAAATGTCAATAATGCAAATATAGTCATATTTTAAACGCACAATTTAAAATAATGATGATTTAATGCTATTTTTAAATTAAAATTAATTCAGCGTTTTACTTCGTTTTGTTATAGATGTTAGATGTATTTAATATAATATTGAGTGCAGTTTTCAAAGAAAAATATAATTATGCCCTTCCTCACATTTTTTTCCTTTGAAAATTTGTTCGTACTCTTGTAACAGTCATTGAGAATAGTGACATGAAAAAATCAGTTGTCTTGACATTTTGTAGTTTCATTGTTTTATCTGAAGGAGAACGCCGGTGGAATACAGGATTTTCTATCTCAAGAGATAGCTATAAAAAAGGGAATGTCACCTCTATCCCTGGGGAAATTTGAGAAAAACGCAGTTCAACTTGATTTAATAATAGCGAGTAGCACATTCAAATATGTACATACAGTAGAACAAGTTTGATGTATCAAGACCTGTGCAAATTAATATACTCTACGTTTTAATTAATTTAATGCAATTGAATGTCCCTTAACGTTTTTGATCATAACAGAGTTTTTGAAATTAAATAAAACGATTTTTTTAATATATATTAGACATTTATTATAGTAACTATGATATTATGAATATTCTTTAGTTGATAAATCTTTTTAACAATACTTGTACTATTAAACTAAAAATGTTAGATAAGTGAATTTCAAAATCTGATGACGAACTTTACTTGATATTAACTTTATGTTTACTCGGCAAAATAAAACGGCATTATCTTGATACAAGAGATATTTCACCTGGAGCTGGAAAGCGAAATCCCCAGTAGACTAAACTTGATTTGTCTTGAGAAAAGGAGATCTGAAATTTGAATTTCTAGTTTTAATCAAGCTTACGTTCATATTTCATATCAAGAAGTGAAAATGAAACTGAAACGAGGAGACACAAGATAGGAGCCATATATTTTATAATGTCATTTTTCACATTAAGACAATGACAAGAAGGCAGAGTTCGTTTCATTATACTGTTCAAGCGTTAGCTTCAAATTGAGAGATTTCTCATGTACTGCCTAGCGGATGGAAGGAATACTACAGTAAAAGTTGTAATGTATGAGAGTGAGAATAAAATATAATTTAAGTAGCTTCTATATTATGGCTGTTAATTTTAAGATTCTAACTTAAACAGAAAGGCACAAACGCAAAAAAGTTTATTTTTAAGACGGAAATTCCTTGTTATAAAATTTTTATTTTCTCCGAAGCAGGAAACAATTTTCGACTTAAAAAAAATATTAAAACTTGAAATTACTAATTGCAATCTTACTGCGGTTCGTACGCACACAAGAACTTTAACCGAGCAATAAACATTTAACAAGCAGTATAATAAGATATAAACGCATCAAACATTAAAAAATGTTTTCCAAGTACATTAGTATATGGATACACGATCATCAGCGTCGTTTCCGCGCTCCTCGAGCACCATCTCTCTCTTTTTTTCTTCGTCGAACAGCTCGTTTGTGCCTATGCGCGCCTCGCTCTTTTTTCTTCTCTCCGCGATCGCTCTTATCGCCGCGCGTAATGAAGGCGAGCGCGCAGCATCTTTCGACTTTCACCCGCCGTCGAATCGTCCATCGGCTTTTTTTCCATCGTTATTATTATACATTACGTCTCGGCGCGTATACAAAATCTTCGGCAGCTTCTTTTTCTGCGCGCCCTATCGTCGGCTTTAACGCGAAGGAAATTGGAAAACGCTCGTCGAAGAGGTCCGCTGCTAGCGTTGTTTTTCCATGCGGCTTTTTTTCTATCGTCGCTCGTTGCGCGGCCGCTCGCGGTACGTGATGTGTACATAACGTTTTACACCCGATTGAACGCCGCTTTACAATGGCTTTTTTTTCGAGCGTGAAGTTTATTTTCGCGGCGGCAAAAAAGAGCACGCGGATGGTCGCAGCGCCGAAGATGAACGAGGCTAAAAGGTATTTCGCTGTGTTTGCGTTTGGACGATATGCAGGGAATGGGAGAATCTCCGGTGTTGACTTTCAAAATTTGATTAAGCTAGTTCAAAGGATATAGCACTGAATCGAACGCTATTGAGTCAATGTTTGGTGAAACATTCTGTACGTACAAGGATATTTGCGATAATGAAGATTGGTTTGCAGAGAATGAGAAATAGAAAAAATATGAAAGAAATAGACTCTATTGCTCGGTATTATATTAATATGAAAATTAATCTATTTGTCTCCACGAGCTAAAAATAAATTTTTGCTTCATTTCTCAAGTAAGTTAAACTATATGTATCCAGCCTCAAGTGCCTTACTGAATAAGTATAAGGAACGAAAAGTCTTGTTGTAGGGAAGAAATAGTCAAAAATAATTAAACCGAAACTAATCACAATAAATGTGAAGAAAAATTATTTGAAATTTTAAATTGAGAGGGAAATGCGTTTCGACAATGTTTAGGCAATATTCTGCTCCATATGCATCTTAGGAAGGATGTACGTCCAACTGAGGAGACCAACGTACATTCCCTGGTCGAAATGCATTTCCCTCTCAATTTAAAATTTCAAATAATTTTTCTACACATTGATTGTGATTAGTTTTTGTTTAATTATTTTGTACTATTTCTTCCCTACAACAAGACTTTTTGTTCCTTATACTCATTCAGTAAGGCACTTGAGGCTGGATACATACAGTTTAACTTACTTGAGAAATGAGGCAAAAATTTCGTTATACCACTCTAACCTCAAAATCACAACTTTGATATGATTTTTCGGCACTCGTGGTATAAAATACGGTTCGAAACTAGTGCGTAAGTAGATTATTTACCTCATGTGACTTTTTACTCTCGCTTCGCTCGGGCGAAAAACGTCACATGAGGCAAATAATTTCCGTACCTGTGTCGAAATGTACTATTTTAGCTCCTGGAGACAAATAAATTCATTTTCATACAAGAAATATGAAAAAAGTACTTATTTATTTATTGATAGATATAAATAAATATAAATAAATAAATAAATAGAACAAAAATTGTTAGTGATACTTTGTTGATAAATTTAATTGTTAAAATAACATTTTAACACTGACTTGTTATAGAAATATTATTATTATTAACATGACGTGAATGTTATATTGATCATTCATATACGTATAGTTATATCGTCGATTCTGTTATAAATAATGATTCATAAACAGTATGTTCTTATGTGCCAGGTTGTAGTAAAATGTGTTTTAAAAATCATATTATACTATGCATAATTTTTTTGTACAATTTTTGTTGCAAGAAACGTAGTTTTACATTATTAGGTTTAATGATATTGGCATACAAGAAGAACTTGTTCGGTTACGTATTTTATGATGTAAGATGTACCTCGTAGCGAGAAAATTAAACGTAAGTTTATTACCCACGAACCGTGTAGTTGTAAAATATGATTTTAATCTTCGGAAGGTTTTGTTTCCTTGCTTAGTATAAAGTCATGTTCCAAGTTCATTAACGCGTCACTCGCAGATGAACGAAAACATTTTTTCAATATGAACTATATTTATTTTATTTGCCCGATTCCAGTCATTTGACATGCATATTTATGCTTCAACAATTACTTCATATACATTCGAAACTTTTGTTTACTAATTTAATGATTTTCAAAATAATTCGTTTCTAAAGTATTATTATGCCATAAACTAGTAGTCAGAAAACAAACCAATGTTCCCAACTCCCATTAATCCTGCCGCGGAGATTAGTTTCATTTTCCAAAATTACTGCCGTAATAAATGTGATCTAACTTCAGTTATTATGGAGAAAAGGGTGGTACTGACCTCTTCGGAATAATCTCTATTTACGATTTCGATTCAACTCCATATACAGATATATATATTTCGCTTCTAATTAGTTAATTGTATTTAAAACTTCTTTCGATATGACAATAATATTAATCACTTTGTGCAGATTATTATACGACAAAAGAAACATTATAGCATCATCAATGTAAATTAGGGTAAAAGATTGTTATAATACAGTCACCTATCCGAATTGGAGAAAGCGAAATGTTTATAGCTCGTGGAGTCCATTAGATTCTCTTTAAAATAAATAAATAAATAAATAGAAAATCGAATGTTTCAAATTAATATAATTAAAGGTAGTTTAAATTGATTGGTCAAGCTACCTTGAATTTTTTAAATTCATTAGGAAAATTAACAAAAGTCTACTATTGTAATCTTTAAAGTAAGTTTTGATAATATTCTATAACTTCTTCTGTTTTAAATGAATAATAGTTCTCTTATTTAACGTTATCGTACTCAAAATAAATATTTTATCATAAAATTTTCATACTTTGCACCGTAAATTTAAAATATTTCGAAATTCGAGATCGCTATAAAACAATACATAAATTCCCCGTACAATAGAAATTCTTTCAGAAATTACGCGCAGAATATACAATCTCGAATAGTCTAAAATGCCAAATCAATAATTTACGACTGTTTGTCGTGATACACCCAACCCATCCATTCTCTCACCTGAAAAAAGGTACAAAGAATTAGCCAACGAGTTTATAAAGCCATATTCTCGTACGTGCTGTACACGCCGACTAGCATTATTTTTCGTAACAAGTGAACTATCGTGGATCTCTCTCTCTGTATATATATATATATATATATATATATATATATATATATATATATATATATATATTTCTCTTTGTCTCATACAACCAGCTACGATTAGAATCTCGCGCTTTGAAAGTTAAAATTTCCTTTGTGCAGCATACGTGAGGCCGGTGAATGCTGCTGCAGCGGGGGCTCGCGCGTAACGAGAACGCGCGCGAGAGAAAAATCAATCCATTCCATACGATATGTACCAACTTTAACTGTATCCCTGCCACTGCGGCTTCGATGATTCCTGCGTCATCGTAATTCATCATCCCGATGATACACTCTCTTTCTCTTGTCTGTGCTGTGCTTGTGTGCTCGTACATCGTACGTATGTGCGCACGTGTGTGTATACTCCAGTGCGCGTGTCCTTATTGCATAGTATATATATATATATATAAGCGCGTTTCGTTTTCCTTTCATCTTTCATTTTCACACTGCGCGCCTGTCTACTTGTCTGTTTTAGACTCGCTCTTGGAAGGGCGTAGTGCACTTTGCGTTATACGTACTTTAGGCATATCTTTTTAACGCGCGTTTCGTAAATATTGCCTCTGCACTTTTGGATACTTTATTTTTTTTAATCAGCAAAAAGGAACTTGAATATTCCAGGAAACTTTATTTTTTATTATGTTAATCAGCTTTCTTGTACTCAGCATGGTAACGTGTGATAAAGAATGTACGACGTTTGTACTTTTATTATAATATATATATATATATATATATATATATATATATATGTGTGTGTGTGTGTGTGTGTGTGTGTATGAGAAATCAAAGGTCAATGTATTTCAACAGTCAGTTATTTAAGAGTTAGCTGAAAATGTATTCTCTCCTTAACCGACTTATTCATGCGTGTAATATAGTATTTTAATTTTTGAAAATAAATTAACTAAACTATTATTAAAAGTTCAATAATCTGAATCACATTGGCGACATTATTTTCACTAATATTGATATTTTTTGTCATTCCCCATTGCTATAATTTTCTGTGTACATATGTAAATTGAAGTGTAGACAGCTGATATTAAGTTATCTTCATTATCTGCTGTGAAATCTAGATTAAGTCGAAAAACGAGTTTCTGATAAAGTTATAATTAATCCAAGGATCTAAGTATACAAAAAACCGCTACCAATTCATTGGCACTTACCTTCCTCAAACTAAATTAATTGTTCTAATATAAATTTTTTGTGCTAATAAATTAATTTTACCATTGATGGTTTATCAAAAGATAATTTTTAATTAATAGTACACATTTAGTTTAAATTACGTTTTTCCACGACTCCTTAGAGATACTGTTGTACGCGCGTTGGGTTTATAATTATTAAAAATTTCCTTTTTAAAGAGGAAGACTTCTGTTCTTTTATTCATTATGATTTAAATTTACTTTTTCATTTAATTTTAAAAATTCTTTTTATTTTCAATTTTTCATAAAAATACGAAAATTAAAAAAAAATGTATACAAACATAAATATCTTGAAAATTAAAGAACTTCATCATAAAATGAATCTATTTGTCTCCACGAGCTAAAAAGAAATTCTTGTCTCATTTCTTAAGTAAGGTGGACTGTATGTATCCAGCCTCAAGTGCTGGAACCTCAAAGGCAGAGGACGTCATGGTCTAAAATCGGAAATCAGTTAAACGATAGGAAAAAGTTACCTATTTGGAAAGTTTTAGATATACTGCTGCTGTTTGGCTATATCATACATACATTTCCAATATTTAACCGTTTAAATAAAATATGACGTTTCCGTTTATAACAAATTAAGGAAAGTGTCGATTCAAAATTTTATATATATAGGTTATAAAATATAGGTAATTTTAAAAATTTGTCTTCATCGCTGGCTTACTACTATTCATTTATATAAAGTATATTTTAGAACACACTTAAAGCTTCAATGTTTTTATATTACTATTTAAATTATTCATGTTGGTTTTCCCAAAAATGGAACTTAATTTTTAACAGTAATTTACAATGAATTGTTTATCACTGGTATAAGACTTTTAATATGACATTGGTTTATACTGTAGGTATACAATTGCGATTTATAAAATTTCAATCTTTTATAACTGATTCTATATAATATGCTTTACTTCTAAATGCCAAACCTTTCATTCGACAACTGGCAATCACTTTGTCTCCAACTTAAAACACATATAGTTATTTACTTCACACACACATACACACACACATACGTACGTACGTACGTACACACGCACGCACGCACATACACACATACAGATTTTTTCTGAAAATAGTGTATTTTGATTCCTAATGTCTCAAAACATGTTTCTAACATGTTTTTAGCAAAACTTATTTTTTACTATCACAAAACTTCCTCTATGAGGAAGCAAAATCAATTAAATTATGTGATTATACCCACAAGTAACAATTATATTTAGATAAAGTAAAACTTCTGGTTGTTTATTGAATACCTGAACTCATACTGTTCTTTCTAACAGACTTTGTTAAATGATAAATATGAATAAGTTTATATTAAACTATTTCTTTACAATAGAAGATTATAAAAATACATTTTCAAATATATGTTACACATATTTTTCTTTCATATCACATAAATTCAGTCCAAAACGGTGAAATTAGCACGCGATAAAAACATTTGGCAAATTTACGACAACGACACAAATTAAAAGTAATATTCAACAGCCCATTTGCATAATTAAAATTTAAACGTCGCACGCATCATTCCAAAAACCTATCATTATTCAGCGCATATCTATACGGCATTTCTCCGCCTTTTTATCTGCCTCGTGCAATTTTCTCCTTCTCCCTTGTACACGTATATACACTTCGACACACGGATCCCCACCTCGTCGATCTAAAGGCCCTCGAACTGCTGCACCCCCACTTCCTTCACCACACGATATATATATAAACGAAATGCCACATTCGCCATTTGCTCGCTCAAATTCCCCCCTCGTGCAACGCGTGCGCGAGCGCGCGAAGCTGCGCCTAGCTTTTAGAAAGGCATGCAGGCAGTGGCTAGTGTAAGGTATGCACAAGGTGGATGTACCTGTCGAGGCCCTGCAACACTCGCCGGCTTTGTAACTTCAGTTTTGCATTACGCGGCAGAATGAGGCAGAGGCAGAATAACAGAGCCAGCTGCGAGCAGTAATTATTTCGAATATCCGGCGTAATAAAATGGCGAGTCTTCTTTTTGTTTGAAGCATATAATGTGCATTGAAAATCTTAGAAATGAGGGAATAATTATTTGTTAGAGAACAATTTTAGATAAGATCTAGTTGTTTAGAAATAACTTTTTGTATGCCCGATTTCTATTTATTTTATATATCGATAATAAATGTAAGTATTGAAAATTTTCTAGTCCTATTATATGTATGTGTCTACTTTAGAGACTCTTTAGATTAATATAATCTATTTTAATGCCCATTGTTCTTTGAAGATCTTGCCGACGCTCACCAGTCGTTTAAGACAACCGATACTTATATTCGAGAAAAATCACTTTCATTGTTCCACTTTAGAAAATAGTTCCAACCTGTAATTTTCAGAATATAACCTTGAAATCTATTATAGACTGAAACTTTATATAAACAAAGTAAACAATGGAATTGAAAGCCAATAATGGTTTTATAAAATATAACTGATATGATTTATATTTTATTACAATGCACTGCTATACTAAATTGAATTTTCAAATATGCCATATATTTTGGAAATTATATAACTTTTTAGAGATGTTATGCCCGAAAAGAAACAGTTTATGTGGCTTAACTCAATTATTTTTTTTTGTTTTGTCAGGTTTAAGAACCCTGCGCTACTCGTAAGTAGTAAGTACTCATTTTAGTAGGATAATTAGGCATTTAAAATTGTAGAAACCTGTTTTTGTAATTCATGAAACTAGTTCTATTGAATTTGTGATGAACTTTGCTGAAAACAAATATTTTTCCACTTATACTTAACCTTAATAATTTTTCAGAACATTACTGGCTTATCATGTAACATTATCTTATTCAATAATGTAATTTACACAGTTGGCAAATCCTTAAAAAACTAATTGTTTTATGTAACAAATTTTACTACAAATTGGGATAACTTTAGATCATAAAAGCCACTTGCAGGGAGAGTTCAGAAAGTTTTGGAAGTGAATTTTGATGAGACTTTGTTGTGTAAACGAGCCCTTATTTTCGAGATATAAAACAATGTACCTTAAATACTTAATATTTTATTTAAAAAATTGTACCTGTGCTTCAAATCATAACTCTGCAAGTTTTTACTCTGGATAATTTATTCAAAAGTAGATGAAAGTAGATGATAAGTTCTGTTTTGCTTTATTTTGTATAAAAAAGCTTTCTCTTTGAGAAAGCAATATTAACCTGTATCAAAGTTATTAACTATTAAAGAAAGTGATGCAAAGTACACTCGACGTGGATATATTGTGATTGAATGACTTGAAATCTTGCCACCATATTGGTTAATTCCTGCAAATCAGTCAATCTCATTGGAACATTTTAAAATCAGAATATGTCAATTTTGAGGATGTTAACGTTTCTAAATTCAGGGATTTTTCATGTATTTTTGTCTCTTTCTTCGATTGTTTTTGTTTTTGGAGCAGAGTAATATATTATATAGAAAAAAACGAAGAATAAAGCTCTCTCAGTTTACCTTTAATTACGTTTGGATAATTTTTTAAGGTAAAAATTTACAGAGTTATGATCTGAAGTAGAAATACCATTTTTCACAAAAATAACGGGTATTCATGGTACAATGGCTTACATCTCGAAAATAGGGGCTCGTTAGCTTGACCGGTGGGCGCTAGATTTCATTATTAGGTACTAGAAAACAACTCTCAGTCTCAATATTCGTTTCCCAAACTTTATGAATACTTCTTGTCAGAAAACAGGGATAATAAAAAGGGTTTGTTAAAAATGGTTAATTAAGGTAATGGCTAAGTTTAATTTAGATATATATATGAAAAAAGAAAGTTAATCCATTGTTAATGTACCTTTACAGCAACTCACAATCCAGTTGTTCATCAGTATAGAAAAATGAACCATTGTATTATTTGAATCATTAGGCATTATTAAAATATTGAATATGTTAAATTTTTATTTTTTAATTAAATAGGTATATTCATTTGTAAACGTATGTATGCATTCAAGCTGAGATTGCAAGTATTCTACCTCTATATGATTTCGAATACTCTTTTTAAAATACGTATTCGAAAAATTGTTGAGATGGAATGCTTGTTGATCTCTCGTGCATTCAACTTCCAAAACAATAACATAATTGCACTCATACGTAATTCAGAATTTGGTCTACCTATAATGGTTATTGATCTAAAAGCACAATCTAACCTGAAATTTCAACTTCTCATTACGACGAAAATCTCCAACTCAAAGTTCGCCTTATGTATCTTCCGCGCTACGATAACCGCGTGACACTTCGATCCGCGCAACCGTCACAACAAATGCATGCAGAAGACCGTCGTCATCCAGGCCCATGTCCTTAGCGTAACGGTATACACGTATCGCCTTCGAGCGGTAGGCATACGCAAGGTAGAGCTCGCCAAGTATTTTTTTCGCTCTCTTCCCGTTCGCACAGAGCCTGTCGTCGGCTCTCTTTCGCGACACGGGACGTACGCGTGCAGGACGGGGGATATACGAATTTCCATCCGGTCGCGAGAATGTAAATTTCGTGACGTAGGCTACGTAACCGGTTATGTGCCCCCTTTCCCCCACCGACCAGAGCGCACGTGAAAACGGACTCTCGTATACCAGCAGCGGCTGTATACCGGAACGTTATACGCGTGTGTACGTACAGTGTGTGTGGAGGCACCTCGCGATAACGCGAATCCGCGCACGAAAACAAACACGCGAATTGCCGTGGCCAGTAGTGTCGTAATTCGCGGTTGACATATTTTTATACCGATGCAATTGTTTTGCGCCGCGCGACATTTCTGTTCTTTTTTTTGCGTTGTTTTGCTTCTCGTATATTATTTGGGATTTATGATGTAATGAAGAGCGGGTGTTACGCAACCACTTTTTTGACATATGGATGTTATTTATCACGTTGTGGTTGTTGCTTTGGCATTTGTTTCCTCAGTGTTAGTTGATATTAAAAGCTTCGTTTTCATAGTTTTTTTATTCAACATTTTTTTTCTCAGTAAAATGTCGAAAAATTATGACCAACGGATACAATTATTTACACGTTTTAAAAATTAAATCCAATACAATCAGCAATATGTGCATAATTTTAATTATTGAAACTCCAGACTCGGCATACTCGTCCTTACTCTACTTAAAATCAATAGCTGCACTTCCTGTCGTACGAAATTATTAAAAACGGGATTCTTTATCAATTTTACTGAGGTTCATATGCAGCATTCGCTTATAAACATGAATATACGCACACGTACCTTATTTTTAATAAAATAATTGAAAAACATTGATTTTGTTTTTAAAATGTGCACATAATGCTGTTTCTATACCTAGGAAAAAGTAAGAGCCTGGTGAAGCGATCTTTAATATTTTAGTAAAATGAAGCTCGCGCCGTCTATACAGCTGATAATATGTTTTAGCCTGGATATGAATCAACTATTTGTATATTTATTGACTGTAATAATTAAAGTATTTGCAAGGTGCATATTGTTTCTAATGGCGAAATATTGAAATATCTTTGAATAGAATACAAAATAATCTATGTTTTCATACGATTTATTTCACAAAAAAAATATTAAATAATAAATAGTCTTTCATAATATTCACGATGAACTTGCATGAATTCTTCCCAACTACACTACCGCTCGTTTTAACAATCTCGTTTTATCATCCAGGCGAAGAAACGGTATAAAAGCTTGAATAAACTTTTACATTTTCGAATAGCATTCGTATATAATTTATGATGAAAAATTGTTGTCATCTATTTCCAGAATAAACATCGGCAACCCAGAAAACTGGAAATCATGCATAATTTAAGCAACACGGCACGTTTCTAATGCCCCATACCCGAGCTCACTGAATTTTTTATACAAACACGCTCTATCCCACGTCAGTTACACTTCTTTTTGCCACCACGATTTACACATGCACCGACGAAAATTTATAGGAAACCGTGCCCATCCTCGCACTCTCGAATATCGCTATACATTCATACATTCCTTTCTCAACGCTAAAACAAGAGTCATAAAATTCCAGGAAAAAAATGCCCATTTGTTTGGAATCGTGTATCACACACGTTATACACGCGCAAGCACAACAAAGAGACAACGGGCTGCTGCACGCTGCTGCATCATGCAAAAGTAAACATTGCTGCGGTGCAGTCTGCATTCCGGGAACTCGCGCAAAATTACGCTTACGTATGCATCATCGTAATATATATTCGCGCAGTGGGGGGGGGGGGGGGGGGAGCCGCGCGCAAATAAATTAGTCCGAGAATTAGTCTTGGCGCACCTGTTAGCAGCTATAACGCGCCGAGCATACAGCGCATTATCGGCGGAAATTCGCCGCTGCGGGTTAAGGAGAGAATTACAGTGATTCACCGCCACCCGCGACTGCGGTTACACGTCTCTGTGTGTGCGTGTGTGTGCAAGGAGGATTCCGCGTTCAATCGACTGGACGAGAAAGTGAAATAATAAGGGAATTCAGCGAGAATTGTCCCGGCATTGACGAGTCGGAACTTTTCGACTTCAAAAGTTGTGGAATTAAAAAGTTCGCTTTTCATGATTATGTGCGGAAGAAAATACCGATAATAAAAATGGTGCTTTCATTTTTATGACATGAAAAATCGAGAACTTTTTATAGGTATAAAAAAAATTTCTGAATTCGGTTGACGTCCCTTTAAAAGTCAATAGTTTATGTGAAATAAAAAATGGCTCGATTTTAGTTATCGAAGTTCGCAATGGAAATTGAAATTTACATTTAAATGAAAAATTATTTTTACATGCTTACGTGATCATACTCTACGGCATTCTGAGATTTTACTTTATAATTTTAATTCAAACCCTAGTTTTAGAAAATATCAGTATGGATATGCATGTGTTCGTACGTCTGTGTGCGTATTTGGATCAACATGCATGTAGAATCTCTGAATAGGCCTAGAAAACCAGAGATATCTGAAGATATCTTTGAGCATCTGTACGATATCTTTTAAATATAGAATGTTCACTTTTTGAACATTCAATGTCTTTAAGATATCTTTTGCGTTTGCTGGGAGGGTCATCAAATTCATTTTTTAGAGCTCACTTTCTTTGGTCTTTCTACGTGTTGTAGGTACAATATTCTTTATCGTTCGATGCATTTTTTTAGCGAATTTTCTATTTTACGTGCTTACGTGGACACTTTTTACAGCATTATTTACAAAAATATTGTCCCTCATAGTATGTATATATACACACGTTATTACATCAGAATACCGCATACAATTTCTTTTTAATTACCACGGTAATTACGTATCTTTTTAGCTTTTGAAATATTGAAACGAAAAACATTAAAACTAACTATAAAAACTGCAAATAAGAACCGGGTCACTCGCTTACGTAGTTGTTTGAAGTTCGGACTTAATAACCTCATAGGTTAGATGACGTTACTACGCTGATTTACTCATTACAATAAAATAAATTGAGTTGGGATTTTAAAACTCAAAAAGTTGGTGACAACATTCGTAACACTCCTGTAGACAGATAAGTTTAAAAAAATTCTGAAAAATTTAGAACATATTGTACGTATGATCACTTGTGTGCTAAAAATATAGCATAGTTGTCTTAGTTTTGTGTTTAACATGTTCAAATGCATCTATTTTAAGAATTTCAAACGTCTACCAAACCGTAATAATATTTCCTTTCTACTCAGTATGTTGGCGACATTAAAAATATTAAGTGTATAAATTATTGGTAAGTTTGAGGTGTTATTATGTGATGCGATAGATACCTGAAACATATCAAAGGACGCGCAATATAATTAGAACTAATCTATTTGATAAACTTTATACGATAAACTTATAATTATACTGTCTAATGATTATTTTTAGCCACATGTATGCGTAAACAACTTTTTTCTAATTTTACAAAATAAATATACATCTACATTATATACAATAATCGAAAATTTATAGTTAGACACAGTAATTGAAAAACATATTTCGATTTCGATTAGAGCAAGTCTATAAGAACGCAAGTCGAAGTCGCATTTCTTTCGAAAATACTGAGCACCAGGGATTTTCAATTTCGACTATTCGATTTTCCACGCGTAAAGCTCCGCGAACTACAACGGCCACGCAGCCGCTTCAAATCTACAGGGGCAATTTACGAAAGTTATGGTCGCTCTGCTCGTGATCGAAGATGCTATTTTAATCTCGCGGAGACAAAGTGCGCTGCGGTAATTCGCTTTCTTTCCGTAGGATAGGTATGGTATATATATATAGCTGGAGCTCGGGCGGCGAGGTGAGGTGGCCGCGCGCTTCAATTGCTGTAATAAAGCTTCCCATGAAGACATTGATCAGAAACGAGAGTTTCATCGACCGTCTCGCTGCTTTTATATTAGAAAATACTCGCGCGCTCCGCGCAACTGCACTGCACGGTGCTCCCGTCTTCGAGAGACATGGCTATTACTCCTGCAAAGGCGCGCTTGTAAAAGACTACTTAAAGAAATTGCCGTGTCAGAGTGGAGACAATTTATCGTTTTTTATATTTCTATTAAATTATTCGGTAGAACTTAAGCTGCGTTCTAAAAACCCACTTCAATGTTTCTTAAATTAACATGGGTTTTTACATGGTTACGTGTTTCGTTTTGCGTTAGCGTTTTAAAACCGAGTTTAAAACTGTACTTATATTTTAAGCTAAGGCAGATAATCCTGTGCAACTTTTTATTATCGTCTAATGAGACGCATATTTATATACACTTCAGTAATTAAACTAAAATATAACCCTTTGTTTCTTACGAGAGGTAAAAAATTTCAGAAAAATCTGGCAGCTTATTCGGTGGCCAGTAAATGTAAACTAACATACCTACCATATATATAATTACGAAACTGTATAAAGCGCATCCAGCGCGTGAGCCCCGACGACGATAATTTCGGTCAGTTAGGTGACGCACCGTCAACATCCTCATCCGCGGCAAAAAAAAGAAAATACAAAACAGCTGTATATTGATGGTCAATGCCGCGTGCTCGGACAACTAGAATAATTATCGCGTCATTAAGCCGGACGCGCGGGCAGCCTCGAACTTGCTTATGCTGTCGTCGGTCTTGCCATTCCCGACGCTAATCTACTGCACCGCTGCGGCATAGCTCGTGTTTTGCTCGCGCGCCCGGTTTTATTGCCGTGTATATAGCGCCGGAGAGTCGGGACGCAGATGCGCGACGCCGAAGATGAATTTACGCGGACTCGACGCGAAACAATGTTACATTTGCATGAGGCTATGTAGATTTCCGAGCGATGAAGGAGCCGCATGAATAAAGCGACGCGGCGGCGCGGCGCGCCCGAGGGCTGAGGGCTGAATATGCCGGAGTGCGCAATAAAAGTGCAGAAGACCGAGGAGGTTTCGAGGGATTCGGGATTTGATTAAAAATATGCGAGTGGAATAATGTTTTATTTGGTAGGTGTTTTCACTTTTGGGATAAGATTTACGAGGGGGCCGAGCCGGTGTTAAATCTTAGATTTTTCTAACCGAGTGTTCGCTTTGTTCTACATAAATAATGTACTTTTATAATATTCTCAAAAGTGTAAGGATCATTTATCTTGTGGATGCGTTCAAATAGATATTTAACCGATTAACTTAACTTTCTTAAAACCAAGAAATCTTCAGAATATCATCTACTTGAAAATAAGCGAAATAAAATTTGGAAGAAGTTACTTTTCCCATCCGAACTTTACATGGAACTTAGAACATATTTCAAGCATACATAAAAGCATTTTCCATTGTCACAAATTTTTAAAATTTGTTTAATTCTTCAGTGCAACAGTAAAAATAAACAAAAAATAAACTTAGCTTATTACTTTATACATTTTGGAATTTTTAAGAATGTTTGTAATAATGGAAAATGTGTTTAAGTGTACGAGTTTTCACTAATTTTAACGAATGTTTCGACAGTAATATTTTTAATTGTCCCAATTAATTTATTCTTATTATTAAGAGAATGACGTTCTGAAGATTTTTTACTAAAAGTTTCAAGTCAATAAATTAAAAACTGCTTCTAACAAGCCTTGAAACATTCCTTTTCACCGTATATATTCAGAGTCATGCTGATCCACGTCCATACACTCACACTCACACACACACACACATACACATACGTACACGCACACACACACACACACATTTTTAAAAAAAAATATTTTGATTTCTAATGTCTCAAAACGTGTTTGTCTGGCAAAAAATTTTTTTTACTATTACAAAGCTATCTATTTGATGAAGGAAACTTCTTCTTACATACGTATATAAAAACTAAATACATATATCTGCATTTTAAAGTGCATCTCACTTACTGTAAAGTATCAAATTCCTAACTAACACCACGAGCAGCACAAAACAGAATGCCTTCCAAAAAAGAGCCTCCAAGAAGCCAACGACTTCTCTGGGCTTTTCCCCGTAAATTCCATCCAGTTATTTCACACGCCTGCGAAACAATAATCACCGAGAGACGACGACGACGACTACACTCGTATAACCGCGCGCCCCGGTGCAGTTCCGCTCGCTCTTTTTTCGCGGCGCGTCTACTAGGCGCGCGCGAATCCACGACTGCACTTCTCTCTCTCTCTCTCTCTCTCACTTCCGACGTGGCGCCGCGTGTCTTCCCGTAAACGAGCGGTACAACGGCAGCAGCACCAGGCGCGTGTTATAATTTCCAGACGACTCTTAAAGGCTGTATTAGCGCGCGCTGCAGACACGCTGAAAATGGTTACTTACTTGTTGTTTTACGTTGCCCGGAGGAATGTGAAAGTTCGGTGGCGCAGGGTTTTGAGTAGTTTTTTAATGTCCCGGGGTGCAGCTTTAATATTGCGTTTGCGAGGTAATTTTCGGATGGCCGGGCTTTACGCGGAGAACGATGTTTACGTAGGAATTTGAGTTTGAAATTATTTTTAAATTACCTTTCGCACGCTTAATTTTGTTAGTACCTAACTTTGTTAATTAAAGACTCTTTTAACTAACTATACCTACAGGAGGAAGCTAGTAACTAAAGATATTTTAATAACTGTATAAATTCATAAATAAAACACACATTTATACTTGACAGACGAGTAAATAATTAATCAATTTGTTTAACAGATTCATAATTAACAATACCCTTGAAATCTTTGTACACCAATATGATTATTAAATTGCAGTTAATGTTGAATTTAAACAGGTTTATCTTATCCTTGGGGCTTTCCTTTGATAAAGCAAGGTTTAATACATCAAACAAAGTACATATTAACATTGGCGTTAAGTAAGTTGATTGGTTGTAAAATAAGTAGATCTAAACTAAAACATGTACATTTAAAGTGCTTTTGAATAAGATGCATAGACAAATTATATACTTTCTACTAAAATATACGTCAGTTAATTCGCGGTTAAGCATCCGTAAATCTTTTATTCATGTTATGTAGATAATTATTCAAGATAACGTAAGGTTAAAGTAAAATTTATGGTATGAACAGTTAATTGATCGAGGCAATTTTCTATATAAAAACTACCTTTCATTTTATTGTACGAAAATTATATTAAATTTGTCTGAAATTAAAACTATTCTATATGATTTTAATGTCATAAATGCCTATTAAACTCTCGCTATAATATAATATTATATACATATTATGTAATAAATTAAAATTTAACAATTTAAAGCTTGGAATACGTATTGCGGCAGTTTTTATTTATCAGTTATTTGACTTCAAATATGCATTCTTCTACTAAAACTCGATACCTTTATTTTTTATCATAGCGTACACTGTAAGAGTTTTAGCGCTATAATATGGTTTGCTTAAACTGCGTATTAAAAAAAATCATTCAGTATATAAAGTATAAATAGTCAGAAGAGCTTTAATCTGAGCTTTGTTTCAGATGAAAATATTAGCTTATTTCAAGGCTGTAATTAGCATTAGATGGTGACCAAAATTGCATGAAAATTCAAGAATTATCAACTCTCTTAAATGTGGTGTAATCTATTCTGTTAATCAACATCTTGGATTGTTAATTAATTTAGGATTAACAACTTTGGAATGATATGCTAGTACGTACCTCTGAAACAAAGCTCGAATGAAAGCTTTTTGCGTTTACAGAATAATGATCAGAAGCAGAGGTATCTTCATCACTAAAACAATGCATTCTTAAAGTGAAATACCTGATAATCTCAAAAACAAAGACTAATAAAAAACTACAGGCACACGCCATATACCGCTCTCATATTTTGTGCCAATAAACCACACTCCAAAGCTTTCAAAGCTTCATTACACTCCACAACCTGTACATCAATACTCTTTCAAATATTCGCACGAACATGAATGCCAAACGAACGAGCACCTCGATCCAGTGCGAATGTCCCATCGTCCTCAATCGGCCAACAACCCGGAAGCGCCCATTTGGCAAAAATCCACATAAAAGTCATCCTGAAATTTTAGCCGTGAACGCGCGTACATAGGCACACGCTCGTTGCACTCGGGCATCCTGCAGAAGTCCTTAAATGCCCTCGTATAGGCTCTCGCTTCGGGATGCGCGGCAGCGAACTCGGCTGCACATTTTCGTGTTTTATGCGCGGCGCGGCAGCGTAAACCCGAGCACGCGCGCCGACTCCCTAATTATCTCCCTCGGCTGCCTGCTGCACTGCCGCCGCCGCGCGATAAATCGCGAGAGATCGCGCGCTGCGCTGCGGAAATTCCTCTTTCCCACCCGCTCCCGTTCGCTCTATCTCTCTCGCGCTGTCTCTCTTGCTCTTTGTTCCCCATCCGTTCGTGTCTCTCGTTCGCTTGCTCGTCGTGTGCATCGGTGGTTTTTCCTCCTGTACCTGCCCCCTCGCTACCTCTTTTTTTTTATCGGGAGTTCAGCTGTTAACGCTGGACCTGGATTCTGCAAATTTAGGAGAAGCGGAACTGGACGTTATTGGAAAAATTTTACAGCGCGCGGTTTATGGGTAAGGGAGAGGAGTCTATATGAGTTTTATATCGATTGAAAAATGAGGAGTTTGCAGGAATGGTAAGCTGGTGTTTATTATGCGAAATATTTTTATTGTTTCATTTTGTTGCTATCTTCAGTAAACTATTTTTTTTCTTTATAAGTATGTGAATTAGTCTCCTATTGTGTAGTGATAAGTACGTGACATAGCCGTTGAAATCTTTTCTGAATATTTTACGTATTATACAAATTGTGCGAAAGTACTTTTCAATTTTACTTTGGATTCAAATTGTTTCGAAGCAGACTTTTGAAAATTGTAAGAGAAAAACTATAATTCTGTTAAAAGTATAAAATGTACTTGAAGTAGAAAGTTATGTACGTTCTCTCTCTTCATTTATTATTTTCAGTTTTCTTATTGTAATTTATTTATGTAAACTTGCATATCGTGAAACTGACTGTTCTTTGTGATTTATTTATTTAGAAATAATCATGTTTATTTTGCATCTACTTCCTGACTGATACTGAATCACGTACTTGGTAAATATTATTTATCTAAACACTATTTTTTGTTACATGCATGATTATAGCAAGGCAATTTTATTTATTTGCGTTTTTTGCATATTTTTTACGATAATTATTTCCCTATATTTGCTTGCACAATAAGCAGACTTATTTTTTTAACAAAAATATATACAATTAGGTATTGCAGATAAAGTAATAAGGAATAATTTTGAATCTTGTTTTTATTATGATCATAATTGTCTGAAGTTTAGTTTTATGCAGTGCTAAATAAAACGTACTGTTTAACTTTTTTTATTCATCGAGGATATAGTAAATAATGTTTTCTTATTGAGAAGAGGGAGTTTTATAATTTTGATAATGTTGACGTATGCAGTCAATGGAAATTTTAAAATAAACTTGATGGAATTTATCGAGAACAGTGTATCTGTGCATATGCAAGTGCAAGTAGATACGTGCCGAGAGTATTAAGCCGACGGCGATAGCTTGCTATACAGATTTAAAAAGTTCCTATAACTTCTGTACATATATTGATATGCTGTTCATGTACCTATATTAACTTTCGAACTTTGCTGGGGTTATCTCAACTTCTTCATCGTTAATAGGAAGTAACACGTTTTAAGCATATGTTTTTTAACATTCATAAAAACATTTAAGAATCCGGTAAAATTTAATTTAAATTAATGCTCGCATACATTCAAGCCTGAACAATTCATAAAGAGTATTCTGAAACCTTGAAATGTACGCACGTCTTCGTCTTAATATACGTCTTACTTGATCATTCAGTCGTAATATTTCGGCTTCCTTTACAATCAGCCTAATTCTTTTTTCGCTCCTTACGCCGCCTATTAAATTTTCGGCGCACTAATTGCGGAATTTCGAATAAGCCCTGCACAAGCAATGAGACACGCGCACGCGCGCACACCGCTGACGAGCGCCCAAACGAAGTGTAATATTATAACGGCGAACACGTAATATTATAACGGCGTGCGCGCGAGCACCGCAATTTACGCTCGCAAATTGAGTCTCGTATAGTCGCGGCGTGATTACTTTCGCCCGCAGGTAGACTCAGCGACGTCTCGGCGTAATTTAATAACTGGAAATTTACCTGGACGCGTCTTCCTTTTTTTTTTAGTTCTTAGTTGAATTAACGTGATTGGATATTATCGTCGATATTTGCTAATTTTATGAGAGGTTTATCAGTGAATTACGCGACACAGGCTCTGGGTAAACTGCTGCTCTTTAATTATTGGAAGTTTATGATTATACGATAGTTTAATGAGTTTTGCTTTTACAATGAAGCTTATACAAATAGTACGTAGCTCATGACGTTGAATAAATGATATAATTTTATCAATAGATGGTGATTCATTGATGTATTGTCAATTACATCAATGATTTTTTTAAATACGGGTATCCTTATAGGTAGAAGAATCGTCAAATTAAAGTTTTTTTTTTAATTTTTTGAGGTATCTATGGTTTTGCATGACCAAAAATGATTTAGATCCCTATTACGGGATCTGAAATACTCCGTTTCAACCAGCTGGATATATTTATAGTCCTAAAATTTGAGTTTATCATGTACAAATTTAAGCAAATAAAAAAATATGAACGTGTCGTCCACGATATATAAGCACTAACGGATTAAGGAGTGTTGGAATAAAACCGGATAATTCCGCTTTTTCTCGTTCTGTGAAAATTAAGAAAAACTGCAATCTTTTTATTAACGCATTTTTAATAGTTTTTTTAAAGGCTCAATTTTCACCAAAAATGGAATTATATGGCTCTGTTCATATACTCTACATATATTTATTGATAAGGTAGATGTACCAGTGACTGGCCACTGCCTAATACCTGGATACTAAAGGCTATTTTATTTTTTAACAAGCTTTATATATAAAATTAGTAATGTATATATACTATTTACTGTTATTTAACTACTTATTAGTTTCTTGTATAAAAAATTTTACTACGTAGTTTTGTATTTTAGGCATTAAAAAAATTGTCTGAAATATCGTAGTTCCTGCACCATGAATCTCAACAGATTTCTTACGCTAAGGCTGAGAAAAGTGGCTATGAAAGAAATAAAAGTAAATATGATTATAGAATCTTAAGAACATTTACGTTAGATATAAAAACCAAAATTAGATATTTATTTGTTTTTTTCAATAAATATTAACATGGCTATGTACTGATACATTACTGTTACTGAACCAAGAAAATAACAAATTATTTATAACATTTTTTTTTTAAAATGATAATAAAAACCTTGCATTGTAATTCATGAAAATTGTAGCATATGCACTCTACAGAATTCTTGGAGTGAAAGTCTCACTCCAGTGACTGTGTTTTCACATTTATTTGAGGTTTTCTAAAATTTTACAGAATACAATCTGATAAACGTATGGTATTTCACTATTCGTAATATCAATTTATAAAAACTTCATATTTCAATAACAAAAACCAGCATACAGATATCTTTATAAAATGGTATTTCCATGTAAATCGTACGTGCGAATTTTTTAAAATTATTCAACTAGTTCCATAATAATTCCGCAAAACTTCCAAGAATCAAGACTCGGCACAAACTTAAACTATCCAAAATTCCCGTCAAACTTTTCAAATCACGCGAATTCCTCAACTGTGTAAAATCCCTAATAATGACCAGCTCCCTTCGGAATCCGCTTTCGCAAACTCCCAACAATAAGTGAAAAGCGTAATCCCACATCGATATCCTCAAAATAGAATATCTCTACGAAACCACGCACCTCTAAAAAAAAATAGAAATACAAAACAAAAACCTTCAACTCGAATCAAAGTCAATCTGCAATTATCTCTCTTCACAACACGCCGGACGATCATTATTAAATTTCGGAGCGAGGTAGAGCAAAACATGTTTACGTCTCGCGTCCGGCAGGTTCGATGCTCCGTGAAAATTTCGCTCTCGCGAAGTATAAGGGGACCCACGCGCCACGCGGCGCACATTGAAAACGGGGAACGACGAACCGGTGCTATATAGTTACGTACCTATATATGAGGTTGTACGTGTGAGAGCTACGCTGCGCGAATTACAATTGCAAATTGCGCGCAAACGCGGGGTTGGTGTAGGTAGCTATACGCTCGAGCGAGTCGCGAAAAGAAAAGAAAAGAGAGCGGAATAGTAGCAGGAAGAGAGAAGGGAGAGAGGAAGAGAGAGAAACCAACCTGGGGATATCCCAGATTTCCGATGAGCGCACGCCCTGGGAAACCCTGACCCGTTTAATGCCGATTCTGTTTACCTTTTTTTGTTGCTTTGTACGGCTTTTTTTCATATACGCGCAGAGAGATTCCACGCGTTTTGAATAATTGCCGTGATCTGAAAAAGACGTGGATTTTTTGTTTTTGTATAGTCGAGCGAGCCGAGCCGAGATCGTCGCTCGTTTTCTCGATGTGCGTGCGGCGCAGCGCTTTCACTTTGTCGGCTGATTTCGAATGTGAACGCGGATATGTTATCTGAAAGGCTTGCGATCCGACGGATTATTGAATATTAAGTGTATGGAATTGTAAATGTGACTAATTAACGGGTGAATCTGTTTAATTTATAATTAACAATTTTATTCAGTAAAACAGTTATCTGACAAAATTTAACTAAAGTTTGAGAGGTTTAAATTACTTTAAGAAAAAACTTTGTAAGAGGTTATTTTGCCGACTGCATAATCTTCTTCTAATTATAAGATAAGTTAATTTTTTAAATTTCTTGATTATTTGTTTTCTCTGATATTGTAATTTGTTTTCTTAAATTTGCTCATCTAGAATAGGCTCTAAAGGTTGTTTTGAGATAATTACAAATCGGAATATTCAAAATGCTAATTCGCGTGCACTGAATTTCATCTGAATTGCTTAAGAGTCAATAAGTTCACTTAGAATACTGTTTTAAAATTAGCAAATAAGCTTTTGCATATTATTCAAATTAGTAGAGTAACAATTAGTTACGAGTTTAAACAGAGTTATAAAAAAACAAATCAATTTCTTTCTGAAATTAACATACTATTATTATAAAATGAATAGCTGCATTAATACCTATATTATTAGTTGAAAAATGACTTTATGTACAAGAAGAGTATCTTACTGTTATAGGTTATAACACAGGATGCAGTAACAATGAGCTAAAGTTTTATAAGCACCATGAAATGTAAATTCCAAATAGTAGGTTCTTGTGCGATCGACCGTATTGTTTCATGCGTCAAAGACACTATTCGCAACGCAAAAACCTTGAGTACAGTTGGTAGCGCACTCTACGAAGTATTACCGTTACTACTGACTAGTAAGTAGCAAGCCACTGAATAATGAGCAGTAAAGCAGTGCACTTTATTATAGCAATTTCATGCTTCCATAACTTTTTTCCTTCCGCTGATGCGCACCTCTTACTTATCCCACATATGCAGCTACTCTTCTTTTTTTATGCTACTCTTTCACCGTGAATAAGAAATTATTTTCTTCTAAATTGGGAAACTTTGTTTAGTTAATTTATTTATATTATTATGAATAAATTACCAGCACTAGTACAATTTTATTTTAATCTAAAAATTATATCTCGCCGTTGGCTCCTCAACATTTCAACTTTTAATTTATAATACTTCCTTCTTCATTAAATAAGAAGAAAAGATGTGGTACAAATTATTATTATTTCCAAAATTTTAGATTTTTATAATACATTTTTTCTTGTAAAAATAATTATATATTGTTTTTTACAAGGGAGAACTTTAATTATTTATTATATATTGATGATTTTCATAAATTACGAATAATAAACTTTAATTTTTCAATTTTCACACAAAATGAATTCATATTGTTAAGTATATCATACGTATACAGTAGAGTCTCCCGACACTGTAACTCACGGTACTGTGAACCGCGATTTTTCTAGAGCCGGCTCTATATAAGTATGCAAGGTCCCACTCCACAGCTTTGCGAAAAATTTACAATTGTCATTTTTCTGTAGAATGTTAGTTTACATTACTGATTACATAGTATATAACGAGATTACCCTGGTAGAAAATTACAGAGTCGAATTACTTAAGATATCAACGATTAGCTAATCTCGTTATTACCCTGGTAGAAAATTATTGAGTCGAATTACTTAAGATATCAACGATTAGCTAATCTCGTTAGCTAATCTTAATTAATATTAAGGATAATATTAAGGATAAAATCAAGCTTAGGATTCGCTAAGAGATCTAAATTATACAGATAAAAAAATTGCAGTATATAATGAAAAATATTTTTTATTTATCACGTACATCAAATCAAAAGCACATGCTCCAATTTAATTCTCAGCAAAATACAGCAGACCGTTACACCGCGTCGCATATTTAAATCGGAGTTGCAATTTATTTCGGAGTCTCATCATTGGTTTACACGTGATTGTTTTTTGTGTTAAAAACCCTAATTTATTTATATTGTTAATTTTTTAAAGCAGTTGAATAATTTATTAACTATAATTGTTAGCAAACGCAATATTTTCAAAAAATATAAATCATTTAATAACCTAAAAATGATGAACGGACTATAACCATTAATAGTGTCATATATCTAACTAATATAGATGTTAAGAGTACAAAAAAATATGAAACTAAAAAAAATTATCCCAAAAACCCCTCGCGCGACTTAGAATTGGACGTTTCAAAGTAAACGTTCTTCAGACGAAACGAACAAACTTATATATATTTTGTGTAGAATTGTTGTTCGCAAAAGCGCTAAAACGTTTTACTTCACCATAACCCGGGATATTTATTTACAAAGTGGGGATAGATTTGAAAACTGAATGTACATACATTTTAATCATTTATAATTAAACACTTATTATCAAATAGTTACTCTGATAACTAAATTTAATCGATTCATTATTAAATTACTTCTGAATATATTTTTTAAATTAATGAGTTTTTAACTAGTCCGTAACGAAAAATCGTCGCCAGGTACCGGGGTTTTTAGCTAATTCCTCAAGGATATATTAACTAATCCATATAAAATTACTTAAACAATAGCTAAGAACTCCTTAACGTTTCTACCAGGGTATCATTCAAAAGTAAACAAATTTTATTAGAATAATAACAAAATCATAAGGATAATTATTTTTTAACAGGGATACACATTTTTTATCAATTTCTCACGCGCAAGGAACATTTTAAACTCGGTCAATTTAGTTTTAATTTTGAGTGAAAAACTCAATTTCATTGATAAAATTGATAAAAATTTTGTAAAAATAGGACGTAAAGATAAGAACAAAAAAATATTTCAATAATTTGTACAGACATCCGCCTCCAGCAGCAACGTACGATCTAAACGAGTATATCTCTGCCACAATACGTCGCATTCATCCATCCAAAACGACACTGAATTATTAATCTCTAGCGTACAATTATAGCCTCGTGCAATCACTCATTTTTCCGCTCGCTCGAGCATCATCATCCGCACAGCCGGCTTATTACATTTCCCAACTCCGAATCTCGTGTGCATGAGTGAACTCTTGCGCCACTACGCCTCCTCTCCGGCAAAGTTCATCTCCATCTGTGCAGCGCCTGGTGCGGCAACAGAAATAAAGAAGACTCCCGCGCTCGAGCGACGACGACGACGACGCCGACGACCCCGAAAACACACGCGTTTCCCGTCTTCGCGCGGCTATCACTCGAGCGCATCAAAACAAAACGCTCGAGCGATATCCGCCCTCTACGGTGTACATACATACGTATAACAGCGTGTACATATGTGTTGTGTTTCGCAAGCGGATTCTCATTCGAATGCCGCCGAGCCGCGATGCGGCTGCTGCTGCTGCTCCGTTTACGGATGCGCGAGACGTTGCTCAAGAACTCGCGAGCGCGACTCGACTCCTCGCATTTGCAACTTCACTCGCTTGAGGACCTACTTTTACTATGTACATGGAGACTGGTGTACACGGGGCTTTCGATGCGTTAGATTGAGAAAGAGTTGGACGGTTGGAAGGAACTGATCGGGATTTGGCTTGGTGCGGATTGAAGAGAATTTTTAATGATAAATTATTTGTTGAATAATTAGAATGTATTTGTAGCGGAACATTCTGACATCTGTAGCAGAAATGAATTTGTTTACAGGTATCGAGTTCTGTTTAAAAATGCGTAAATTGTATCTTTTTGGAAAGAAAATTATGAAAATTTGGTAATAAACTTGGCATTTGTCAGTAAAACTCTATAAAATTATTTACAAAATCAATTGGAATTGGAAGGTATTTGGGAGTCCAAATTCCATCAGAGCGCACTGTAATCACGGCTGATAGTTGTAAAAAACTCACGTAATATACATTTTATTAGTTAAAACTCTTTAACTTTGAAATTGTTTTCTAACAGAAATAATTTAAGATTATGAAACCTTTTTTTTCTTATAACTTTCAGCACTTTCAAATCCAGCCACCAGATGGGGAATGAATGATTTTCCTACTTTGCTTGGACTCCTGAATTGCAATTTTTAATAATATTCTGTATCTGAATTAGAACATTATTTAATAATTTGCATATATTCTCAGACGATTTATGAGTCCATTTTTCTACGCTTATACCTAAGCGTTACTATTGATTGATAAGTTTGCAACTACATTAAGTTATTTTAAATGTTTTTTAAATGTTAACGTAGAAAATAGACAGCTAGAAATAAATCAATTCGATTGCCAGGTGAAATTACAGGTATCCATTTCATGTTTTTGGATAATCCAAGTAAATATTTAATGGGCGATATATCTATTTCAGGCGATATTCAGTTAAATATTTACCTCCAATAGTTCAAAAACATGAGGTGGATACCTATCTGGATATTCACTTGTAAATCGTAAAAAAATTTGTTCAACCTAAAAGCCTGGGTGAATCTTCGCTAAACAATCTAACACAAATATTAACTATTGTTTACTGTTAATCGGAATATTATACATTTTAAAACAATTTTTAATATATCATAACAAAGTATCTGTATAACTTCTAGAAAATCTAAAAGCATTATTAAGTTTTGACATTTATTAATATTTTTTAACACTTATAAACAGTTTTAAACATTTTTCTTCCTCATAGATAAAGCGTTGTGACGGTAAAAAAAATTGCTAAAATCATTATAGAAACATGTTTTGAGACATTAGGAATCAAAATACACTATTTTTAGAAAATGTCTGTATGGATGTGTGTGGGGGCGGGGGGGGGGGGGGGGGTAGACGTGGATGAGTATTACTCTGATCACGAGGAAGTCCCTTCAGAAGATAACAGTAAAAATATATATCTATATTTAAAGGAGGATACCCATAGATGTCCATACCGGCCCCAAGTATCACGTTAATAGGAACCTATAAAACTTTTATGAGCATTAAGGATTTATAAAATCTTAAGCATTTAAATATAAATTTCCTTCTGTATAGGATGAAGATCCTGCTAGTTGACCACCAAGAATTAATAGTCGACCTTCATTGTTCTTATATTTTTATTTATTTTAAGGTTGTAATCGTTGATATTTTTCAATTTAAAGTTGACAATGATACAATAAATTAGTTTTGCTAAACAGCGCCATATTTAAAGTAGGTTATTTCCTCGAAATGTTACTAACAAAATGGTCGACTACTAGAGACTGGTCAACTACCGATTCCATTACCCTATAGCAGAAAACATAAAACAAACTGAATTTTCTTAATTTTTCTACTGAATATCTGATAATATCTTGATTATTTCACTTATTTTATCGAATTTGACCCTTATTTTTTAAGTTTTCATTTTATTTCCCCAAATTAATTTTTATTTAAATTTGTATATCTTAACAAACTTGTATTTTTAAAAATGTTTTAGAAAACCAAAATTGAAACAGATTTATATACAGTGACTATAAAATGTTTTCTTTTTATATAGATTCTGTTGCAGTTTTAACTTTTTACTGAACTTTTTATTGAAAGTAAATAACTTTTCAGCACCTTTTACCGTGCTAGGAAAATTGTCAAGAACTTATTTCAGAAAGGAAGTTCACCTGATATAACTTTTTCTTACGCGGTGCAGCTGAATTAATAATTTACTTTGAAAGAAATAAAAACTACATAAAATGTGTCTTCACGCATTATCTCGTAAGCTCTCAGTCTAACAATCTATATCTTTTCAAGACCAAAACATCAAGTTCCCAACAAGTTATAAAAAAAAATTCAATTTTGTTATTCCGCCAGTCTAACGTGGAACGTCCCATGCATATTTATTTCGCGAGAACTCAGGCGGCACGTGCATACGTATACATCTTTTTACACTCTCGAGTCTTCCATTTCTCACTATATACACACGCAGCACATACACACACACACGTGCGCATATACACTGTGGCTCCTCATTTTCTCCTCTCTATGTCGCGTCGCTTTTTCGAAACGACTTTCTAAAGTCTCGGCTCGCGTATACGTACTACACGACATTTCACAGCGCAGGCTTGAGAGGGTTCCCGCTCCTTTTCTCCTGCGCGAGGCAACGATTCGCGAAAATCCCTAATTTGCGTAATCTGGCATAATTCGCCTAATTGAGACTGCCGCGCCGCGCTTTTCTCAATGCTCGAGCCGACGCGTCGGAGCGAGAAGAAATTAAGCCTGCGACTCACGCGACGCGCGCTGCGATTCATCCTTGCCTGCGACAACGACGGTTCTTTCTTTCTTTTATTTTTCTTCGCTCCTTTTTGCTCCTTTTGAATCTCGCTGTCGTCTCCTCGTCTCCTTAATTCCATTTGCCTCGGCTGATGGCTCTTTCGTCGCTGTGCAGTAAAGCGACTCTCCGCGCGTGCAGCTGCAGTTGAGAGGGAGATTTTGGGGTCAAGGAATTCGTCCGGCAAATTAACTTCGATTATCCGGAGATGAATTTCGCTCGGCACGGTCGAGACGGGGAGGTGAGCCTTGATAAAAAGTGGAGGATTTTTCTTGATTACGCTCTGTCCTCTTTGATTATTGGATTAAACTTTCCGCGCGAATTCTTTCTTGGAACTATTAGCGATTTTTTAATGGTGGATTACGTTGCGAAAATTCGCGTTAACAGCGTTTTATTTCTGCTTTGATTTCAAGCTTTGCAGTTGGTGATGTAATTATTTTATCATTATTTTTATTGTAATTATTTACTTTTTCTGATAATTTATAAGTAACCCTGGTATAAATAATTGATGAATTTTTCTCGTTAACGCGTTAATTAAATGGAGGCATCATTAGCTAATATTTACCCTTTGACACTATTCAAATTATTAAGATTATGATTATAGCCTCAAAAATAAGTAACTTAATATAATAGTAAACACGCATAAATTAGAATTTTTTTATTTGTTGCATAATATAATTAAAATATCGTATTTGTCTAGAAATCCGGGAAGATTTCTACCGAGGATAGTTGCAATTTATATTGAAATAAAGTAATAAATATTGTCTGTTTCGAGATATTTAAAAAAATATTAAAAAATGTATTAAAGTATTTTTTTAATGCATAATATTTATAAGATGTTTATTATTTAATATTTGAAATCAGTCAAGTTAAAATACACATATAATTATACATTATCTTTATTACACATTTCATGGGATGCCGTGCATTGCAAGGACAATGATCCTGGTACCTTGAGAAAATTATTCTTACACTACGTTTAAAATAATTTCTATTTACCACCTATCCATAAAGGACAATGCTGATAGACATAGTATGATAATCCTTGAAGGTAAGCTTTTAACATAGAAATTTTTAAAGAGCATGCAGAATTGAGAAAAGCACACGTATAAACCATATAAGCACATGATTTCTCAAGCATTTAAGTAGATTCATTCAGAGTTGGTAAGCCGTGTCTTGTATTATATGGAACACTTCTACTTACTAGTACAGTATTCATGTTATAAAGTTAACTTTGACAATGTTTCTAGCAAATTTCACTAGATTATAGAGTCGACGTTTTGAATTTATAATTTTATATACTGTCCATGTATCTAGGTTAGGGAAGTTGCACTTTCAAAGTATATAATCGAAGGGTATCAAATTGTACTTTAAAAAGTTAATAAAATTCAATCTTTTTGAACGTTTTGTATACACAGTAGCAGAAAAAAGAACAATAATCTTAAAAGTTTTAAGTATAATAAATTATTCAAACTCAGTAGATAATTTTGATCCAAAGTTTAATCTTCGATGACACGTTATCGTTAAGCTACTAGTATATCCCTTTCCCGATACTCTTTGTAAACTATTTATCTCAGCTTTAACAGACTAGAGAGCGGCGATGTACAATAATGCCGCTGGGTCATCGTCGTAAGAATTACACTTTTATGTTTTATGTAGATAGGAATTCTTCGAACTTTACATAATGCTTTAAAAGTACAGAAAAACGCGCAAACATTCACACTGCAAAAAGTTAAAAGAAAGAATCAATCAATTACCATCAACTCTCTTGGTCTCTTTCTCCCCCTCTGTCTCTCTCGCTATCTCTCTCTCTCTCTCTCTCTCTCTCTCTCTCTCTCTCTCTCTGTCAAACGCTCAATCAATTTTCCAGTCGCGTACGTCTGCCCGCACACGATTAACTCGAACGCGAAGCTTTCCTACAACGGCAAAACATCGTCCGAAGAATGCCCGGCGCGCAAAAGGAGGCAAGCAAGCAAAAACAAAAAAAAAGAAACGAAAGCTCGCGTGCAGAAAGAAGAATCCGGCAAAGGTCTCTTCCACTGTCGACGGCGGCGACGGCGGCCGCGCGAGTCAGCACACATCCGGTGCACATTCCGGCTGCTGCGCATCAACAACGTCATCCTCAATGAGCTGCAGCCCCTCGGCTGCTCGCGCGTGTATACGTGTATACATGCACCCGTGCGCGCTCGCACACTTATATACAAGCTTCTCCCGGTACAGCCAATGTGCACACACATATTCACACACACACACACGCGTTCATGCAGTCTCCGCGTGTATATAAGAGCTGGGTACAGGCGGGAATATCGATCGAGTATGGACCAATCGCGTGCATAAAAAGAAAAAAAAGAAAAAAAAAATAGAAAAAAATTACCCAGATGAGAATCTCCGCTCTATACATTGCTATGATACACCTCACCTTTCGACTCCCTCGCCATGTACTGTTTATTCAGGACCCAATCCTCCTCTCCTCTCCCGCATCGAGAAATAAATCCTCCGCTATATATCCCTATATATGCTTTTTGCTCCTATATCCTCTGTTCTCTCGGGGGCGCGCGTGCATGTATATTATCTCGCGGAAGCACGCGTCGAGAGAGAAGAGCACGCGAACACGTCGGTATGTATATATACCGTACAGCGCGCACGCACGCGTATATACACACACACACACACACACACCTGTGTATAAATATACGTATGTGTATGTATATACAAGTACTGTGGCGGCGCGTCCTTGTGTGTACCGACGCGAGGGACTGTATATATACGAGGCGTGACGCGCGCGCGTGCAGTCGCTGTTGCGCCCGTGCAGGCGCGCCGCGAGAATATCACTGCCGCGACGGCGGCGGCGTCGACCTCTGCGAGGGTCGTGTAGTGCAGTGTGGGTATGCGTGTAGGGGTGAGATTGAGAGAAGGGATGCGAGCGCGCGCGCGCGCGAACGAGGGGCTTCGGTGAAATTCGCTGCTCTTCGGCGGCGCTCGAGATTCCGCCGACAAACGCGAGGGAGAAGGATGTATAGGGGAGCGGGAGGCGGAAGGGGCGTAGATGATGTATAAAGTCACTTTTTCACTCGCGGGACTTGTACCTTTGAGGTTTGCTGAATGGATGGGGAGCCGAAGCGGCGCTGCGTGGATTTCGAATGCTTTGCTTTGAGGTTTTCTCGGGAATTTCTTTTTTTTTTGCATCCCTCATGGGGGATCGATCCCTCGTATCGAGGTGTGTGTGTGTGTGTATGGTCATGAATTTTGGTGCTTGCAACTTTTCGATCTTGGTGGCTGGATTTGTAGATGCTCGGAACGCGTGGTCGTGATTTTGCACGGTGTTCGATGTGTATTTTGGAGATGAATGTTTTCTTTGGTTTAGGAGATTAGAGGTGTAGGGTAAGTGTGCGAAGACGTAAAAGTTTACTTTGTTCCTCTTTCTTGTTGCAAAAAACAATAAAAAAGTAGTTTTTGCATTTTAGTTTGAAAAATTTCAAGTTTTTATTTATATTCTCTTCTATAACTACATAATACAGTTTTGGCAAATGAAGCTGTAAGCTGTAAAATTGTATCGTGCTCATTTAAATTCAATCTTAATGAGTATTATAAAGATTGAACGACATGGGCAAAACTGGATGAATTTATTTTCAGTAGATATACCTGATATTGGTAAGACAAAACTTTAAATAATTGTATTAGGTTCAGTATATTTTAATAATAATTATACCCGTTAGACTACAATTATTTATAAATAATGTATGTATAGAACCTTGGTTTATACTTATCAGTTACCATTAAACAAGCGTAGCGTTATCTCTATGAATATTAAATATTTGGAGATCATTTTATAACTTTCTATGGAAATCAAAATTTTGATTATTGTAACAGTAATGCTCCTTGTAATTCTTAAGGAGTATTCTATAATGTCAATAAGTGTATAAAAGAAGCTCGAATTATAATGTAGCAATTAATAATAAAGAAATTTTAATTTATGTTAGTTCCATAACTTAACATAAGCAGTACAATGTAAGCATTACAATGTATCATACTCGGATTTTAAATTTAATCGTTGATTTTTGTAATTTCAATGACATTAACTATTATGTAAAAGCTATTATGTTTATTGTTAGTGATATAAATCTGGTTGCAAGATTTAAATAAGTTATGAGGTACATAAATAATTAGAAAAATTAATATTGCATTGTGAAATCATTTTAAAATTTTGCAAAACATAACACTTTATCAATAGTTTGGAGATAGCTAATTGCTTTAATATATATTTTAATACCTCGATCCACGGATAAGAAACAAATCATAATGCGTACTTGCTTTTCAAAATACAAGTGGAGAAGCGTCACAAGTGAGCGGCAAAGTGGGAGATATGATTGGCGGAGGGAGAAACCAGCGAGCGAGCGAGAGAGAGAGAGAGAGATAGAGAGCGAGAGGGGGGGGGGGGAGAGAGAGAGAAAGAAGGAAGGAATCCGTTCGGCAGCGCTCGTACACGAGAATGCGCGAAGCCGGATACTTCAGTTTCCGGATTCTTTAGCGCAGACTCAATCGGTAAGCCGAAGCCGCGTCGCGACGCTCAGTCGATAATATAGTCGCAGGATTTTCCGCTCACTGCAAATTTCCGGTGATTGGTCAAACGATTTTTTATCGATCCGCCTTGTTAGGGCTCGCGCTCGAAGCGCAGACTGATTGCTCGGTGCAATGCAGCCAGCCAGGAAATTGGAGGATTTTTTGCCCTTCAAGAAAATTTCTTTTTTCAAATGAAACTTACAGTTTATTTGTTAATTGTTTTTATAGAGTTACAATTAACTTAAAACCATGTGGTAAATTATAACATTATTTTTATATTATGTGAACAATTATATGCTGTGTATTTTATCAGGAGATCTCTTTAAATGAGAGTAACGTATCGTATCCTCAGAACGAGACTATGACAACTCAAAATTATACGTTTTTATAAAAACAAGCAAACATCGTACATTTTTTATTAAATTAAATATTTTCGATTGAATTTAATTATTGTATTGTAGTTTCTTAACTTTTTTTAACCAATTTTCAAAATGCATGATGAGCTTTATTGTGCTACAAACTATTTTGAGCAACAAAATAAAATTAAAAAAATGTTGAGTTGCTATAGTCTTGTTCTGGGGATATGATATGCTGATTGATTTTGATTTATGTAATTTAATGACTGTATTGCGACATCAAGTCAAAAACTTTGGAATAGACAAGTGTTGAAGCGTTAATTCCCCACAAGAAGTCAAAATGACTGTATGGATGATCAATTTTGTACAATCCTAATTTATTAGGCACTTGTTCATAAAAATGTTCTGTATCCTGTTAATTAATAAAAAAAGTTATATGTTCAATAGTATAGTTGTTATAGCCAAAATAAAGATATTAAATATAAAAGATATTTTCTATAGACATACCTCGGGACTTTGTATCAAATCATTATCTGAATAAAATACTGCTACAGGCACCTGAATTTTTGTCAGATCATAATTAGGTGGGTCAGTACTGTTGTATACTCTTAAGTTTTCTTTTGATCCATAATCAAAATTACGGAATTCATTTAAAGCAATTTGTTGCAGCCAATGAACAAATACTTTCACTGATGTCCCAGCTGGTATTTTCTTGAAAATGCTTGGCGATAAACCCTATAACGATAAATAATATAATTAAATTAGGAATGATTAATATATTATAGAATTATAAATATATATGTGTATTAAATAAAAAAAAGTCAATACATCACTCACTTTTTCAAGTTGATCACGATCCACTCCGCCAATAGAGAAAATTATATTTTTACAAATGAGATCTCCGATTTTAGGTTTTGAACAGATATTGTTTGCAATGAAATCGAAAATAATGTTGCGTCCCAAGAATTCATGAATATTTAATGATTCAGCTAGCAACTAAAAGAATAATTCAATAATACAGAAATATACCAGTTTTTAATCTTAAATACTAATCAATTTTATATATTTTTAAAGGGTTTGTAGTTCGAAACCGCTGTTAGCTGTTTTAGCAGAATATTTTATCAAAAAGGAGTTCTGAATTATCAAGTCACAGAATCTTTAAATTGAATCAATATAATTCGATTAGATTAGATAAAAAAAATCACGCGTTTTTTAATAAAAGATTTGTACTTTACTAATTTTAGATTTTCTAAACGAATTACATTTTGAAAAAAGTTAATATATTCTCAAAAATTACGTTTTTGTTTTAAAAGTAGCTATAAAAAATAAAAATAAACGCTGCTAACTGATTTGGAACTGAGCTTTCTCAAACAGTTATCGGTCATGTCACAGTAAATTATATTATTATGCATAGGTCATAACCATTGGCCGATGGATTTGGTAAAATATGTAATGTATTATAAAGCAAATATGCTTGAGAACTTCATTAAAGTATTACAAACAAAGTAAGTTTAAGTTTTAACTGCTAATTAATTTTAAATTTTAACTGAAAATTAATTTGTTTGCACACAATTAGATTAGATTATATCAGCTGATATTTGGCTACACCGTAGTTTATGGTGTCTAGATGTAAGTATTCGTTGAAGGAGGCGTGCAGGTGGTTATGGTGGCCGAAATCGAGGTCTAGATAGTGAGCTCCGTAGTTTTCGTTGTCTAGATATATGCACTGGTCAGAGGAGGTGTCCAGGTTTTTATAGTGGCCGATGACGATATCTAGGTAGTGCGCTCCGTAGTTATTGCTGTCTAGATGTATTTAACGGTCGGAGAAGGCGTCCAGGTGATTGTGGTGACCGATAAAAGGTCTAGGTAGTGCGCTCCGTAGTTATTGCTTTCTGCATGTATTTTGCAGTCGGAGATAGCGTCCAGATGGTTATGGTGGCCGATGACGATGTCTAGGTAGTGCGCTCCATAGTTTCCGTTATCTGGATATACGTACTGGTCAGAGGAGGCGTCCAGGTTGTTATGGTGGCTGATGACGAAGTCTAGATATTGCGCTCTATAGTTTCTGGTGTCTGGATATAGTTACTGGTCGGATGAAGCATCCAAATGGTTATGGTAGCCGATGACGAGGTTTATGTAGTAGGCTTCGTAGTTTTTGGTGTCCAGATATACGTACTGTTCGAAGAAGGTGTCCAGGTGGTAACGGTAACCTGGATACCTTCTTCGAACAGTAACTACATTCAGACACTAAAAACTACGGAATGCACTGCTGAGACCTCATAATCGACTACTATAACTACTAGGACGCCTTTTCTGACCGGTACATATATCTAAACAACACAAACTATGGAGCGCACTACCTAGACCTCGTCATCGGCTAACATAACTACCTAAATCCCTTGTCCGACCAGTAACTATATTCAGACACCAGAAACTACGGAGCGCACTACCTAGACCTCATCATCGACTACCATAAGTACCTGGACGCCTCCTCTGACCAGCACATGTATCTAAATAACAAGAACCATGGAGCGCACTACCTAGACCAAGTCATCGGCCACCATAACCACCTGGTTTTCTTCTCCGACCGTTAAATACATCCAGACAGCAATGACTACGGTGCGCACTACCTATACCGCGTCATCGGCCATTATGACCACCTGAACACCTTCTCCAACCAGTATTTATAGCTAGATACCGAAGCCTATGGAGCGCAGTACCTGGACCTCGTCATTGGGCACCATAACTACCCGGACACCGTATCCGGCTAGTACGAACACCCGATATCTTTTTGGTTCTAGTCGTGTCTAGTCACAACTCGATACATCTACGTACGCCAGCGACAAGTCGAGATGTATCTATACGCATCTAGACGCATCTAGATACAACCTTGTATCTTCACTATAAACGAGCCGTTACACCCTCATTACGGTCAAGAAAAAAATGGTTGTATAATAAACTTAAATCTAGGTAACTTATCTAAGCTGTTCGTCGTATCTCACACAAAACGGTTGATTATAAAATAATTTTCTTTTAACCTGAAGACGGGTATAAGAGACATCTGAAACGTTCTCAATATATTTATGTAAGTTTTAACAATTTTGTCTACAATTTGCTGTTGGAAGAAATCCATTAAATTTATGACTTTAAATTTTGCACGATTATAATTTTATATGAAACTAATATTCAGTAAAAATTTAAATATATTGTATGCTTTAGTTCTCAACTTATAGAGGTAAACAAATTCTGAATTAAACAGTATAACAAATTAAAGACGGTATATTTCACATAGACTTTGTTCACTATTCAAGGAATTTATAAGTACTTTATTGTAAAAAAATTCGCTTATCAAAAAAAAATTCGCTTATCAAAAAAAAATTCGCTTATCAAAAAAACATTCTTTCATTAAAAAATATTCAAAACAACATTCTTTCATTAAAAAATAAAAAAAAACTTCAAGATAATAAACTTGCATGACAAAGTTTGGTCAGGATACAATTACACACACACTTACACATACACTCTCTCTCACACACACACACATACATACACACACTTACGCACACGCACACGCACACGCACACACACACTCGCACGCACACACGCATGCAAAACCATTTTTTAAAAACCTATATTTCTGACACATACAGCTACAAAAATCGAAATCTATTAAAATCTGATCGAAAATGTTCATTGGTACAAACTTTTTTTTTGAAGAAGCAAAAATTAATTTCAAAACAGATTTGGTTATATGATAGAAAAATAGTTAATGTATGCAAACCTGAAATTCCTTCCAAGATTGAGCGACAAGCTTCAATAGTGGTTGTTTTATGTGGTGAGCATAAACTCCAGGAGCAAAACCAAACATCGCTCTCACGTTTTTAGCGACTTCGGGTCTTTTGGAAGCCATCACGGCAAAAGACACGCATCCCATTGAATGACCAACGTAAAATAATCTTTCTCTTGTTATATTTGAAATATACGTGATGGCAGCAGGAACATCGTAAATTCCAAATTCATGCCAACTATGCGCAGAAAAATATAAGTATTATATACAAAATATTATTATTGTATAAATCTTTATATTATTATTACCTAAAATTCCAAAACTCTGGATCTGATACAGCCAAATATTTGTGCATTTTGGAATATGTATTACCCCTTGAATTTCCTAACCACACATCATATCCTCGATCCGAAAGAATATAAGCTAAATATAATCGAATTATTATTTCTTATGCATTAAATAAAACATTAATAAAGCTTAATTACTTAACCCTTCAACGTAAACTGTGCATTTGTACTTTCTAAACTGAAAAAGCACTTGAATAATATAATTTTTACCCTACTAATTAATAATTAAAAAAAAGCTAAAATATCATTTAATTACTATCCAATTGAAAAAAAATTATCCTATATTTATATAAGTATTTAATGGTTCTTTCTAATAATAAAATGCACTTATTAATTACTTTGAAAATAGCGAATGGAGTTATATAATGGGTAATTATAATTATTAATTATGGGTACGATAATACCGTAGAAGAGAAGTACAATGTTTGTTTATGATTAGATACTTTACAACGACTCACAAATAAAGAGAAACTTTACATCATCTATGCATTAAATTTTTTGTCATTTTTACGGCTCTAAAACGACTTATCATTCCTATTTTATATCTGCTGCCATTTCAATTCTTCAAATTATGTTTTTCTATATAAATAAACATGTCAACCTCTTTCTTTTGGAGTTCTCAACGATATGTCTACTATTCTACAATCAAATAAAACGTTTTTATATACTAAAAATAGTGGTCCATTATACCCCAGCAAAAGATATGCCTCATTTGCGAAAAATTATCGTTTCGTATCATAACTCTTTGTAATCTGAAATAAAAAGTTAAAAAAAGAAAAATAAAGCTTGAAACATATCCTAAAAAGGAGCATTTCATGATTTTTAAAATCAATCGAAAACACGCATGGGTGGGTATTTGAAAAGTTTATATCGTTTTTCACATGACCTGTTTTTCTCAATTTAAAACTTCACTGTGCTGTAAAAAATTTTTTGATTGGAGGAGGATATTCATACAAAAAAAATTAACTTACACTATGACCACAAGTATATAGCAAATATGGCAAGTGGTCAGTTATACCCCAGTCTCCCTTACACGAATAGGAAAAATAATATGAAAATTTAACGCATGAAAAAGAACAGTAGAAAGTATGATTTAATAACACCAACACTTCACAATTACATGACTGCTTCCGTTGTTCATGTTAAAGGGTTGAACTATAATACTAATGAATTCATTATAACTACATTGCATAAACGAATTTAATACCGTAATCGAAACTTAGATGTAATTAAATTATTAGTGTTATTCACATTATAAAGTTGAATACTAGTTCGTTTTATATTTCACATGCATGTAGTTCTACGAGACAAAAGTTAAGATGTGCCTAATTTCATTATGCAAGAAGTTAATATGTTTCATAGTGCCAAATTCATAATGTCAAAATTTTTTAAATTCTTAAATGTGTTAATCACGGAAGAGTGCCCATATATAGTCATATCAACGATTAAAATAAAGAGCATCACGTTTCAATTCGTTACGAAAACTAAACTATCGCACTCTACCAGACTAAGCGTCGAAGAGTATCGCGGTTAAACGTTTGCTATGAAGAGTATCGTGGTTCATAGATTTACGTTGAAGACTATTGCAATTCAGAGTTTGGTGAAGAAGACTCTGCTGAAGAAGTGTGTAAGGGGTAGTCAAGATTTCGAAAAAATAATTTTTTCAGAAAGTGTATAAATTAAGAGTATAACATTTCCGAAATATTGCCTATACGAGTATCAAATCGATCCGATGTTTGTTCTCAGAAATACGTAACAAAGAGTGTACACCCCTTGGAGTTCCCTTATGAAGAAAATCTACATGTGGATCTGCAGGTTTACATACGTGTGCTCATGTATGCAGATCTGCATATAAATCTGCATACAAACCTATATCAATATATACGTGATTTTGCATATAAACTGTGTGCCAACTTTCTATAGGCGGACCGACACGCTATCCTATGTCAAACTGCATACGAATCTGCAGGTGGATCTGCAGAAAAGCTAGCTGATAACCATGCTTAATTTTACAAAAAATTATCTGGATTTAATTTCACACATTGTAATTTATTAAATGTAGTTATTACCAAGTGACCGATTTCTACCAATTAATAACCAATCAACCGCACTTTCAAAAACACCATGCTGTAGAAAGACGGGAATGGCTCCCGGTGGACCTGGTATACGGTAAAACGTTAAAATATATCCGTCATCTGTTGTAATCAAGTGTGTCTCTAGCAAATAACCATCTTTAAGTACCATTTCTTCCTGAAAACACGAGAATGTAATATTAAATATCATATTTGTTTCGTATAAGCGACGTTTGTATACAAATTTACAAATTGTGCGTATTCATTATAAAAAGTAATATGAATAAATACATAAATAATAAATCAACTATATGTTAATTAAATTTATGTATGATAAAAACCTGTATTATTTTTATTACGGAAATTTTCAATCAACTTTGCTAATGAAATAACGACTTACTGGTGCTATTTCACTATAAGATTTTCCGTGAATAACGTGGACATTATAAGCCATGATTAGTACTGTGTGTAATAGGATAATCTGAAAATTTAAGTGCCTAGATTAAAACATGTTTCAATAGAGTACCGTATTGCTCATTATAAAAAATAAGATATTTAACTCGTAAGATAAAGGTTCCAATTTCTACTAACTTTGAGTTTTTCCGTTATTATAGATATTTTATAAACATATTTTACTTATTATTTGTACCAAAAGTAAAAAAAAAAGAGGTATACGTGTAGATAATTTCCAAAATAATTCAATTAAATTTTCGTGAGTCAAAACAGCATGAAATTTTTTGAGAAATTGCACTTTCAACATTTTAATTTGTACATTTCAAAGCAATAGAGAGAAAGTTTTTTCTTAAAAAATGTTGTATTATAAAAAAAATGTAACAAATATTTAAAGTGCTTGAAAATACGCATTAGGTGGTTCTGAATGTAAGAATAAATTAATTGATTCAAACAAAGGAATACTCAACCTCCAAAACGGAATCAATTCAGTGTTTGTACTGAACTTTTTATACTTAAATAAGATGAATGTAATTACTTGAGTTGTATGCATAATCATAAAAGTACAACTATTACACGCAAAGAAAAAACAGGAAAATAGCGCACATATTTTGAATAGCTATGTACACTTGGCTTAAAGATATCTGGTCGAATTTACTTCATTAGATTTCGAATGCTCGATTTTGCTAACCTCATCGGAGGATATATACAAAAATTCAAACAAATTCGACAAGATGCATCTTCTTAAGGGGAGGTCGTAGCTCTATTGATAAGTATAGAGTTGTACTTTATCGACATAACTAACAAGAAAATAAAAATGTTTAAGTATTTATAGTTTAAGAAATGCGGTTATTACCTATTCTTAATTTAATAATAACAAAAATATAATATGGTAAAGCCCATAGTTGAGGTTAGAAATTGGTAAGATGACCGTTAGTTTTATCGTTATACACTGATCTGTTATAATAATATTTCCTTGTATCGAAATTATTGAACAAAAACGCGGTTGTCCATTACTCTCTATACAATAATTATGAACCTCAATTTTGATGTAACTAACTAATAGAGTATTCGGCCTGCGGTTCACGGATCATGCTAAAACTCAATAAATTTAGTGTTACAAGGTATAATAGCAATACTTTAAAATTGTTAAATAAACATTGCTATTATGCAAATAGTAATGACTCAACTTCTAGTGGAACCAAATTTGTTTTTCACAGATAGAAAATTAACTACACCAAAGGAGCTTCAATTTAAGATATTGAGCGATGAAAATAATTAAGTAGATTCAAAGTTATTAAAAATCAAAGTTAGTGTCTAAAAATACATGGAAATTATGAAATTTAACTTCTTTTTTATCATTGTAATTTTCATGTATGCTTAGTCATTATCTTTGTTCTTAAATAACTTTAAATTCACGTTCAAGTTCTGACATTTAAGCTCTTTTCGTCTACTTTAATTCTCTTTTTTTGAAAATTTCTTTTACACCCAAGGAATCGAGTTATTATAATTTCCATAAGTGATGATTTTTATTCAATAATTTGAAAATATTGCAATCATATACCTAATTGTAACATTGGCTTTTCTCAGATTTTTGTTTTAGAAAACATATCCCAAAGTTTCAGCAGGATCCGTGAAGCGCAGGACTGATATTCTCGAAGTAAATATGAACATTTTGAATATATAATACTGCAATAATGGCGCGAGGATAGGTCGTGATGGTAAAATTCCAACCACCCCTTAAAATATTTATGAATTAAAAAGTGAGTAGAAATTGGTTCATTCAATGCCGTTTGAAATAACGGTTTCTGCAAAACTTACAAAATTAAATACGTTGAAAAAGGTAATCCATTGATGTGCGTACAATATTTTTTCATTATTACTTTTAAACGTGATATGCCCTTTAACATGTTTTCTCATTTATTTATTCTTTCCGCTTGGGTTGAGTTCACGTAACAATGGCAAGTGATTCGTTGCCGAAAAAATCGACACAATGACGGAACGAACCCACGCCCTTGAGGCCGAACTTGTATCAATCGGTTAAGTCATGCACCAGGAAATGCCGTATACCGATATTACAGATTTTCTTTTTATTCAGTTAATATAAAAGTTTTATTTTTAATTTCGCGAACGTATGCACACTCTATCATTTAGAATGTGCTTACATTCGTAAAATTACGTTAAAGGAAAAGTGGCCTGCATAAAACGAAAAATTGATAATGTCGGTAATGAGTAGAAGGTATAGGACTCTACTCTCTCCTTAACCAATTAAACCACGTAGTAGAAAAAAAAAACAGAATGATTACTTTTAAATATAAAAAGTTTTATAAACTTATAAAAAAAATTTATTAGGGATTAGCAGTGGCTCCTAAAACTATCATAGTATTACATATAATGTGCTTTGAATCATGTCAGTAAATTTCAAGCTTCTCATTGTATGTTTCTATAGTCAAAATCGGATTGTAATATATAAATGTCTTGGGCGCACATTGGGAAATATGATAATAAATATATCTGTCACATGCTAATGTGCACACACACCACGTACATACATACACACTTGAATGAAGTAAATAGGCTTAAGAATAACAGATTTACTTAAATCAAGAAAAAAATTTTCAGTGTACGTCTGCACGCGTACAAACAATAAAAATTTAAATACATCCATACCCACATTTATATACACATATTTATATATTCATATAAACATACATACATAGATACATACATATAGACATTTTTCTTTAATTTATTAAAACCTCACATATCAAAATTTTAATTCATCGTTACAAAGCTTAAGTAAAACAGAATGTTGTTAACAATGCTAACTTCTCTCCATAACCTTGACACTACATCCAAATATTTTAAATAAATAACACATAATGGAAATAAATTTTTCATTAGTAATATAAATTTTCTTAATTTTGGGTGGCTAACATGTGATCAAATAAAAAGACAGCGAATAATAATAGGTCTTGAATATTTCCCAACTATGTTGTTAGTTGTATGATATTTAATAATAACTATATACATATCAGGTATCAAAAATATCAATATTTCTAAAAATCATATTATTAAAAGTGCTTAATCATTTTGATAGAATGATGACATCGAAATTTTATGAAACGTTGTACATGTAATTTTTGTTATCACAAAATAAAAGCATACAATACAATACATACAATACAATATGTTAAATGATTGTGTATTTGACTGATAAAATGGCAAGTTTAACCACATCATTTGCATTTGTTGTTAAAATTAGCCAATAAAGAGATATAAGGACACTTTATTAAAATATCTACTTTGAATATTGTCAATGTATCTAACTTCAAGTTTTGCAGAATAAATTAAACAAATTTGGGAATACCTGAAAACACATCTTGGAACCACCAAAAAATCACCTTAAACTTTTCAGATTTCTTGTCAATCAACCACACTCAAACAAACTGCAAACTATACTATAATATCTTCATCAATAGGTACAATTTCGTTCGTTAAATGAACGTATGTTTCTGTCACGAAAAATCAAAGAAAACAAATCCTACAAACGTTCTCAGTGAACGCGCGCGGTTCGACTGGCTAGCGATTCATCGCCTAGCTTTATTTATACACGCGCGATGCATGAAATGGCGCTTACGATACAATTAGCCATAAAATTATTTTCCGCTGGGATAAAGTGGATTCCACTTAATTCTAAGAAATATTTTTCTTATTGTACGGACAATTCTAATTATTATTCAAAAGAGGGAAATAGTAGGGGAGAACGGGGTCATGCCGATCACTTAAAAAAATCTTGCTATAAATAAAAAGCCGCTGCCAATTCATTGACACTTAGCTTCCTCAAACTAAATTAATTTTTGCAATATGAATTTCTTTATTCTAATACATTATTTGAAATTACTATATGTCTTTCTTAATAATATCTAAAAAACGTGGATTTTTTTATCATCAATTGTTGTCAAAAGATAAATTACAATAAATTATAATCTTGTGCTTATAGATTGCATTATGGATTTCAAAATATAAAAATAGAAAAATCATAATAAAACTTAATAAATCAAGTTTATGAAATTAAATGACTGTGAGGTTCTATTATTTTTTTTTTAATTTTGATATCTCTACTAGTATTAAATATATTAATACTCAAACTTGTTGATTACATGGAGAAAGAGTGAGAGAAAAGACAAATAAATATTGTAATATCCCTAGTGTGAGAAATCTATTAAATCCTATTAATTCCTTTTTCCAAATATGAAAAGATGCTATTTGTGAATAGGATGTATATGCAATTTTTGTATTGGTGAATAGGATTTAATAGATTTCTCACACTAGGGATAGTGTTTGATCAAAGCTTCAAAGTGAAAGTACCTGAACCAATGGTTTGAAAGAAGTTACTAGTATTATTGTCAACGTAGTATGTCTGGTATTGAAATTTTCCATAGGTATACACTCGTGTCCTTGATTTTTTTAACTATAACATTTTCAACAGTAATTTGATAAGTAATATAACTGTTGCTAAATATAGCGATTATAGAGCTTACGGTTACAATTAAAGATATATTTTTAGAAAAAATATTTTGATTTGAGTAACAACAATACATAAATAAATAAATTTCTGAGACGCTATAGTAAGCAGGTGATTGGTTTCGCTCGACCGACATCGCACACACAATAAACAAGTATATACAATACAAATGTAAAATACGAAATAAAATATGCATTTCCCAGGAGACCCATAGCCATTAAATACAAAGAAAGGAATAATTAATCAATCATATTATTTCTAAATTACAAAAATAATTTACTTCAGAATATCGTAAAATATTGTAAAATAAAGAAATCATTTTAAAACAAAAACGGATCAATAAATCTCAAAATTTCTTTCCAATTCAGAATCTTTATTAAAAAAGAATGCGCCCCGGTTTATAAAAAATGACCGCGCCGTTCTCGAGATATAAATAATAAAGAAAATTTTTTAAAATATAACCTCAAATAACTCGAAATGTAAAGGTCGTTATAATCTGGGCTTCTAACAGTCTCAAGAGATAGTAAAAAGCTACCTTTCTGGAAATTTTCAGAAGGAATGATGACGTTTTACTTAAGTTATCGTTGGCCATAAAATACGAAAAAAATAAAAAAAAATTTCCTTGTTTATCTAATTAAAAGGTTTCTAAATCTCGATATTTGATGGTCTACCGGATTTTAATCTACATAAGTTTTAAAAGTTTCCTTACAAAATTTTTCAGATATATTATATGTATATGTTGTACGATATATGAAAAATCGTTATAAAACAAAAATGAGTCGTTGCACCTATATTTATATATTTATAAAAAATTGTTCATGAATTTTTTCAGATCTTGTTAAAACCTTAGGATTTAAGATGATTAAGGCTGAATATGAGTATTTATTCACCAAATTAAATCTCTTAAAAATAGAAAAGCAGGTTTTTTTAACAAATTTTCTGAACTTTTCAATAAAAATAGTTTCAAGACCATTTAAGGCACTTTTCGATTAATTAGGCACATTCAAACCCTTAAAATCCTGGAAAAAATGGGCAAATAGCAATATTAGCATATTAAAAAATAAAAATAATGTGAAATATTGATTAAGAAACTATTAAAATGCATATTTTGGCAATATGGTCATATTTAGCTTTTTACCGAAAAAAATAGTACATTATGTAACAAGGGCAAAAAGTCTAATATTTTTCCCGCGGGTGAGTTTACTGCCCGAGCGAGCGAAGCGAAGCGAGAGCAGTATCACTCGAGGGAAAAATCGAATTTTTTCTCGAGTTACATATAGTACGTTATGCCCATCTCAACTGTAGCCATTTTTTGACTTTAAATGGCTTTTATTGGTAGAACTTGATGAAATAAAGGAATTTGGACTAGTTTCTAGTGAAATCACTTTTTTCCCGCTAATCATTTTTTGCGGGCAAAAAGTGTAATTTTGGTCTCGCTTTTTAGGGAAAAAAGTGGCCATTTTCGTTTAGATGAGCATAAAATTTATTTATATTGGGAGGTTGAATAAGTTCTCGCTGTTTCTTCATGAAAATTAATGCTTTATTCTAAAAAATTAGTATAAAAACATGTCACTCAACGTATTGTCCATCGTTAGCCACTACTTTTTCTCATCTTTCTGGCAGCATTTGAATTCCATGTCGGTAAAATGACACATCTTTTGAGGCTATCCCAGAGTCGACCCATTTTTTGGCATCTTCATAAGAATGAAAGTGCTGCTCAGCCAGGCTATGTGCCACCGATCGGAACAAGTGATAATCAGAAGGGGCAATGTCTGGTGAATACGGCGGGTGGGATAGGACTTCCCATTTAAGCGTTTCCAAGTAGAACTCCTAATGATTCTGCAAGTTCAGCTAGCGCCTGACATAAGTCTACACAAAGTAATGCCTCCAATTCATCATTTTCAAACTTTTTCGGTGCACCAGAGCGTTCTGTATCTTCAATATCAAAAGCATGGTCACCGTAAGTCTCAACAAGAATTCTGTGTGCTTCAGCTGTAAATTCTTTTTTAATAAAGTAGTGCAGTAAAATTCCCGGCATATACTCCTTTTTTGGCACGAAATTTAACATGTTTAACATTATGAAAAAAAAATTGTTTACACTTCGGCGAAATGACATATACTGAATTCCAATCTTGCTTATAGTACTTCTATATAGATGTGTTACCACCTTCAACTATATGCACGCAGTACTAGTAATGTCATCTGTTGGAAAACAGCGATAACTTATTCAACATCCCAATATTTCTCAGAGATCGATTTTTATCGATTTCTCAAAGAATTAAGTACCCATATTTATAACTATACATTCTTGATTCCACAGATAATCAGCCATGTATATATACGTTTGCACCGTCTTTGTGACGAGGTGACAGAACCACACCTCGCCCCTCGGGCGATCGACGAAGTTAAGCAGCGTTAGGTGCGGCTTGTACTTGGATGGGTGACCGCCAGGGGACCTCGTATATATAGTAATACTTTCAAGGTTCCCTTTATTGCTATATTCCGCTAACTCAAGCGCTGCAATCGTTTCTTTTATCCTCTCCAAGCGAACGCTCATATCGAATAAAGACCTTTAAAATGCATGAATTATTCAAATACAGATTTATATCTTTTTCACAAATTAATCAACAGTGTCTTTTGTAACGAATACATATGGTAAGTGTGCCAATTAATGTGCCCCTTAACGCAACTGCTGAAATTTTTGTTACAATAAACAGTTGTGTAAATCTCTTTCTTATTCTGAAGTCGCTTAAATGATATGATACTTTGGAATTTCCTTCACTCGTACATACTTTTTTAAATATTAAAAACCTATCAACCTATCAATTAAAGTAATAAAGCCAATGGTTGTACAAATTACTGTGGGTTAGAAAACATCATGATTGAGTTAATGAACATTGTTATTGGTATAGGCTACTCTCTAAGATGGATTGAATATTTCACTCCAAATTCAATAAGTGACTGTGTTTTCAAGATTTTAGAATGGAATTTCGTTCTAAAATCATGAAAACACAGTCACATATTGCATTTGGAATGAGTTTTCCACACCAAAAATTTTAGAAAGTAGGTTGGCGCTCAGGGGCACAGTAATTGACACAGGAGAAAAAGCTTAATGCACTAGTTACTGGATGGAAATAAATAATAGTACATTGTACAACTAGGAGGGAAAATTAGCTTTTTCTAAGCCAGAATCATGATTGCTCAAATCACCATCCAAGTCTGAAAAAGCCCTTTCAATGCGTGTTACACATCGTATTTTTTAATAAGTGTGTGAATAGAGCCTTTTTCATGCATTCAAAGGGAATGGCAAACACGCTCGGAATGCCCAATTTTCCATTCCCTTCCACTTTGTAAGCATCGAAAGGGGCCTTTTTCATGCACACGTTGATATAAATATTATTTTCTCGATTTTAAGAATTTCTCCATGAAATACTATTCATTTCAGTAGATAGATTAGAACTCTTATTTTATTTGAAAAATTAGGCTTTTATTATTTAGTAGTTCTACATTTTACTATATTAAAACTCATATGAGTGAAAATAAACCAAATGCAGAACATGCTAGAATACGTAGCCTAAATCTTTCTATAACGTATTTCTGAACAAAAGTGCACTTCTCCCGTATGCATGTGTCCACGACACTTTGCGGCAACGTAATGTGCTATCTAAGTAAAATTCACGTAGATAGTAAAGGGTTAATAAATATAAAATTAATGTCACAATTTTTAAAATAAAACATCTGCAATGGGCCTTTCATTTCATTAATATGTAGTATGAATTTTCGTATACTCATTTGCATTATTTTGAAAGCCCTCAGGAGGCGCTGGAGTTCATGCAGCAGGGTTTTTCCACAATCATGAGAGATAACCTTCATTTTTATATATTATGCGAGTTCCATTACGATTGAGGGTTTTCATAATGAGGGAGAAATATTTGCAGATTTAGTTTCCGAGATAATCACGTTGCTTTGAGTATGCCCCGGTTTCGCACGGGCGCACTCCATTGTGGAATATATTTCAGTCTAAATTATCAAGTCACGTGACTCACCACGGCCTTCTATAGATTTATAGATAACGATATTATACATGAATCGGCGTATACATAACAGGTGTTATATGGAAATTGGTTGCGACGCACCGAGGATGAGCCTCCGAGAAAGCGAGGTGATGAGTGCCCTTTCACACCTGGAAACAAGAATTGACTTTTCACCTCCTATAAAATGACATATATTACGCGCGTCACAAGGCCACGGGACCAATTATTTGAAGGACATTTTGACACATCGCGTCCTTGGCAACCAGAGAGAGAGAGAGAGAGAGAGAGAGAGAGAGAGAGAGAGAAAGGGGGAGGGAGTGAGGGAGAGAGAGGGGGAGGGAGCGAGGGAGAGAGAGAGAGAGAGAGAGAGAGAGAGAGAGACACCGTGTAAGTTTAGCGCCCGCCGGTCTAAAAAATTGTCCTTTAGGCCCGCTTAATAGGTACGGAAAAACGCGAAAATCGTGCTTGAGTTACAAAAGAGAATTTTCGAAGCAGGATGTGCTAATCTCCGATCTAGCTGGATTTCCAGTTTCACATTCACAATCTTTGATTCATATGATCTGTTTTTCAAATCTTCATTAAATAGAGAGAATTTCGCTAAATCAACCATCGGGAATTTGGACGTCAGTTCTTGTATCTCAGCATCACAATTATTTGGTGATGGATCTTGACTGTTCCTTCTGTCCTCATTTTTTACTCTTTCTTCTGCTTGATTCTAAAGAACTTCAGAAAGCATTGCTGCATACTAATAATAAAAATCAATTTTTTAAACTAAAATAAATAAATCTATAATTTCAGTATATAAAAAAACTCACAAATCATGTAATTTTCTTTATCTGACTCAATTAATTTGTTAATTTCAACCACTGGAATTCCACGTATCTTTCTGGAATCAGGTTTTGAGTTTAGAAACTAGTCCGATCTTGCAAAATTTATTTTATAAAATAATATCCGAAAACAAAAAAAATTGGCTAAAATTGCACTACAATGAGTTGTATGTTGTTGTTGTTATTGTATAGATAAGTCAAGTACTGTAGTGTATACACTATACAATTTCTTGCACAAACAGCTTTTTACACCCATCATGCTCTGCGACCAATTTTCATTGAACCGTTCGCGCCGTTAGTATTTTACTTGCTCCGACTCCGCCACGTCGGATATTAGAAGTCTTATGACGTTACTTTGTAAAATTGATTCTTATCAATTCTCAGTGTTGTTGGCGTCAGCAAAGTTCACTTGATTTTAAAAGTTAAGCCACTCATTAGCAGTGTGTCAAATCGTTATAATCGTTAATTATTGTGTAAAAATGAATTTTATACCGTAAATACATCATTATTCATTACGTACGCAACGATCACTTTTATAAAACACTCAAGGATTATGGTGAACGAGGCATAATATCATAAAACTTATACATAATAGTGTATTACGATACGAGTGATCTAAGTAGGACATTATTTTACGGCGTGTAGTTAGCGCCCGAGCGGAGCGAGGGCGCTATACACGCCGTGAAATAATGAGCTTTTACTTAGATCACGAGTATCGGATACTATTTTATAGCACGTGTGATATAAACCCGCCGATTGAAATTTAATGTATGTAAATGCAATATTTACTTATTCAAACGAACGAAAAGCGTAAACATTTTATATCCTAACATATGCTCTTTTACACTGCGTATTATTTTTCCCATGCTCAGCGGTGTAATTGTACCGTGAGTAGAATGACGATCTCTTGTCATTTTACCGCTTGACCGGTATATTTACCATGCTCAGCGTAGGTCTCGATTGTTGCGCAAGCTCAGCGGTGTAATATTCCGCAAAAATTTTGACTGCGTTGTGTATACTACATCTTGTGCTTGATTCGTTTTCCATTCGTGTTTGAATATATACTCAGATTCTCATAGTTTTTTTCAATTTTTTTCATATTTTTCTTCCAGTTTTTTCATCCATTGTAAATTTTTCAAAAGTTTTTTTAAAGTTCCTTTGAATTTCATAAGAGTGAAGTGAAAAATAAAGCTATTCAAACAGATTAGTGAAATGAAAAGTTTTTTATAGTCTATTATTATAGTTATGGTGATTATTTAAAATAGTATATTTACAGTTGTAATATTTAATAAATAGTTTATTTGATTTGAAAATTTGAATTATATTGTTTTTGTTTACTATTATTATTATTATATGTATCCCTTTTAATCCTATCTCTCATCATTTACAATTATTTGTTAGTCAGAAAAAACAGAAAAAGTTCAACTATATTTACAACGAATATTTACATAAAAAGATAACAAAATTTAATTGAATATTCAAAAAAATGCGCTATGCCGCTCTAATGTCAAGTGAAACTAACCTCAAATTCAGAAACATATTTTACTCGATCAACATTATTTTCTGGTATATTTCGACGGTATATACAGGGGTTTACTTCTTCTTCTTTCTATTCTTATATGTAACAATACGCTATAGAGTGATTTTTGTCATTAATTATCGATAATTACGAGCCCATGACTTAAGTAAATTCATTATTACACGGTGAAATAATGAGCTACTTAGCTCACGGATAAGCGTGGGCTAAGTGCGGGTTTAGATCACGCAGTGCTACAAAAACTTTCGATCGTAGGCCCGAGCTTAGAAAAATTATAGACTACGATTCTCACAACATTTTACATACAAAGGTAGACTAAGAGTACAATTTTTATCGAGTTCAGTTACATGGCTGCTAATAAGAGGATATCTCGCTAAACTAAACGCATTTACTCTCCATTGAAAAAGTAAAGATCACAAAATGACTGGGAATGAAGAAAGACTTCTTAAGGTAGTTGTGTCATTTTTAATTGACCATTAGACAAAAATTATATAAAAAGCTTGTAAAGATTCTATAATTTAAATAATAAAGTATATTAAAGAAGGGTGCTTAACGAAATAAAAGAAAATGAATTCAAGAAAATCGTGACTTCAAAAGCGTAAAAATTGTCAATTTAAAAAAATCTACACTTAATTACGAATAGAATATTCTTTATTTTTCAATCAATTTTAATATTTCGGGGCCTACGTTTATCTTTAAACATTTGTGTACAAATTCACCGTTAAAGAAAAATTAGAAACAGTTCTACATATAAACAAATAGTCTTTTCTCCTGAAAGTTAAATTATTATATAATTTTTTAACTGTGAATTTGTACACAAACGTTTAAAGAAGAAAATAAGCTTAGAAATATTAAAATTGTTTGAAAAATAAAGAAAATTCTATTGTATAATTAAGTGTAGAATTCTTTTTAAATTGACAATATTTATGCTTCTGACGTCACGATTTTCTTGAAATAATTTGTTTCCATTTCGTTAAACATCCTTCTTTAATATACATTATTTATTAAATTATCGAATTATTACAAGCTCTTTATATAATTATATTTTTAATCGTCAATTGAAAAGGCTACTACTACCTTAATGGGGTAAAAGGGTGTCTACATATGAAAATTTGAACAAATGTGAATAAGTCTATATTTTCTTCTAAAAACACCTTAAATGTTCAATTTTATGCTTAATTATATTATGTATAATTTTTTTCTTTTGGATGAAGTCATTTCAAAGCAAGTTTACAACTAGTTTTCAGTTACTCTTAAATAGACGATCCTATAAAATTCTATAAGATTCTTGATGGCGTCTTTGATTAAGAAAAATGCATGTAATAAAAATACTTTATACATATACCGAATACACCCTGGAACTCAGCCTTGGAACCCAACCCTCGTTATTCACAGATTTAACAGATTTAAAACTATTTTGGTTAACACCGGCTAAATCGGTATTTGATTTATGCAACAAAGTCTCTTGTGTGTATATTAAAAGTCACTCTCTCGGCTTTATTTGATTTCCCTTTTCATTTCCCTCTTATTTTCTTACAGCGAAATATGCTGTTAAAAATAGTAATTGGAGCATAACTACTTTGACTTGAGCTTCTCCCATTCAAAAGAAAACTCAGAAAAAATTAGAAATGTATTTGAGCTTTGAAACGTTCATCACTTATAAATTATAATCATGGAGAAGACTTTTTATTAATCCAGCTAACCAGACTAAAGTTACGATGAGTATTTAAGGTCTAAATATAATAATAACTATAATTTATGATATTACACATTTTTATATATTTTATTAGCGTTAACTTACCAGATTTAATTCCTGGTGTACTTACTGCAGATTCGAGCAAATGACCGCTTTCAAGTGGTACAAAGTTTTCATAATCATCCATTGCTTGTTTGTACGTATCTGAAATGGATTAATAGCTAAAAAAACATTTTAATATGCAATGCTTATGATGAATAATATAAAACATTCATATCAATTAACAAATTAATGAAAAAATAAGTCATTCATGTACCTGCGACCTCCAATATCTCCAATACGGTGACTGATTTCCAGTTGACTTCTTGGGCTCTCTTTTCCATAATCCACTTTATCAATAAAGATCGTGAACAATCAGAAGGCCACAAAGCATTGCTAAAGATGTCATTCATGCAAAGTTTATGCATCAATTTGTAGCTGTTGGTATTACTAATTCGTCATATTCTATCTCTCTTCCTGATCCAACACTGGTTGTAGCTGTAGGCAAAATTAAAAAAATTATTAGAATTATACCTTACGTTTAAATTAAAATCAGACTCTGATCATCCAAATTTCTTTTACTATTTTATATTACGTTATTATTAAAAATATATTTATAGTGAATAGGTAATTAAAAATTTGGTTTATTTTATGTATTATTTTAAACTTAGCAAAATGTAATGTAATGTGAGTAACAGAATCAACAAAAACTATTACGTTATTTTCCATAAAATTTTTATCATAATTGTAATATTAATTACACTGTTAATTGAAAAAATAAATATTCAATAAATTACTACTTCATTTATTACAAAAATAAATTAGTTTATCTTGACATATTACTTTTATAGTGTCAAGAAAGCGTGTAAGTGCCGTTCCATTCACAACAAAAGGAAACTTCCTACCTAGACAGAACAAACCGTATTTTCTTAAAAACATGGTGCTGTATAACCTCATGTGATGAGGCAGATGATTATACGTTTTACTTAATACAATGTAGTTCTACAGTAGGTGAGCTAGGATGGTTTTGGCACACTGTAGATTCCTACCTTACCGGACGAGTATTCGTAGCGGAACTAATCCGGGGATCTACCTGACCGACTGAGTAACCCAAGTACCGACCTCAAACGATAGCCCAAGTTCCTACTTTACCGACCGAGTGGTGGGAAATTTGAATTTTTAATTTCAAAATGCGATATTTGCCGGCAGGTGGCGCTGTAACATGACGGGCAATTTAAATTATCATTTGTATTGCTAATCCGGTAACCCAACAATCTACCGACTGAGTGGCGGGAAATTCAAATTCTAAAATTAATATTTCTAATTGCCGATGCCAGAGGGCGCTGCAATATGGTGGGTAGGTAACTCAACAGTCTACTTCAATAGTTAACCCAGAAATCTACCTTACTGACTGAGACGCGGGAAATTCATATTCCAAAATTAATATTTCTAATTACCGACGCCAGAGGTAGACTCAAGATGGCGGCGAATTCAAATAGTGAATTATCGATTAAGTTGGTATCCCTGTAGTGAATACTTACCACCAGAGGGTGCTTCGGCGGAAAATTGATATTTTGTAATTTAAAATTTTAATTTATAAGTTTAATTTACAATTTTAATTAACGACTAAGTACCGATCTCAAATATGGAAAAAGTGGTTGGAAATTCAAATTATCCAACTAATATATAAGCAAAAAACGAAACCTAACTTAAAAAAAAAAATTTTCTTGTGTCGATATGTAGAGGGTGTCAAAGTAGTACCACTGTACAAGGGGGTTAAAATTTTGTCCATTTTACCTGAAACCTTTTTCTTTGTCGAGTTTCGAGCAAATAACAAATTCCTAACCTTAAAATCGAAAATTTTGGAAATTCAATTTAATAATCGATAGAGGATGTCGCGTACAGTCAATATCAGTTTTCAGCTCAATCATATATACTTTTATGCTCGAGAAAAGAAAGTATTCTTATTTCTTTCAAAAAACAGTTATATTTAAGACAAATCGACGTTCTATCGGATTCTTATCACCAATTAATTAGCTTAATAAAAATCCTATTAGAATTTTATTGCTGTAAAAATATCTTTATTATTAAACACAGTATCAAATTATGGACCACCAGATGGCAAAATAGTTTGAAATTTAAATTGTTAAATATTCGAGTCTGTAAAAATAACCTAAAATATGTGTGCGATCATATTGATAGAGAAGGAAAAAGTTCAATTACCTCTCCCATATCAAAATTTTCTACTTTACCGACTGAAAGTGAAACTGCGCTATAAACCCAAATGGCGACATGGCGAAAATTTAAAATTCATTTTTAAACTGGTATGAGCAGTCAAGTTCTATCTTACCTATTGAGGGGGTAATCGTTTGTTACAAACTCAAGGAGGGCGCTTCAAGATAGTGGGAAATTCAAAATAGAGTTAAAAAAATAACAAGTTTTACCTTACCGACCGATAACCGCAGTTTTCTGCTGCCGGTAAGGAATGCTCAAATATTTGATTCCGCAACATAGTGGCTGGTATTTGGGTGTGGATATCTAGATCTGTATTCTGTAGACTTATCGTATCTGATATACTACGCATGCGCAGAGACAGAAAACCAAGACTCCCAGACACGGAAATCTGAACGCAGGTATTTGGTTTTCTTGTTCAAAGTAATCATGATGTATTTTGAAGGGTATTTCTAACCTCAAAATATTTTAAAGTCTTCAACTATAATTCTTTTTTAATTATTTTATCTTTTTAACACTCTGGCCTTAGGAAGCAAGTGTCTTACCACTTGGACTATGATAGCTCTTTAGTTCAATATATATATAATTTTTATTGGAAGATAGACAAATGCACGAATTATCATGAGCCTACACAGTTGCGAGGTAAGAACCCTTAAAGAGTCAGCTGACCCGGTGGGGACCACCACCCTTAGATTCCAGGAAGCGGTAAACATCGTAAAAGCTTGGGGGAAGCCTTCCGAAGAATATCGTGTACCTCTGACTCTATTGGATTCGCCTCTTTCCAAGAGAGTACACGAGTTCCAATTATCATTGAAGATTGAATTCAAAAGTAGAAGCCTTAAATCATGCACATCTGAAGAGAATCTTGGGAAATAACTCAATTTAAAGGCAGTCAATATGTACCACTGATCGTGTAACTGACGCGACACTTTTTATTTACAATCTGGAGTCCATCAATCAGCTTTCATTACGAAGAGAAAGTGATGAGAGCCCCAACCTTCGCTCACACCTGTGAGGCACAAATACAAATCATATGCCTCTCCATTAACTTGTACGCTCCAATGTGATGATAACAAACAGTCACCAGCTTTATCTTATCCCCCTGCGGAAAATCCATTTCGGTTACATCGCCGACATTGAACTTGAAGCATTCCAGCTATTTTTGTTTATAGAACCCATTACGATCCTCAATATATTATGCCTGCTTCCCGAAGCTCTTTCATTTTAGTTCGGATTTCATCAAAGTGACTTGGATCACCCTCTAACTGCTAAACTATCAGCACTCTGAGACGATCGTCAAATTCGTTTGGATCATCCTAATTCTCGTAGTCGATATATCTTCTCATCTTCTTGCGTCTAGAAGAGCACCATACACCACCGGTGGGAACGTATTTTCTCTTGTGTATATTATTAGAATTTGAATCCAATTCTTATATACGTCTTCCTATCCTTTTATACTTACCAGGCTCAAATATCTCATTACTATCCTCGCTGTCGAACTCTCCTTCTTCTGCACTGGCAGCATTTGAATTATCGAGGTCTTCTTCACTGTCAGCATCCAAATAATTGTAGTCTTCTTCTGCTTCAACACTACCAGCATCCGAATAATTAGTAGAGTCTGGTCGCAGGGCGAAAGTTCCTCCAAAACGGGAGCTTCAAGATCATCGGGTACAAAGTGTGCAGGTTTGAGTAACTCTATCGTGACTACACGAGGTGAGCCATTATAGTGAATCTTGAAGTCATAATCGGAATTCCGTTCCAAAACCTTATAAGGCCCTTTCTAAGGACGTTCGAGGGGCTTTTTTACCGCAGCTTCTCGGAGGAAAACATGGGAGCAAGCGTACAAATTTTTGAAAAAGAAATAACGTAGTTTGTGACGGTGAGTTATCGGCACAGTCTAAGTTCTCGCATGTGTTCCCTATAGTCTTCAATAAAAATCTGAGGATCTGCGACAAAATCGTCGGGGATGAAAAATTCTCCTGGAATCCTAAGGGTAGTTCCGTAAAGAAATTTAGCTAGGGAAGCTCCTGTATCACTCCTAACAGCTGTGCGAAGGCCGAGTAAAGCGGTGGACAGTCGTTTGACCTAGTTAGGGTTGTTATGGCACATGAGCGAAGTTTTCATGCTTTGATGCCATCTCTCTATCATTCCGTTGGCTGCGAGATGATAGGCAACTGTACGTTTTCTTTGGCAACCAATGAAGGAAAGGTACGCGTTGAAGATTTTTGCTTTGAATTGGGACCCTAGGTCAGTAGTAAGGAATCTGGATGCTCCAAAACGTGCAATCCAGTTGTCCTGGAAAGCTGTAAGTACTGTATCAGCAGTGATATCTTTAAGAGGTACGGTCTCTGCCCAACGCGAGAAGCGATCGATACACGTAAGTAGATAAGAGTAGCCTTCGGAGGTTTTGAGCGGGCCTACTAAATCTATATGCACATGGTGAAATCGACCGTCAGGAGCGACGAATTGTGAAGGTTCGTTCTTAACATGTTGTGAAATCTTTGACTGTTGACAGTCGAGGCATTCCTTATACCAGACTTTAATGTCTCTGTACATGTTCGGCCAGACATACCTCTGTCTGATCAGCTGATCAGATATCTTGGCTCCGGGGTGGGACGAATGAATTTTATCGAACACCTGTCTGCGGAGAGATTTGGGAATGTATGGTCGAAGAATCTTGCCTGTAAAATCACAGTAAACTTTGCTGTGATTATGACCTAACTCGATGCATTTAAGTGTTAGGGAATGCTTGGACGATTTGAGCAGCTCCATGAGTTCTGGATCGCTCAATTGCTCTCGCACTAATTCGGGAAGTTCTATTTCCATAGACTTCTATGCGAGACAGCGCATCTGCCGTAACGTTTTCAGGACCCGGCACATACTCAATAACTGAGGTGAACTGCGAGATGAAATTCAATTGCCTACATTGGCTAGGCGAAGCTTTCTCAGCTTTTTGCAAAAGGGCCGAAGGTAGGGATAGGTGGACCGTGAGCACTTTAAATTTTTGTCCTTCAAGAAAGTACTTAAAATATTTAATTGCTTCGTAAATCGCTGTAAGCTCGCGATCATACGTGCTATACTTGAGCTGGAATTTTGAGAATTTTCATGAGAAGAAAGCAAGCAAGTGGTTTCCAAACTCCATCGATAAATTGTTCAAGATCGGCTCCCATTGAAAAATCTGACGCGTTAGTGACTAACCGAGTCTCTGCATCTATAAACGGATGAGTAAGACGAGTGGCTTTAGTAAGGTCATTTTTTGTTTGCTCAAACTCATGAAGAGCTTCGGAGGACCAATCAATAGGAGTTTGGTCATTCTTTTTTGTATTGTCGTATACGCATAGAGAGGCGCTTGTCTCTCAGCCGCGTGAGATACTCCTTGGCGGTAAAAAGTTACCAGACCCAGGAACCTTCGTAATTCGACGACTGCAGAGGGCCTAGGGAATTCTAATATCGCTTGCACTCTCTCTTTTGTGGGCACCGAGCCCTCGTGATTAATGAGATGACCAAGAAAAATGATCTCTGACTTGCCAAACTCACATTTGGATAAGTTAAGACGCAAACACATGCTTATTTAGCCTCTCTAGAATGATTCGAACGTGCTTTTCATGTTCTTTGGCAGAAGACGAAAAGATCTAAATATCGTCGATGTAAATGAATACGAAATCAAGACCAGCAATAACTTGACAGATGTATCTCTGAAAGGACTGAGCTGCGTTTCGAAGCCCAAAAGGCATAAAAACGTACTCGATCAAACCGAATGGGGTAGTTACAGCGGTTTTGATGACGTTTGCCGGAGTTACCGGAATTTGGTAGTAGATTTTATAGAGGTCTAATTTGGTGAAAACCTTTTTACCTGAAAGGCTAGTGGAATAATCGGAATAATCATGAAGATACAAAATCGGAAAACTATCAGGGACAGTGCGAGCGTTCAGTTTGTGGTAATACGCCATGAGCCCTCTTTCTTCCTGATCATTTGTATCGGGCTGGCCCAAGAACTCTTGGATAACCTGCAAATGTCCTGCTTGATTAGGTGCTCGAATTCCGCTTTAGCCGCTTTATAAAAACGTCACTAGCTTTGATCGGTTGGGCAGGCTTTACTCCCGTAAGTTCCGGGAATTCCGAAATAATTCACCGAAATAAGACAACCTATTGAAAATGTGTTGGAGAACAGATCAATTAGTCTGCGTCGACGGACGTCGATTATCAAACCATAACAATACAAAAGATCCACTTCAATAATGGGGTTAGGATCGTCATCTACCGTAAAATTCCATGTAATAGGACGCTCTAGCCTAAGATCGAGCATATTTTTCCGCATAAGTGTTAATTATAGAGTTGTTGGCCGCAAAAAGTTTGAAATTAAATGGCATTATGATCAAACTTAGGAAGAACAGAAATCTCTGTGCCGGTATCTATAAGAAACGATAGACCAGATTTAACATCACGCATATGGAAGCGTTTAATTTTGTGGGAAAAATCCTCCTGCGTAGCTGCCACACGGGTAGGAGGTTCTAGTTTTCCGCAATTTTCCAGGAACAATTACCGCGACAATATCTGGCTTTATCGACATACTTATTATGGAGATAACAAAAGCCTTCCAAAGCATTATTCGAAGTGTTAGTCACTCTGTTATGGTTATGACTCTTGCTACGTGGGCGATTTCGGGTGGCTTTCTGGCCACAAGAATTCTTGATTTCTAACGCATCTAACCTAGAAGCTAAACGAGCCATCTCAGCTTTGAGATCCTGGAATAAAGACAAAGCTTCTTTATCAACAGCTGAGATCTGAGGACTAACCGTGGACATCGATTCCATATACTTGTCAGCCGCCTCTGCTAATTGCGTGAGGTCAGTAATGTTGGAAATTGCTAAGGCTGCACGACAACTAGGAGTTAATTGCTCCAAAAACACCGACTTAAGAACCGTCTCCCAACAACCAGTCTCCAAGGCCTTCATACGATTTAAAACCAAGGAGGGTTTCCCTTCAAGCGAAACCTGACCGCATAAAAGTTGTCTGAGGCGTTCTTCCGCGGACCCACCGAAGGTCGCAATAATGCGATCTTTAATTAAATCAAATAGATCATTCGACCTAGGTGTAAGTAGGTCTATTATACACATGATCGCATCCGAGTCGAGCTTTTCGGCTATGAAATCGGCTTTAGTTGCTGAGTTAGTTATACCGGAATTACGCAAGGTAATCTCTGCTTGAATGAACCAAGAGAGAGGATTCGATCGCGAAAAAACAGGAATTTTAGGCGTTTTGTACGCTGCTATCTGAAGGACTACAACGTTACCGTTCGCTTGTGCCGTTGCCTCGTTAGCCTCGATTATCTCGGAGAGTCTAGTATTGGCCGCAGCTATCAGCTCCTGTAGCTTTTTAATTTGTTCGGCGTGTTCCGTCATTTTCGTTAAACTATCAGTGCTTACAGAAAAAAAGAAAAATCGCTCCTACCTTGCACACGCAGGTGCAGTACAAAAAGCTAAAATGTAAGACGTGCACTGCGTGCACGTAACCCGCGTTCCACAAATTCGTGCATTGATGAAGACGCGCTGATCTGCTCGAGCGCGCGGCGATGGACAGCGTGCTGAGATGGCCTCGGCTGCTATGCCAGAAACGCCGCGAAGAACCGCTGCAGTGTTGCTGCAACGCAAGAAATTCCACGAGATGCGCTGCAGTGGTGAAAGGCGTGCTGAGATGCTCAAGCGTGCTGAGCGGATCCGCCACTGTGACCCACGGCCATTAGTAGAGTAGACTAGAGTATGGATGTATGTATGTATGTAATCCAGTTTATGCAATAACTCAACTAGGCTATGGTGAAACTGGCTGACATTTATAGAGGTTATTTGTCACATTACAAAATGCTGACGTATCTATTTTCAGCCTATCCGATGGGTATATTTCTATATAGGAGAACTTTTAAAGATATTGAAAAATCGAATTTTAGCTGTATCTTGAATGAATTTAATATTTACATTAAATTTTTCACGGTGAAGTTATAGATCTCGAAAAATTACTTTTTATAACTTTTTTGTATTCAACATTTTTTATGTAAACGTCATTTAAACAAAGCTTGCCGAGAAAAACAAAAAATAAAGCGCAACAAAAGCATAAGAAATCGATTTTTAGGCCACAATTGGATTCTAACAGATTCTATGCAAAAAATTTCTACGGTACACTTGTAGAGAACGAAAAAATACAACTGTTTTGTATTTAACATATTTTACGATAACGTCATTTAAACAAAGTTTGTCAAGAAAAACTAAAAATAAAGCACAAAAAAGGCATACAAATCGAATTTCAGCTATATCTTTAACAAATTTCATATTTTTAATAAATATTCCACGGAAGAGTTACAGGTCTAAAAGAAAAAAAGACTTCTTTGCTTTTAACACTTTTCACAATAATGTCACTAAAACCAAGACCAATAGAGAAAACGAAAAATATTGGCGTTTAAAAATGTTTAAAATTCATTTGTTGCCTTCTTTAATCATGACAAAACAAGTTAATGAAGTTTTAATGTTTTTAGACACAGTGGAAAGATGTGTGTTACATCTATACCGGACCAACTTAAGGGGCTGTCGGAGCTAAAATCGTGTATTTTCTTTTAGTGATTACTTTTAAAATATAGAATGCAGGGAAACCTTAAGAGCAGAGCACCGTAGTGCTTTTTATAATAAAGCTTTTGCATGCAAGATAAAGTTGATCTGATGAGTTATTTTTCTGATTAATTGGAAATACAATAGGGTGTTTACGCATTGAAACCTAACCTCAAAATTGTAATCATACCAAACTTTTGCTAATAACTTCTTTTAATGTAATTTTACAGTAAGATTCAGAGCTGAGCACCGTAGTGCTTACTACAATGAACCGATCTGTACAAGATAAAGTCAGTCGGACTTGTAGTTTTTACAAACAATTGGAAATACAAAATAGGTAGGACAGCAAAAGGGGGGGGGGGCGGGGCTCCGACATCCCCTTAAACTTTACATTGTAAAAGCATTTTTACCAGGTCCTTTAGGTCTAAAGCATTGATATGAGATAACAACAAGACAACAGAATTGACATACTTGCCAATTAATATCTCATTGATCTAAATTATTGATATTGTTTCGCCTTTTTATATATCACGATTTTAGAGTTTCTTTTATTGTTTAACTAAATACATTAATATTTTCTTTTCATTTTCTTAATATATTGTGAAACCAACGAGAAGCAATAAAAATAAAAGTTTAGCGTACATGCAAAAAGCTACGGTTTATACATGCCTTGGATCCCTTGCTCGCACTGAAACGCCGGAGCGGCGAGTCACGCGGCCTGCGGCCCGCAGACTGCGTGGTGAGCTAGTTGTGTACGAGTATAATAACACAGGACCACAATATGAAATCGGGGCGGAGCATTTCTGATCTCAATTTCATCAGTGTCCATATGACCCCAGAATGTCTGGTTCAAGGTCAAATGAAGGTCAAACCCCTTAAATCGATCGATATGATTTTTTTGACACCGTATTCCGAAAGAACGGAAAAATTTATGTCCGGATTTGACCTCCAAATGCCCTTCAAATGATCTCTAAGGGTCACTTTGTCGAAAAGGTCGAAGCGTATCTGGACGTAAAATTTTCCATTCTTTCCGGATCCGGGGTCAAAAAAATCATATCGATCGATTTAAGGGATTTGACCTTCATTTGTCCTTGAACCAGACGTGTTGGGGTCATATGGACACTGGCATCGTGATCAACGACCCCAAAATCATAAAGATCAATTGAGATCAGAAATGCTCCGCCCCGATTTAATATTGTGTTCCTGTGTAATTTGCCAGAAGTATATCGTATAATGCAGAATATGGGAATTGTTCTCACGATCCTTACAATCTGATTCTTATCAAAGCTGATCTTGATTTCCAGGACTGTATTGACAACTCCCACATTCTGCATATCTGATACACCCCTAGCATATTACTAAAACAAAAATGTTAAATAACCCTTTTATTTCTCTTATATGATTCTTGAAAGATTTTATACACTTGAATTTGTGCTATGCTTCAAAAAATTCTATGATTTGAAATGATCGCCAGCTAGATGACAGAACTAGGGCAGCATTGAACTACCATCTCGACTCTCATCCAGCTACCAACATTTAAGTTTTCAAAAATTTTAGATGAATTGTTATGTAGTGTATTCTTTCAAGAATCAGGGAAGAAAAATCAAAGTGTTTAATAATTTGTTGTTTATGATAATTTGTCAGAAGTGTATCATATGATGCAGAATGTGGGAAATATCCTCACGATTCTGACAATGACTGAATATTATCAAGAATATGCAAGTATAATTGGGGTAATCCTGGGCACAATGTTATTTATATGACGCTCCAGAAAGTGAGGCTAAGAGAACGTTGAGCTCAGCTCTTGGATAGAGCAACTTTGCTTAAGTGTTTTCAATTAAACAGTCGTTACGTGTTACATATTTCACTGTGTTACGGATAGAATCCATTAGTAATAAGAAAATGTAACTGTGTAATAAGTTCCTATGCAAAAGGACAGAGTTTGAAGACTTTTAAGAGTTTTAAGACTTTCTGTATAGTTCAAACGCGATGACGATCTCGAGTTTCTTATGTATGTTTTCGGCGGTCGTCGGCGGCGTCTTTCGACGGCGCGAATAGCGGCTCATTCAAGCTCGAAAAGAATGACGCAGAGATTAGATGCACTCTGGTCTTTATACAGATCGGTAATTACAAAGCGCGTTATACTAATAAGGCTGATATTGTATTTAATAAATAACAGACTTTATCATAAATGGTGTATAAATTATTTTAACAAAATCCTTATTTTATTCACGTCCCGAACACACTGTGTAAGTACGAATAATAATGCGACTGATCATATGAAAGTTCATATAATTGATTTAAAGAAATTTTTTACCTATAAAAATAACTTTTTCATAGTGACCGGAATTGTACTAAGGCTTATCGATATTACCCTTTGATGTTGGGTAAATCCGGTCAAAATGTTTTTTTTTTATTTAGGCTTATAGCATCGATATCTTAAATTTTTATATAAAACCAATAAGAAATATTTAAAATCAATGGTTTGAACTAATATAATAATTATTTAAAGTTAAAAAAGAACAATTTGAAAGTAGAAATAACAAGCAGAATGTGGAAATCATGGTCCTGGAAATTAAGATCAACTTTGTAAATATTGAATCATTTCTTGGATCTTGAGGTCCATTCCCACAACCTGGATATATGATACTATCTTTGCAAATATTATCAAAATAAAAATATTAAGTAAAACTTTGATTTCTCTTTCCTTATTCTTAAAATATTTCATACACTTGAATTTGCACTCTGCTTCAAAAATACATATTAAAACTGAACTTTAGACTAATGAATAACACTTGTGTTTCTGTTTGTTAACTTAAAACACTTTAAAACCGCGGCTCAATACTCTGTTAGAAATTGTTCATTATACACTAGTATACGCTATAATTGACATAAGAAAATAATTAAAACTGTTTGGTGAAGGTTGAGGATGAATAAATGTCCTAATTTTGCTAAGCTCGGGCTTAGGATCGAAAGTTTGTATGTATAATATGATATTCTGTCTCCTTTACCATAATCGTTGAGTGTTTTATACAAGTGATTGTTGCATACGTAATGAGTAATGATGTATTTACGGTATAAAATTCATTTTTACACAATAATTAACGATTATAACGATTTGACACACTGCTAATGAGTGGCTTAACTTTTAAAATCAAGTGAACTTTGCTGACGCCAACAACACTGAGAATTTATAAGAATCAATTGTACAAAGTAACGTCATAAGACTTCTAATATCCGACGAGACGGGGTCGGAGCAAGTAAAATAGTAACGGCGCGAAAGGTTCAATGAAAATTTGTCGCAGAGCATGGAGTGTAAAGTGCTGTTTTGTAAGAAATATTTTAGCTATTTTCTTTATATGTCTGAATTTATGAACAATATTATATCAATAAACATTAAATAAAAATGTTACAATATCGTTTGCAATTTCAAAGATAAATGTAGAAAATCAGCATAAAATAACGCTCAAGAAATTGTATAGTTTATACACTACAGTATTTGACTTATCTATACAATAACTCATTGTAGTGTGATTTTAAGGGGACACATAATCTTTAAATTTAAAATTAATTGATAATACATTTTAAGGTAAAAATAAGTCATTCATCATATATTACCTGAATCTTTTCGGTAAATTGAAACATTTTATCAAAATATAACAACATAAGTTTTTAAAAATTTTTTTTAAGATCGTTAGGTCTCTTTGATTGGCTATGATGAAAACCTCTATATTTCTTCGGCTACCGCAAGGTTTAGAGAGCCAATGTGATGAAATTGACGCTTTCAAGATCTTATTATGTTAAAAATACATGTAGTTATGATATGAGTGTGGGGATTTGTATATAAAATTTATTGACCAAAGTTATATAGTCTATTTAAGCAAAAATTCTTCGATTTTTTAACATTTTATTATGAAATATGGCTGAAATATACACTTAAATGAATCTGTGCACTCTTTCTTACTGAAAAAAATGGATATAGGTACCTACAAATTCTTTTACACGTAAATGACAATACATCGTAAGAACGTTCTAGAAACGTTGCTTAAGTAACCAAGGAACGTTTTCATATTTAATTAATGTAATTTCCAAGGCGTTCCTAGAACGTGGCAATAACTACGCGGTTGAATACGAAATGAATATTTTAGCGACGGTCCAAAAACGTTGCCATAACGTTCTTAAAGAAACCTGTTTCAGCGACGATCCTACAACGTTAGTAAATCGTGCTCTTCGCGTTCCAAGAACGTTCTGTTATCGTGCCCTTTGCAACAATCGCGGACATTTTCACGTTCCAGCTAAATTGCCACGTCGGTTTTGTCACGGTTCATAACAACGCTCCATAGATGCAAAAGCAACGTTCCTGGAACGTTCTCAGAACGTACAGTGCTATTTGAGTCTCTCTACGCAAGTCAAAATAACTGAGACTAATAAGGGACAACGTGATTTCAGATATAACTACATACAGTAATTAAATATACAATAAATAACTTCATTATTTATGTTATGATAACCATTTAAATATTGCAAATACGTTAAATAAGCAATATTCTATTTAAATTAAATATAAGAGTGAGAAAATCTAATTTTTTTGCTATCTAAATATTTGGATAGCTGGTATAAATAAATAAAGAAATAAAGGTGGGATACTACTATCTGTCTAAACTTTAAATATTATGTTTGTTCGCACGCTAGCCGGCTAAAACGCAAGAATTTAAAATAGCTTTAAATTTGCTTAATATGAGCGCGGTAGTAGCGTCGAGCGAAAGTGCAGCTATAGAGCACTTAAATCGATAGCCCGGAATACGTGTGGCGGGTGAAGGGATGCGGAGTCTGAAGGAAAGTAATTAGGTTTTATACTGATCTTAATATAAAATATCACTGTATAAAACTGAACATTTATTGCTCTTAAAAATCACTATATACATGTTGTCTTAAAGTGTAATTGTTAGTGTATAAGAAAACTTAATACGCGGTCGCGAGAACAGACGTCGCGAGACGCGCACCGAGCTTGCCATAGCAGCAGTCAAGCCGGAAGAGAGCGAGCTCAGCGAGAACAATTAGTTTTGATCTCGCTTCCCAGAAATCAGGAAGGAAGAAAGTGGGAGAAAGCGCGCATCTGTGTCCTTTCTCGTAAGAAATCATACGAGCGAGCACTTCAAATCTTGCGTGAGAGAGAAACATAGTGCGCGCGAAAATATGAAATACAATAGGAATATAACAAGTGCAAACGGCCCGAACAGTGTTATATGAAATTTTTGTCCACGATTCATGTTTTCTTCCATACAACAAATCCTACTCGCTCATATGCCGCAGAATCAATTATTTATATATACATATATTAACATCAGTATAATTATTTAGAATTTATTATTCACTTTACAAAGAGAATAAAGTTACTCGATTTGTTCTAATTTTATAATTACCGATTTTTTTGTTTTACTTATTAATATCTTAAATGAAAGAATTTATACTTCTATCATTTATTTATAATAAATGAGGGCAAAGAGCCCACTACACATCTTGGAAGAACCACCTTTGTTCATATGACCGAGAAGAATATGACCGTAATTTTCAACTCTATTGTTGCATGGATCCAATTTGACGAAATATTTTAAGACTGGTCTTGTCATATGACATTTTAACAATCAGACGATCATTTTGCAACTAAAAATTCAATTTTGTATTTATGGCAGTTATATTTATCATAAGTTGGTAAAATTTTGCACCACAAGACCTAATTGAAAATTACCCATTACTTTGCAAAACTAGTTCCAAGGTACCTTCCTTGATCGACACCTCAGATTATACTTTCTCAGCCTCTGGTCTGGTTGCCGTCTCTGCTGTCAGCAAACCAACAACCACTCACTTAAGTACCAGAAGCAATCTGAGCTCCAGTGCCAGCTTGCTGTTCCTCTGTTCGAACGATTCCTGTTCATAGTAACTCCGGCCAGTCCCTGGTGGTACAATCACAGTCAGCGCGATAATCCTTTGTTTCTACCTTCTTTCTGTCTATAGGAAGCAGATCTTTTTGCAGCGTTCACAACTTTCTCTAACTACTTCATTTTTGAACGATTCGGTTTCCCGAGTAAAGGAAGCAATCCATTCAACTGGTGCAGTCTCAAAGAATGCGTGAAACCCTCGAACCATTTCCTACTTAAGTCAAGGAAGCATGGCAGTCCACATCTAACCAGGAGAGTGTCGGAGCTTTGGAAAACGATATTTACTGAAACGTACAAAAATATTAATCTGGACCAAAGTTATTAATTTCCAAAAAACATGATTCAAAATGCAGCTAAATTCAATAATTTTAACTCCCTTCTTTGAAAGCTAATAACTTTGTCCTAGATTAATATATTTTACGAAACAAAGATGAAATTGAAGCTCTTTTTGTCTACTTTTGGTTACATTTGGGTACTTTTTTCTAGCATAAAAGCTTGAAGAGCTATGCTCACAAGTAGATGCACTATTTTTTACTAAAATAGCGCACAATTAAGATAAAATGGTTGATACCTCGAGAATAAGGGCCAAAACGTTGGAAAAAACTAAAGGTACACCTCATTTTTAGGTGTCAGAAAACATTTCTCATAGTTTCAGTAAATATCCGACACTCTCTTAGTAAGTGTCCCGTCAACGGATCTTCTTTCCGATCCAAAAACGAATATATTTTTGTATAGTTTATCTATAAAATAATGGTTTAACTATAACGATCCAATAGTTTGGATATGTCGAAAACGACCAAAGTAAATTTTGTTGAACAAGGCATAAAAATAACGTTTACCATTTTTAGGGGAAAATGTTAATGTTAATGTTAATGTTTTTTATGTTTTTTTACATTAAAATGTGTTAGTTTAATATTATTTTCGGAAGGTACCTATATTAAATCGATATTATGTCAAGATAAAATAATAAATGAGACTTCTAATAGATTACATACTTTATTCTATATAGTTATTTGATAAATATATATTTTGATACATTCTCCGATTTTTCGATATTGAATTTGTATGGTCTGCTAAGGTTATGTATCTTGCAGGACGCACACGGTACCAGAGAGTTTATAATCACTACTTAATACCAGCAAAATATCCCTCCCATCCGTCTTCGACATTCCATCCATAAAGACACTTATTTATCCAGCCGTTAACGCATCCATTCGCTTGCACACCTACTCATCCACGAACGCATCCACCCATACACCTACTCAACCACGCATCTATTCATCCACCCAATCACTAACTGACTCATGCTCTGGTATTCTCACACCCACTTAGCCACGCTGGCCACGCATCCATCCATTCTACCGCACAACAACGTAAACATCTCGTAAACATCTATACAATGACCCATACATCTACTCACTCACGTACCCACCCACCCATATACCAACCTAGCCACGCACTCGACCATCCTATCACACACCCACCCATCCGCGTATGCATATATTCATCCACACACCAACCTGGCCGCTCACCGATCCATCCAGCCACCTACCAATCCACCCATGTATTCATCCTGCACCCATGCACTAACTAATATGCGCACCCATCCACTCACGCACCAACACACTCATGGCCTCATTTATTCACACACACACGCATTCCCACCCGAACTCGTTACTCCACTCGCACACCAATTCACGACACGCACGCAAATGCTTTGAAACCGATCTCGATGGATAAGACGATGAAAACGACCATAAAGGTGATGACGATGAAAATCACATCGACGAACAATAAAAAAACACTTATAAATACACAATAGAGGGTACATATAATAATGTATACATACACATAAACCCACATATTTGAAATTATTGGGTAAAAATGGTGCGCCAATTCATTTTAATACATTGATGGAAGCAAATTAATATATCAAAATAGAGGCTTATATAATAAATTACTAAATTATTTTTAACAGTATTGAATAAGTATATGTTTATAAAATATCATTCCAATCAGCACATTTTAATACAAGGACTCTTTATTAATCTAAATGAGGTTAGAATAATGTATGCCAACGTAAGTCTAATCTTATATGAAATTATGTATACATTCTCATTCTACACAATTTAATTACTATATTCAGACATAAAGTCAAAAACTGTTGGGTAGACAAGTCTTCGAGCATTAAGTCCCCACAAGAAGTCAAAATGACTATATGGATAATCAACTTTGTAAAATCCTGATTTATTAGGCACTTTTTCGTAAAAATATTTGACATCCTGATGAGTATAAAACATAGTTATAAATATATTATTATAATTGTCAGAATAAAAATAAAGAGCTTGCTAAAATAAAATATTTCTCTATAGGTATACCTTGGCACTTTGAATCCAATCATTGTCTGAACAAAATGCTACTATAGGTACCTGAATTTTCGTCAGATTGTAACTAGGTGGCTCAGTTTGGTTGTACACTCTTAAATTTTCTTTTGGTCCATAGTCAAAATTACGGAATTCTCTTAAATCCATTTGTTGCATCCAATGAACAAATAGCTTTACTGATGTACCAGCTGGAAATTTACTAAGAATGCTTGGCGATAAACCCTAAATAGATAGTAAATAAAACGTTTAAAAAATTAGGTTCGATTAGTGGATTATAGAAGTATGACTTTATATATACTAATGAAATAGAAAAATATATATATTAACTACTTACTTCTTGAAATTGATCGCGATCGAATCCGCCAATAAAGAAAATTATATTATCGCAAATAAGATCTCCTATTACAAATCTTGTGCAGATATGATTTGCAATGAAATCGAAGATAATATTTCGTTCAAGAAATTCGTAAATGTTTAATAATTTAGCAATCAACTAGAAAAATATTTTAAATCTCCATAAATGAAACAATATTTATAATTAGTCACTAATTCATATTTTTATACTTCTAATATTTGTATTTTAATTAAAAAGCAAATCACAAAACAAATTTTGTTCTATAAAAGCAAAGTATTTTATGAATGCAAACCTGAAATTCCTTCCAAAAGTGAGCAACCAGCTTCAATATCGGTTGTATTATGTGGCGAGCATAAACTCCAGGAGAGAAGGCAATCATCGCTTTCACGTTTTCCGCAATTTCGGGTTTTTCCGAAGCCATTACGGCAAAAGATGTACCTCCCATTGAATGACTAATAAAAAATAATCTTTCATTCGTCAAATTATAAATGTACGTGATAGCTGCGGGAAGATCGTAAATACCTAATTCGTTCCAACTACGGACAGTAAAAATATATGTAGGTTAGTTTTTGTTAATATAATAAACGTAATAACGAAGCTGAACTATGATTATTTAAGCTTCTTATAGCTTCCAACGTATTACATGGTACTTATCATTGAACCTTTAGAGGGCCGGGATTTTAATTATTAGTACTTCCTTCACAATGACCCAAATTGTATCTTATATAAAATAGGTTTACTATATACCAAGTTCCCATCGTGGGTCGATGCGATATATCGGGTTTCCGGCCCTCTAAAAGTTAATAAACTTTTATATTAGTACCTGAAATTCCAAAACTCTGGATCTGATAAGGCCAGAATTGTGTGCATTTTGGAATATGTATTACCCCTTGCATTGCCTAACCACACGTCATATCCTCGATCTGATAGAAGATAAGCTAAAAATTGTTAAAAAGTTGATTGCGTGTGTATTAAATATTGTGTACCTATGGTGAAAAGTACTTTTCTTCACGCAGGATTTTTTACTTCACGCACAAAAAAATTATTCTATCAAATGTTACAAATAAATGTATAGAAAATAGTAGGATAATTTTAAATGTTATTCGCTTACAAACATAATAACGTATTTAATAATCTAAAAATACTTAATTTAAAGATGTTTATGTTATCATACTCTCTCATATTAGTATGTAGATAATTCCATATTCTACGCAGCCGTGTAAATGGCGAGTTAAAGCTCTTAGAAGATATGTTAAATTCTTTAAATAACACTCTAGGGTTTCGAATAGCATAGTTTATTTAACGTATTTTAAAGCTATCTACTAAGTTATCAGTATCGACAATATTTTTCATAATCTTAAAGGTAATAAGGCAGTCGTGGTATTTGTGCATGGTTATAACTACATACACTGAAAAAAATAAAAGGCTACTTCTACTCGAGGGGTACAAGCAGTATCTGCTTGGCTCCCGACACGACGAAATATGCGCGCAGTAGACGCGCAGAAGCCTGAAAGTGAGGCTATGTCTCTCCCACCTCTGCCGCGTTTTACCGCGCAGCATTGTGCGTGTCTACTGCGCACCTATTTTGCTCTTACTCGGGTGATCGAGTAGATACTGCTTGAGTCCTCAGTAGAAGCAGCCTTTTATTTTTTTCAGTGTAGATTGAATTTCAGCAGCACATGTTCATAATTATGATCCCATCTATCCATCGGGTTATGAGATTTGTACGAAAGATATCTTAGAAATTTATGCATGGAAGATTCCAGTATAATATATATATATATATATATATATATATATATATATATATATACATACATACATACATACACGGAAGATTCCAGTATAGATATATATATATATATATATATATATATATATATATATATATATATATATATATATATATATATATATATATATATATATATATATATATATATATATATATATATATATGTGGCGCCCCCGGTTCATCGCCGCAAGCTGCGCCTCTGTCCTCGGGAGCTGTACTAGCTCGGCAGAGGCGGCCATCTTCGTGCTCGCTTCTCCCCCACCTCGAGGTGGCGATAAGCGAGTCAGAGCAGTATCAGCTTGGCTCCCGTGCCGCTCGCACGCTACGACCAAGCCCGCTCTGCGACCGCTGTAAAGACACAATAAAGACCATCTACACGACTTCTCGTCTTTGCGTTCAATCTTTCTCCCTTCCTAAGGAACGATTTCCAAAGTGGTGACCCCGACGTGATTACAACAAGGTGAGAGAACGAAGTGCGCGTTTTCACGGGCTCGCTATTTGCCCCTCGTAGCACGCTGTCTCGTAGGACGTCTCCTCGAGCAGCCCTAAGTTTTCGTACTTTCGGACTAACTCGCATCACTTTCATTCACGAGAGCCGCGAGCGGTTCATGCGAATCTCGCAATCGAGCGTTCCTCCGTCTTTTCGCGAAGTAAAACTCTCGCGCTTTCGTTCGCGGAAAATCGCCTCGCAACAGTCGACGCAACATTTCAGCAGCCTCGCACGTCTGCGAAAGCGAATCCTTTTCCTGGGCATTTTTCCTGCCCGGGCATCGCGATCTCTCTTTCTCGGCTTTACCGAGAATTGAGGCCTTTGTCCGCCTTTCGCGGTTTCTTGGAAGTCGCCATCTCGTTGATTTTGCTGCCTTTGTGCGGCCTACGTGGTTCCGGTTGCCTTGTGAGCGGTTTTCTCCCCCCCCCCCCCCCCACTCGACGATGATTAGCAACCGCCGCGTGCACCACGAAGCGCCGCCGTCGCGGACTAACGCAGAGCAGCAACTGCCGCGCGCGCCACCAAGCGCCGCCGTCGCGGACTAACGCAGAGCAGCAGCAGCCGCCGCGGACCAGAGCAGAGTAGCAGACGTCGCCGAGTGCCTCCGCCAACCATCGCAGAGCAGCAGCCGCCGCACGTACCGTCAAGCGCTTGCCGCTGACGACGCAACGCCGCTTCGCTGACTGCCGAGCTCTACACGGCGTCCTACAACATCGCAGCTACACACACCGCTACAAGGAGCCATGGCCCCCCCGGATAACTCCGACAACACGAGCGATGCTGGCACGAACGGCAACGGCGCGAACGGCAACGGCGCGAACGTCGAGGTAGCATCCAAGTGCTCTCTGCCGTTATTCTGGAAGTTCGACCCAAGGGTCTGGTTCCTCCAGGTCGAGTCGGCGTTCGAGGTCAACCAGATCCGCTCGGACCGCTCGAAGTATAACCTGGTAGTCACCCACCTCACACACGACGTCCTCCAAGAGGTGGCCGACGTTTTGACTAACCCGCCGGACACCGGCCGGTATGAGCATCTGAAGCAGGCGATCACGTCGCGCCTGACTGACTCTTCCGACCAGCAGCTCCATCGCTTATTTTCAGAGCTCCAGCTTGGCGATAAGAAGTCGTCTCAGCTTCTCCGCCAGATGCAGTCTCTCGCTGGTACGGCCGTCACGGATAACGCCCTGCGGGTAAAATGGTTCGACTTGCTGCCGCCCAATGTGAGCCTCTCTCTCCCTTCCTAAGGAACGATTTCCAAATATATGTATATTTATATTGGAATCTTCCATGCATAAATTTCTAAGATATCTTTCCTATAAATCTCATAACCCAATGGATAGGTGGGATATATATATATATATATATATATATATATCTTTCTGCTACTTATATTAAATGGCGACAAAACTACTCAGCTATATGTCAGGATAAGGGTAACAATAGATTTGAAAAGGTGAATTATCGAGTCTGTTCTACTGAAATTTGATGTTGCTCTCTTGATAAACCCAAAATTCTAGACGCTTTAGATAAAGCATAGTACATATGATGCTCAAATGACAGTGATTTATCAAAAATTACTCCGAGGTCACTTACATAGTCAACTCTATCAAGAATCAAATCATCTGCAGCATGATCAAAGTCGAACGAGCTCCCATTTTTACAAAATGAAATAGCTTGGGTCTTATTAAGGTTAATTGGACCCCATTTAACTTCGACCGCGCTACAACACTTTCAAGTCTTGTTGAACTTTAGACCATCGAGTGGGCGGTGAACTATATTGAACAGTTTAATCTCATCAGCGTAGAAGACATTTGGGTGTTTGAATAAAATTGACTGTTGTTTATTAGGAGGATAAAAGGTATCGGACCCAGGTGTGTTTTGAGGGACTCCAGAGCCAACTGAAAACCAGTTAGATCTGGAGAAGCCTCCAGCCTCATACACTGGGTTCTATTCGATAAATAATTAGTAAACCAGTCGTTTAAACCCCCTGTCATGCCCACATTACAAAGTTTTTGCAAAAGTCGCTTATGGTTCACTTGATCAAATGCCTTCTTAAAATCAATATAAATAGTGTCAACTTGAAAAGCTGTAGGTTTATAATTGTAGATCTGCCCTTATAGAATCCACGTTATCATATATATTTTGCAATAAGTGCATCGAAGATTTTAGCTATGTAAGACAAAATGGATTTCGGACAGTAATTTGACATACAGTGCTTATTACCATTTTTATAAATTGGATATATAAAGGCTAGTTTCTAAAAATCTGGAAAAGAACCATCTCGAAGAGATTGATTGTAAAGGAGAAGCAAGGATTCAAGCAAGGAGAAGCAAGAACAAGGGGATATGAACACATTTTTATCACATATGAAGGGATACTATCCAGGCCACTACTTGTATTATTCTCAAGTGAACTAATAACCTCGAAGAGATCAGATATAGAGAAAACTAGGTTCCGTATAATTACATCACAGTTTACAGGATCAACATCCTTAACTATATTGTTAGAATATGCTGACGAGAAGTAAATAGCAAATAAGTTAACCACCTCACCTGTACAGTTAGCAGACCTATCACCCATGTACATGGAAGAAGGTAAATTATTACATTTGTTCAAATTGTTCACATACGACCAAAAAGCAAAAGAAAATATTACATTATTAGGTTAAATTACTTTCCACAGACTTCACGTACTTTCTATACAATTCTTTGATTTTTTTTCCATGCACAATGAGCCATTTTTTATCATTAACTAATTTTATAAGATCGATATACCATCTCGGATACTGACTGGGCGATGACCTCTTTAGAGGGGCCAATTTTGAAATTATCCCATTAAAATCATTATAAAAGGTTGAAATATTATGGCCGATATCATGCTCCTCAAAGAGTCCAAGCCAATCAATCTCCAACAGGGATTCACACAGTGATCCACATGTAATTCGAAGAGGCCAGGACGGTAATGCACGTCTGACAGCAGCAGCTGCTCTTGAACATCAACTGAGGAAACAATGTTCGGAGAAGCAAACAGAGATATCAAGTGTGTAAGTTTGGCTGGATGTACTGGCTCATACAGTTGCTGCAATCCAAGGAAAGATAGAGCATTATAGATCGTTGATGCACACATGTGGCGCTCCGGAGTAATGTAGCTGGCTGCTTCAAAGTAACAATGGATCGTTTGACCAGGTTATATTTGGCATATTCAGATCACCCAATAAGATGATTTCGTGATCTTTAAACTGATTGGAGATCTGAAAAACGAAATAACTGTGAGCTTCTTGTGGGTAGCAATAAGAACTCCACCCAATTATATCTGGTGGATTGATCATATGATCAATGGAGAACCTCAATTCTGACAGCTTATTATTAAGCGAGTGTACATTTAAATAATAGATTAAGAGGTTCTTACCAGAGAGCGCATTTAGTTTTTTGGATTCGGTGGTCTCCTGGAGCTGTTATCGTCGACCAATGTTGGAGACCCATTAATCCTTTAACGTGAACAAGTGCTCCCTCTCGAATTGACGTAGAATAGGTAAAATAACTTTAATAACCAGTAGAACTTTTTATCACTTGCACTTACGGAATCGCCTGTCAAATAATTCGCCTACACGAACATTATTACCGCACATAGAAACAAATACCGAGTCACGGCACCTTGTCCTGTCGCCCGAATCTAAGTCTCAACATAAGGTACGATCATGCGAGAATTGGCTGCCTCGCTGCGCCACGTCACACCGCGCATGCGCGTTAAGTAAAAGGAGCAACGCGCGCTACACACATTAATATATTAGATTAGGTCTTCTTATTTCGTGGATTATGGCGACTGTGAGTTTCCATCTCCTCTCTGATTGGTTTCTGCCCAGTCTACGAGAGGTGATATTGTTAATATCAATATTCTGGATGGTTGATAATAGACGTATGACTGCAATAATATCCTCTTCGTTTGAAGAAGCCTCTGGAAGATTGTAGATTATAAAATTTCAATATCTTGCCATTCTATTTTGCATCTCTAACACTATATTGAGTATGATGCATGGGTAGCCGGGGGATCACCACCAACTCACCAGCAATACCCCCATTAGTTTGTTCAAGAGTATTGATCCTCTCAGTACATTCAATAATCCTATTTCTAAGGTTGTTCAAATCGGAACTATTTTGCTCTATGCGTTATGTCAAGATAGCTTGTTGTTCCTGAATGTTGGTGAGGTTATTGTTAGTACGTTGAAGCTGCGGCTCTACCACTCTTGAGAGGTTTTGTATTTCCAGAAGCAGAGTTGAATTGTAAATATTAGATCTAGCAAGTTGTGAGGGAACTGGTCTAGACAAATCATTTAGATCTAAATTTCTGAGTACACCTGGAGAAGGTGGAGCTATGGAGCTGTTGTTGGCCACAGCGGCCAGTACCAGTGGATTGAGCCACATTTTGTAGATTACGGTTTCCATGATTATTAGTTTTTAACTGAAGTAGACCTGCAGCTTCGTCATCAAGTACGGATGAAGATGGTGAGGTGAAATGAGAACTTGCATGGCATTTAAAAATCCCATTCGTGTCGGACGAAAATCGCTTGGCACACGATTGATGCAAAAGGGCAGCACATCTTGAGCAGATATTACCCGAGGTAACGCCCTTTTACAGTAGGGACACCATTTCATGCTACACATTTTCAGGGTTATATTTGCACCCGCGAATCAGCGACACGCAGATTTAACCAAAAAATGAAAATATAGACCCCGAAAACACCTAAATTCTTTCAAGACTGTAGCCGTGAATTGTCTTCTGCCAATATTTGTATGCAGAGCAAAACTATATTCTAGGTTAGATAGTGATGATTTCCATAAAATCTTAATAAAGTCCTTGCAACGCACGTAAATTCTGCCAATAACAGAGGCAGTAAATTGTCATATTCCAATATTTCCATAAAAAAATTCAGTATAATGTAAAAACTCCGATCGTTAATTACGAAACTCACGCCAGAATTAATTTTAATTAGAAGACATCCATTTAAGGGGCTAGTCTAGTTTCTCACTTTCAAAAAATCGATTTTTTTTTTGCCTAATTCGATAGTATACTATTCGGAGAACAAGTTCCCAAACTTTTATAATCGTATCATAAATATTTTTAAAATGAGAGGGGATTTAGCCGGAGCTGACCGTCGGCGCGCGGCGACGGGGCGGAGCGCCGAGCAGCTGTGCTCATTGTTGGGCTCCGAGGGCATTATAAATCGAGTCCCCATTGTACAGCGGGCCAGGCAACTACCTGGATGGCTTCCCAAACAAGTAATTTAAGCTATACATTCGTTCGAAACCGTTACAAGAAGACGCAGGTAGAGAAATCATACGAACGCCGGCGCGCACGAAACGTCCGCTTCAGTTCAGTTTGAGCAGAGGTCTAGAGCGCATCGCAGCTAAGTAAAGTGAAAATGAGTGAGAAAAGTCCTTACTACAATCAATAAGGCACGAAAGAGGACCCAGTGCATAGATCTTCGAGTAGGAAGAGAACTTTCCATGGGAATCGGCACACACTGGATCAGTCAACGGCAAATACAACTGCTACAGCTGAAAAATTGGCGCGTAACGATGACAATGAGATTATTATTGATAATACTCACGGCTATCATATCATTGAATTTTTCTCCGTCTTTACTGCAATTAGCAACATAGTACTTTGCAAGAATTGCAAAACAAATGTAAAATTCGAAGATGTCCGGCAGGATTAGGTTTTAAAATTGCTGTCTCGTGTCAGTGTGGCGTTTCTTACATCGAATCTGGTCCGAAGAGTGGAAAAGCCTATGATATTAATCGACGTGCAGTGCTTGTGATGCGGCTTTTAGGGATTGGAAGAGAAGGTCTGAGTATTTTTTGTGGTTTGATAGATATAGCAAAAACATTTCATATTAATACCTTCGAAGGCTGTTTTAAAAATATTTGGATAGCTGCAGAGGCGGTGTATAAATCTTGCACTAAAAATGCTGTGAAAGAAGAAAAAGAATAAATGCTTGAAGAAGAAGGTTCCGATACGAATTTAACAGTGTCCGGAGATGGTACGTGGAAAAAACGGGGACATATTTCACGATATGGCGTGACGACTATTGCAGGAAAATATAGCAAGAAAATCATCGATACATCAGTGAAATCGAGTTATTGTAAAGCGTGTGAGTACTGGACAAAAAAAAACAGGAGGGAGATCCAGAAGCATATGAAGAATGGCTCTCAAGCGATCATAATTGTCTATCTAATTATGCCGGATCGGCTGCGAAAATGGAAGTCGACGGCATAAAAGAAATGTTCGGCCGCTCGCTCGAAATGTATAATGTGAAGTATACACGCTACATCGGTGACGGAGATAGTGCTACTTTTAAAGGTATTTTAGATATGAATCCTTATGATACTCCTGTTGAAAAGCTAGAATGCTATCTACACGTCAAGAAAAAAATGGGTACACGATGCCGAAATGAAAAAAAAAGTGAAAGGTTTAGGAGGAAGGAGTAAAGATACAGTAAAATTAACTGACAAAATCATAAATAAACTCTAAAACAAAACTTTAAACGCGTTTTTCTCTAAACTGCATTTTCAAGAATGGCTGCAGCTATAGCTCAAAGAAAAATTAACGAATCGATTTTGCACGAATATTCGTGACATGTTTTTACATACCATGAACTACGATTTTTTTGATATTTCAAAAAATACAAATTTGCTGAGCAAAAAACGAGCGTTTTTTTGTAAAAAATTGAATTTTTTTTCATAACGCTAGCATTTTTTAATTTTTAATATTTTCAAAAGATCCTAGGTCATGGTACGGGAAAAATCATATAGTTTAACGTGAAGTAAAAATTACAGATACTGGTATTCTGAGGACCTCTACAACTGCAGCCGATTTACAACTTCATTTTTTAATGACTCGGCGTCGGAGCGTATAACTCGACTTACAGTCGATATTTTTTCATGAAATTTTGTGTATTAACTTGTCAATAGTATCTGAATATATCCTCAAAATTTTAAAATATTTCACCGCATGGCTTTTTTTATGAGTCCCGAAAAATTACCTCCATTTTCCACCCGAGAGACTAGACTAGCCCCTTAACAAATTTATCGATACAATTAATTTATATATCTATTTACTCAGAATTTCAAATGACATAATTTTCGATCAAAATTTATGTGATTTGGTTAAATTGTTATCAATAAACAACTCGGATAGTTAAGAACGAAGTAAGATTAGGTGTGCACTAACCTGCCCCCTGGTGGCAAATCGACTGATTATAAATGTATTTGTTATTTTTTTGTTCCGCAGATACATGGTTCATTCAAAATTGCGTTTGCAGTAAAATTTTTCTTTCTCTTTCATAGAATATTAGAATTATTAAATATTATTAATTTGGTCAAAATGAGACTAAAAAATATAAATTTTTATGTTTATCAGACATTTTTTTGTAACAAACAAAATCTCCTAAGAAATAATAACTTTTTGCATTGCGACACAGTGTACAGACTTCTTAAATTGTTATCATTCTCCTATAACTCTGAATGTGGGAATGCTATATAGGTCAAATAAAATATTGGAGTATGAAAACCGTTTAATTTGTTTCATGACGTCATAAATGTAAACAGTGATGGCACAAGAAAAGTACTTTTGTCTTTTCATTTTAAATACGAAGAAAAATACTTGAATGAAAAGGTACAAATACTTGGCAATTAAGTACTCATTAATATTGCACTTCTACTGCACTTCTGCTTTTTTAGTACTGTACGATCGAATAGATTGTCAAAAAATTATTTTTTAATAATGGTATAACATTAATTTATACTTAATTATCAAGTACTTGAATCCTTATATTCAAGTACATTTCCTTGCACTGGATATAATGGGACAAAAGTACTTTTTTGCCCATCACTGGATGTAGAAGCCTTATTGACTTATTGAAATCATATGTACTTTGCTAGGTTATTTCTTTAGTATATATTATTTTCACTTTAAAAAATAATGATTACCAATTGATCTGTTTCTACCGATTTGTAACCACTCTGCCGCACTTTCAAAAACACCGTGTTGTAGAAAGACAGGAATGGCACCAGGTGGACCTGGTATACGATAAAACGTTAAAATGTATCCGTCCTCGGTTGTAATCAAATGTGTCTCCAACGGATAACCCTCTTCAAGTATCATTTCTGCCTAAAAACACTTCTTTTATCACAAGTATCATATTTAATTTATAATAGTGACATTATAACTTTATGAAGTGTATGCAATAAAATGATCCATCTAAATTATATTTGATTATAATAAAAAACTTGTATTCTATTTATTATAAATATTTGTTAATTTTAACTTACTGGTGTTATTTCACTATACAATTTTCCGTAAATTATATTCATATTATGAGACATAATTAGAATTGTACACAAGAGAATAGTCTGCAAATTTAAATAGAGTACAATGTATTTTAATAAAATAACTTATATTGTTTGTTATAAAAATACATATTTATCATACCTGATGTTTCATAATTAAATTTGAATTAAAATCAATAAATATTCTCTATTTTTAAATTAAAGTAATGGTTATAGTATTAAATTTGAATAAGAACTTAGTGAGAGACACTACGTTGACTACTGCAACATTTTATTCTACTATCTTATTATCCACATACTTAAACGTTATAATTACTCTATTCTTAGTATCTGTTAAATTTGTTATGGAGATAGATAAGAAGTGTTAACCGCAGTACAAAATTGCAATAATTAAAGCGGAAACTTTTTTCAGGAGTGCAAAAAATTAAAATTTTGGGAATACATTTGAGCAAAGTATGATAATTACTTTATTAAAAAATAATGACTACAATAATGACGCACAATTGGGTTAGTTCACGGTTTTCAAAAAATTAAAATGCATTAAAAATCAACGAAATTAAAACAGTTAAATTTCCGTGGAATATTCTTGCATTTTCAGTCACCGTCTTTCATTATTAATAACTTTGGCTAAAATTAATATTTTTCAATGTTTCTGGTCTTAAATTAAAGCTCCTTTTGCCTACTTTTATTATCTTTTGAGTCATAATAATAAAATGTTGTAGAGTTATGGTTAGATGAAGAGGTACCTTTTTTTCATAAAAAGAACGCAGATTTCAAGTAAATTACCTCATATCTCGACAATAAGAGTCCATTAGAATAAATTATAGGTGATAGGCTTCATTTTTGGGTACCAGAAACCACCTCCCAAAGTCTGACCGACATTCGTTTCCCAGAGGGTGTGCACTCTCCTCGTAAGCAGGTTTTCTTACATACAAGGGCCCATTAGAATGAACTACGGGTGCTAGTTTTTGAGCCATTATTAGCTATCGTTTCTATAAGAAAATAAATCTGAGTTGACTATTGTCTGTCCTTTTTCATCTTGTGCATTCGATCTAATGTGATATATGGCCAGAACATAGACTCTGAAAATTAACGTCACGAATATGCTACTGACGCGCACATTATACCTTTTGAAATTTTTAATAACTTTAATTATTATTTTTGCACGTATATAGTCACTCATAAAATTGGTAATGTAGTTCGATTCTATAGATTTCAGTCTATACAAAACCATTTTTTTTAGATTTAAAAATTTTTTTTTTTTTAATCCTAATTATTTATGAGTAACCGTAATTGACGAAAGTGTCTATATGCACGCCTCCCGTGTAACATTCCATGTAATATAATTAAATAATATCCTAAAAAGGCACTTTTCCGTTATCTTCGGTACGAACCGTAAGCATAAGATGATTTTCCGTTATCTTCCGTGCGTGACAGTATAGAGATTGACTTCCGTATTATTCCATGCAGAATTCCGTACAAGTCCGTAAGATTTCAGTAATGACTTCGCAATAGTCCGTAAAGCTTCCGTAAGAGTCTGTATTGCTTCCGTAAGAGTCCATAAAGCTTTCGTAGAGTCCGTACGAGTCCGTAAAGCTTCCGTAAGAGTCCGTAAGGCTTCTGTAAGAGTCCCTATGATTTCTGTAAGAGTCCGTACAGCTTCCGCAAGATTCCGTAAGGTTCCGTGACATTTCAAGACAATATTTTGATAAGATCATGAGGGGGGCGGCGAGCAATAGCAAATAACAAGTAATCGTTACCACAAACAACTTCGATTATAATGAATTTAGGCGCAATAGTATTATCCTCGTTAAATTTCGCGAGTATTTTGAAGTTAAATAAATAAATAAATCGTAAATACTAACTTCTCCGCCTCCATATCTTAATTGATCATTCCGGATTAATGGTATAATTATCTAAGTGAACAGATATATCAGTGTCCAGTGATGTTCATTTAGATTCAGATATTGCAACAAGATGGTTTTGCAATAGTCCATATGCATAAGTTTTATCGAAATACATGGTGTCAGTCTAGTTACAAGTGTATACACTGATATACAGCTCATCATATTTAATATAATTATATATCCTAATATCATAGCTTATCATATTTATTATATAAATACTAGCATTAAAATTCTACGTGAAACCGTGGGTTTGTCCGAAGTGCATGCGTGCAGGGAGTACGTCACGTAAATCATTTATATACATTTATATATAAATCTGAGATACTGCCAAAAACATTAGCATTGCTCATATGGGCAAAGCTAAGAATCAAATATATACAGATATACTATCAACGTTAATTAAATACGCTGTATCTACCATACAAAGGCCCATTGGATAAAACTACGAGTATTGGGCTTCACTTGTAGGAATCAGAAAACGATCCCTAAAGTTTCATCAAAATCGGTGACCCGGACTCCGTAGTCCCTCCTTGTTAGTCTGTCACAGTATATTCCACTCCTGATATCCTCAATTCACTTTACAGTGCTGTTCCCATGCTGATGTACTGTCTAAAACCCGTCTGCAAAGAATCGAGAATCTTCTTTCATTTTAAATACTCGTATATCTGCTCATGGACAATTTTCTCTAGGACTTTGGATAGAATGCTCAAAAGGGCAATGGAACGGAAGTCCATAGCAGCAGATGAAATTGCTGTTTACTTAAGAAGCACCAGATGAGCCTTCTTCCAAGCTCCAGGAAAAATCCCACCAGACAGAGAGGAGTTAAAAATTGCGGCGACATGATACCCAATGAAGGGGAGAGCTTTAGCATCCACACTTTGAGGAATGTTATCCACGCCTTTCGCCTGAGAAGAGAAATGAGCACCTGCCAGGACTACATTAACAAAGGATACTTCCTTGAAGGTAAAACCTTTGTCGCTGGCCGATGATAGAATCTTGATCATATCCTCTTCAGACTCGTTCTGCGAAATAGACAACCCCGAAAAGTGGGAGTTTAATTCATCTGGTAAGAAGTTGTGCAAGTCCTCGCGAGATTTTAGCAGAACCCCAAGGCTCTAAAGTTCCTTCCAGATGTCTTTCTTATTTTCAAGAGCGTTGAAAATTTTTACCTGAAGAAAAGCATCACGAGCGTCTTGTGAGCGTCGTTCTACCGTGGAAGCAAGATGTTGGTACTCCTGCCATAGTCTATCGTTCCTTGTTCATCGGTATCGGCTACGTAAAACATCACATTTGTTATACAGGTGTTCGAGTTCGGCATCAACTCAAGGAGGGTGCCGCTTTGATTTTGGTCGACTACAACATCTAGAATGTTATCGTGACTGGGAAAATTTGAGACTGTGTTTTTCGTGTCAAGTATAGTGTCGTTGTCGTCGACAAAGATTATATCAATCCACCTGCAAGAATGGTGGATATGGTGAGTCGCGCCGTGTTCCACAAGTTTGAAATTAAGGTGATGCTAAAGACACCTGTCACCGACAAATACGAGGATCCACTTTTCTCATTTCACTTTCAATTTTGAGTAAATATCTCTATGGAAAGTTGTTGTTCCAACCAAAACGAACAACTTATCATAGAGATATTTTCTTCAAATTGAAAAATGAATCAAAAAAGTAGTTCCCCGTATTTACCAGTAACACGAGGTTTAACATCACCTTAAGCTCGCATGCTAATTGCCTAATGAACTCAGCATCGTTCGAGTTCATCAGCATGTTCGTGTTCAGATCATCCATTGCAATCCTATGCTGGAAACCGATTGAGTGTTTCGTTAAATTACTAATAAGATTAGAGTTCTCAGTAAATGATATCGTGGGACGCCTGTAAATCAGCGCCGCGAAAACGGGAGGGAGAGGACGCTGCATATTAGATATTCAGGGATGCGGGGTTTACCCTTATTCTGCGTCGTAGGGGAACAAAGAATTTTCGCCTTGTAAGGCAAACCTTGATATGCTTATTTCTTAAACCTATTATGCTTATTTCAACATTTTTACTTTACAAACAAACAGTTTAATACTTCTTTACTATTCTGCGATATCATGTGATTATTTGTTCTATAAAATTTTAATTTTTTACACTTACTTATTCTGTAATTATTTTATATTTTAGATGAATAATTAAGTACTTCTATATAACTACAACTACATTCTAACTATTCTATATATACTATAACTATTCTATATTAACTACAACTATTTATTCGTAACATAAAAATATTAAAATCCTTATTGTTAAGAGAATAATACTCGATCGCGACGAGAGGAGCTGGCTGCGTCGAAGGCACTAAAGTCGTATGCAATTTGTAAATCGCTCATACTTTCTTACCATTATCAATCAAGGTTAGAAATTTTTCAATAAACTTCCTAGATATATGAAGAACATTTTTCTCGCTGATAGTTTTTATGAATCGAAATTTTGTAACACTACTTTTGTGATTTATTGTATCATTGGCAGATTTTGACAGTAATATTTTCAAAAATTTACTATACGACTCTAAAATGTTTTAAGTTCTTCTTAAATTATGTATCACGCTTAGAATACGTTGAAGGTTATTTGGTTAAAGTTTGAATACAAAATATTAATACCACGCTGAGTTATAACGAATTAAAGAGAAAAATGTATTGAATTTTTTTCAAGCTAAAAATTGCGTTTTTCTTAAATAATTAGAAAACAAAAGATCAAAATTTTGTTTTAATACAAAAAGATGCTCAATCAAATTTCCTATGTGTATCAATTGTCAAAATTTCAATTGGATCAATTTTCAAAATTCTCTCCTTGGACAATACTTTTACGCATTTTCGAGCGATAGTCCCCCCCCCCCCCCCCCTTATTGCATCCGGCCCTTCAATTGTTTATACGAGTTGCTCTGTTCCGTTATAAAGAATTGAAATTATGAAATTAACCCTTAAACCTTATTTTGGAGTGCGTAGTCGTGATAGAAAATAATAACACTAGGATACTAATTAATTCACTGATTTATTGTCCCATTCTCTGTATAAACTCTGATATACAAAAATTGTAGGTAGTTAAGCTCTGTGCAGTGTAGCTACAAGTAGTAGTGAAGGGGATCGAAACGTAGACGAGATTGATGTAAGAAATGTCGCTTCTCGAATGTAAGAAAAAGTTTCAAGAACTTTAAGTGATTCTTCTTTAGTGAGCAATATGTACGCCTACAACATTCAATTTTTTGTTTAAATTTTTTTTTCTCATTACATAATTATACACATTTTAATACGTAGGCTCGATTTAATGGCGGATAACAATCTTAAGAGAATACATAAATTCAACCTGTTTAAAATTCACCGATGATTGTTGCGCAAAACAATAATAACAATAATGTCTTTTTTCTAGGTTTTCTGCCTGCAGTGATATTTTCAGGGCGATTTAGGAGAACCTAAAGTAGCACAAAAAATAGTACACTTCGACACGGGTGCGGAAGTAGATTCATGTGATTTTTTTCGCTCGAGCGAAGCGACATTAAGTAAAAAATTGTTGAGACATTAAGTTTTAGACATTAAGTCAAAAATTGTTGAATAGACAAGTGTTGAAGCGTTAAGTCCCCACAAAAAGTCAAAATGACTAAATGGATAATCAACCTTGTACAGTCCTAATTTATTAGGCACTTCTTCGTAAAAATGTTTTGCATCCTGATGAATATAAAACAAAGTTATAAATATAATATAGTTATTATTCTTTGTATCACAACCAAGATGTTTAATATAAATGTATTTATTTATAAATGTACCTCAGGACTTTCTATCCAATCATTGTCTGAATAAAACACTGCTATAGGCACCTGGATTTTTGAGATATTGTAACTAGGTGGCTCAGTACTGTTGTATACTCTTAAATTTCCTTTTGGTCCATAATCAAAGTTACGAAATTTACTTAAGACCATTTGTTGGAACCAGTGAACAACCAATTTTACCGATGTTCCAGCTGGAATTTTACTTAAAATGCTTGGCGCTAAACCCTAAAAAGATATTAAGTAAAACGCTTAAATTATGCCCAATTTATGGATTATAGAATTCTTCATACTAAGCGACTGCAGTGCCATATAGGTGGGCATACTCGAAACTATTCAGAAAGCCCAAGCATCCATTTTAATCTAATAACTATGATCAGTGATAATTTTAATTTGTTTTCAATTATCACTGTGAACAAACAAAACATATAAACTTCTTTTGTACAAAGTTGTAAGATTAGGAATAAATAAAAAATCATTTTTCCAAAATTTCTTACGAATAAGTATGGTTATATGTGCAATGCTCACTTTATTCGTACAGAATTTATGATGCCGGTTAATTAGTTCAATTTATACAATACAAACTATTTATGTGATTTTATAATTAACGAAAAGAATTATATTTATATCAGCTGTATGAGTTGTGACTTGTATAAGATAACAGGTTGAGGGCAGCGAGACGCGTATATGCGGAATTCCACAAAAAATCTGCACTTTCAAGGAGAGTGTATGAGTTGCGGGTCATTTTCTATGGATAACGATAACTTGAGGAGTACTTGGCGTAATGCCTTGAAAATTTCAGAGAATATTTGTTAGTTGTCAGATTATTGGTTGAATATTTTTGAGCCAATTTGGTTCATAATCTTTTGAGATATAAGAGATTATTCAATTTAAACATTATTATTTCACCCTGTAAATCACGTCATCTCTAAGCTTTATCGTTGTGCTTTTTCTTGTAGATATTAAGTACTATTATATATGAGATTTACTATTTTACACTTCTAGTCAACTTTACACATTATATTGCATGAAAAAATTCAAAGATAATGTTATATTAAAAATATTATTATTTAGTTATTTTTTAAAAATGATTTAATAATGACGTAATTTATTTTTGAAATATTGAATCTGTATCAATCTATAATAGAGCATAAAAAGATTATATCTTTTATACTATTTTCACGTTAGAATTTGTAAACTAGTATATGTTAAATAGTAGTAAAATTTTTAAATGAATGACTTAACTAATGATGCGTATTTGTGTCTTGTGTTATAATTTACTCTTTAATAGGTATAGATTTCATTTGATTTAATAGATAAAAGTAAATTTGAGAATCAATGACACATCGCTGACCAAAGACACCCTGTTATACGATATATACGATAATATGTTTATTGAAAAATATTCATTTTTCAGTAGAGCACAAATTACTAAATGAAAATAGTTAGACAGGAAATTAACCACGATCGGCGGTACTGCGCAGCTCTTCCTTATTTATATAATAATTTTAATTAAAATCTCTTTGAGAAAGCAAAGTGCCAAAACAGTTTGCAGCGTCTTTTTAAAGCGTATATCAATTTTCCCTATGGGAACTTCACATGGGAATTATGGACTAAAAGCGGTCATCAGTAATATAACAATTACTTGGCTTTAAGTTAGTTGTTAAGTAGAGAAAATAAGCTTTAATTTGAGACGTGCCGCATTTAAAAAGATTAACAATATCAAAACTTATAAACGATTAATGATAGTAAATAAACAAGAAATAATCACTAAATTTCATGATTTTTCATTTTTAACTATTTGTTTGCGTTTTTTCGTGTTCTTTTTTCGCCATCTTTGATAACTCATAACTTTTGATATTGTTAATTTTTTAAATGCGGCACGTCTCAAATTAACGTTTTTTTTCTCTACTTTAAACTCTATTGCGTGAAAAAAATTGTTTGCACTCTCAAGAGTCAAGTAATTGTTACATCACTGATGGCCGTTTTTAGTCCATAATTCCCATGTTAAATTCCCATAAGAGAAATTGATATACGTTTCAAAAAAATTACTTTTTACATACATTACATCGACGGCCCTTATGAAAACTAGCACATATGAAACTGTCACGAATAGTAGCACATTTCAGCACTTGCCACGAAGCGTAGCCCATTTGGAAATCTGGTACGAAGACTAGCACATTTCGCTCTTCTCCAACGAAGACTAGCACCATTCGCCGATCTTCCACGAAGTCTAATACATTTCGTAATTCTGCTACGAAGACTATCACATTCGACGTTCTCGATTCCACCATTCGCCATTCTCCCACGAAGACTAGCACATTTCGCAATTTCGAGTTGATTCCTTTTATATCGGGATCAGGTCGGGTATTAGACCACTTTGGTACTCCAAAAATTATCGGATTGCCCGAGAAAATCAGGCTACCCGACTAAATAAAAGTAGCCTGAAAAAATCAGGCGACAGAAAATTGCCAAATGTGCTAGTCTTCGTGGCTAATTTTCAAATGTGCCAGTCTTTGTAGCAAAATCCTGAAAAGTGCTAGTCATCGTGGGAAAATTGCGAAATGTTCTAGTCTTCGCGGGGGAGTGACAAAATGTGCTAGTTTTCATGGGAGATTTCCAAATGCGCTACTCTTCGTGGCAAATACCGCAAACGCGTTAGTCTTCGTAAGGGTCACCGATATGATCTATAGAACGAGAAAAAAATGGTTGCAGAGTTGTGCGTCAACTTTTTTTTTATTATTTTTTGAACCGCCTAAGTGCAGATTTCTTGTGGAATTCCTCATATATGCCACGAATTGACGCAATTTTCTTTGCATTTTGTCTTACTGTAACTAACTATTTATGCAGCCGGTTATTGTATTCTTTAAGCTCTTAGAAAGAGGTAGAAGCATCGAGTTTTTATCTAATGTTTAAAATTTTAATAAATTTTATAGATAGTTAAAAGAAATCGGCTTATACATTAGCCGCCCTAAACCTGTTAAATTAATTTACCACCACTTCATGATATTCTCCATGAAAGTAAGCATTGTACATATAAACATATATATCATTATCAGGAATTTATGCGGAAAAATTATTTTTCATTTATTATACTTAATCTTACAACTGTGTACAAAAGAAGTTTACATATTTTCTTTGTTCGTGGTGAAAATTACTGATACAGTGATAAGTACTGCAGTCACTTAACATGACGAATTATGAACGTACTTATTGAATAAAAGAATTGTTAATCAGTTAATGTTACTCACTTTTTCAAATTGAGCAGAATCGAATCCGCCAAGAAAGAAAATTATGTTATCACAAATAAGATCTCCGATTATAAATCTTGTACAGAGGTGATTTGCCAGAAAATTGAATATAATATTTCGTCCCAGAAATTCGTGAATGCCGAATAATTTAGTAAATATCTAAAAAAATATTTTAAAACTATATTTTAATCAACAAGGGAAGAAAATGAGCTGTTTGCAGCGAGGGTGAGGTATTAGGCATGAGTTGGAGTCAAAGGTGCCGAAGGCTGAAAGCACTTCACCCGAGTTTGAAATAGCTTTTCTCCCCGTGTAGTCCTGAAGCTGGGTATCTTCCCGTATAGAACAGGGTGTCCAACGGTAAAACAGTCATTTCTTATGTATTTTAACCTGTAGAACACGAATCCACTGGTACTTTTTTTGTTTAAAGTGATCAAAATTTGTTTAAAATGCAATTGTTTAAACAAATTAAAAGAAATTAATTTCTCGGCACGGAAGTGTATTTTGTTTAAATTTGTTAATAAAAAATTAAAATTCCAAAAACTTCAATTTTTCAACTTAATAACAAATTTTTATCCGATTCTTTGACTAACTTGGAGTAAAAAAGGTTCTTACAAAATTTTACGTAGAACCTTTAGTTTACCTTCTTTTTTAGTTTTCAACAAAAAAATGCCTGGCGTTGATAAAAAGTTGTAAATATAGAACTTAAAAAAATACTTCCGTGCCGAGAAATTAATTTCTTTTAATTTGTTTAAACAATTGCATTTTAAACAATTTTTGATCACTTTAAACAAAAAAGTACCAGCGGATTCGTATTTTACGGGTCAACATGCATAAGAAATGACTGTTTTACCTTTGGACACCCTGTAAAGTGAATCATGGTTATTATTTCTAATTACTTCAAATACGTGTTACTTACGATTACGAAGAATACTGAGTTTTAAAAGAGGTTTTTCTTTTTTTAAACAAACATTTTAAAGAATCGACTTCTCGGGGTAAAGTGAATCGGGGTAAAGTGATCCGAAAAATAATGTGATAGCACTAATTTATACGCGGCCAGATGAGAATTTTAACAAAATATTAATCAAGGTCTGTGTTAGTGTAGTATACAAAGCCTTTGTTGTAACGCATTTCGTATTTATACCAAAATCGGCCAACATAATCTTCATATTTAACTTTTCGTATTTTACGGTATTTTAAAGGTTTTAGGATATTTTTTTAGTTTCATTATTGTCTAAATTAACGTTTTTATATATTCTTGTACAAAAACTAGTAAAATATTTTCAAAATATTTCATTCTATCCTCTAGTTCACTTTACCACGCACTGAATAGTTCGGGTAAAGTGAAAAAGTATTTTTAAAAAATAGGTAAATAATATTAAACGTAATAAATGACTTTCTTTTAAATTGCTAGTATATTTATTGATGTAAGAGGTTTCTTGTGCAACTTAAAAAGTCATGTTTTAAGTCTAAAAATAAATTTTTTTCGACTTTTAGAGTTACTACGTTCACTTTACGCCAGTATCCCTTATTAGTGTTACACACCGTATTTTTTTCAAGAAAGGAATGATAGGGCCGTTTTTATGCATGTCAGGTGGGTAGACTCTTGTGCATTTTGAGTCGTGTACAACATAGTTAAAACTTTTATTTTTTAATTTATGTACTTAAAAAGAAATTTATATGTATATGAGGAACCACAAGAAATCTGCACTTGCAATTAGACGTTTAAAAAAAAAAAAGTTGAGGCACATTTCTGCAACCTATAAGAGAAATTAATGTACATTTTAAATAGTTAAACAAGGTCTTTTTTCATGTTGGGAGTTTCTTACATGTATGTATGACCTATATACAATGAGAAAAAGATAGTTGTAGAGGTGTGCCCCAACGTTTTTTTAAATTATTTTTTTAATTGTCTAAAGTGCAGATTTCTTGTGGATTTCTTCAAATAAACAAAATTAAAATTGTAAATAAAAATGTAATATATAAAATTAAAAAAAAATTAATACTTGAGTACGTGTGTCTTTCTGAAAGGGGTAGAATTGCTTCAAAAATCCAAATACATGTGGTACCATCCGGTTGGTACCCTAGGCTTATGGGTTACTGAACATATATTCAGCATTTTTGCGAAATTATTACGCGAGTGGGAAATAATGGATATTTTGTGATTCTTTTGTCAAACAGTCCAGAAATACGCAAATTTATACCATACTTTGAGGTATAAAAAAAGGCTCAATACATGTCTGTATTGAAAAAAGTATGTCTATCTACACCTTCAAAATGAGTAAAAAAATTCTGTAGTATAGAAAAACTTAATAATTCTTTCTTAGTATTTCAATGCAATTGTGATGCCGACATGATTCATCAGAGTTATTTAAGTTTTAGTTGTAGATAAATATAAATGAAAAAAGGACAAAACGAGTGCGTGGCATGAAGTCTAGGCGCCCAGCAGGTTTTCGTAGCATCTTGTATGTCCCCAACTCAAACCAGGCTTACATTATGTTTTCTGACCTCCTGAACACGAATTTCTTGGTTAGAAAGATTGAAAATGGTCGGGTTAATTGTTATTAACAATAATATGTTAACATAATTAAAAAATAATTTTCTTTATCTAAAAAACTTTTTGTTAGATTCTTTAGATGATTATAAATAAAAAATGTTATTACAATTGTTTTTGAGAACCATCTAGTTTTTGAGTAATTATCGACAAAGTTTAAAAAATCGAGTTTTTTAAATAAAATAAAAATGTTCAAAAAATTAAAAAAAAAAATTTTTTGTTCCATTATTTGGAAAATTTTAAACCTAAAGTGTTCTTACAAGTTTTTTTGTAGAACTCTTATATTTTGAGTAAAAAATGGACAACAACGGGATTTTTTAAACTTTGACGTTTTCTTACTCAAAAACTAAACGGTTTTCAAAAAAATTTGTAAGAACATTTATTATTTATAATCATCTGAAGAATCTAATAAAAAAAATGTATTAGATTTTTTTATTAGATTATTTTATTATTTTCTTAGATAAGAAAATGATTTTTTAATTATGTTAATAATTTATTCTTAATAAAAATTAACCCAAGCATTTTCAGACTTTCTAACTAAGAAATTCGTGTTCCGGAGGTCAAAAAACATAAAGTAAGCCTGGTTTGAGTTGTCGACATACAAGAGGCTACGAAACCCTGCTGGGCGCCTAGACTAATGCACATAATTATATAATACTGCATAGCCGACATATATTTATTTTAACATGGGAGACTATATCTATGCATATGATTTATTATACGAAAATGTTACAAGAACATTTAGTATTCATGAAAGTCGCCAAGTTAATAAGAAATGTATTAATATAACAAAAATTACATTATTTTTCAAACAATAGTAGGTGTGTACCTATATTGTGTACCCAAAACGAGAAATATTACGTACCCACGACGAACACGATATTTTATGTAGCACATTTCTGAATTAAACAAGTTTAAATTTATCACCTAAAGGTTTTCATCCCCTAAACGTGGAAGTCTTAACACATTTAGGTTTTATGTTACACAGACCAGACTATTCTAAAGTCTGGGAACCCTTTAACATTAGGTATCATTCGGATGATATCCTATGTTATGAGGTGCCTGAATATTTTTAAGGCTCTTTATACACAATTAACGCTATTTTAATACCCAGACCCCCCTAAATATGTGCTATCATCTAGATTTTTTTTTTTTTTTTTTTTTTAACGTCGCCATGTTTGTGCTCCCATGTGGTGCTAATCGACGACGGGGGTCTGCGGTATGTTTGTAAACAAAGCACATGTAATTTTTACAGAGGTGCTTGTATCAATCGGCAGAGACTAGGATTCGAACCCGGGTCACCGGCGTGGGAATCCGACACTCTACCGACTGAGCCGCCGCAGGCCCCCTATCATCTAGATGTCTAGGCCTCCCCGATTATTATTATTATGAAAGAAGTGATACAATTTTAAGAAAAAGCGTTCATTTCTTTAAGTTACAAAACGAATTATGCAACAAGTTGGAATTCGCAAAAGAAAAGTAATTAATATATAAAGCAAACCTGAAATTCATTCCAAAATGTAGATAAAAACTTGAATATCGGCTGTTTTATGTAGCGATCATAAACTACAGGAGCCAATGTAAACATCGCTCTCACGTGTTCAGCGATTTCGGGTTTTTCGGAAGCCATTACGGCAAACGATGAGCCTCCCATTGAATGACCAACGTAAAACAATCTTTCATTCGTCAAATTAAAAATATATGTGATGGCTGCGGGAAGATCGTAAACTCCTAATTCGTTCCAACTATATACATAATAAATAGAAATGTATGCTAGGCATTATCTAAATAAATACTAATCAAAATGAAGTAGAATTATCTCTTTTTATCGACTAAATATTTTTGCGAAGATTCCTTTTGAAATCTGCGTTTATGGTGATCAGATCGTTTAGATCATAAACTTATTTATAATTACCTGAAATTCCAAAATTCTGGATCTGATGTAGCCAATACTGTGTGCATTTTAGCAAAAGTATTACCTCTTGCATTTCCTAACCACACATCATATCCTCGATCCGATAGAATATAAGCTAAAAATTAAGAAAAAAGTTAACTGTCCATGAATTGAATAAAATATAATTGTAAAGGGTTTTGCTAGTCTATAAATACATAAATTAATAAATAATTGGATGGATGGATGGATGGATGGATGGATGGATGGATGGATGGATGGATGGATGGATGGATGGATGGATGGATGGATGGATGGATGGATGGATGGATGGATGGATGGATGGATGGATGGATGGATGGATGGATGGATGGATGGATGGATGGATGGATGGATGGATGGATGGATGGATGGATGGATGGATGGATGGATGGATGGATGGATGGATGGATGGATGGATGGATGGATGGATGGATGGATGGATGGATGGATGGATGGATGGATGGATGGATGGATGGATGGATGGATGGATGGATGGATGGATGGATGGATGGATGGATGGATGGATGGATGGATGGATGGATGGATGGATGGATGGATGGATGGATGGATGGATGGATGGATGGATGGATGGATGGATGGATGGATGGATGGATGGATGGATGGATGGATGGATGGATGGATGGATGGATGGATGGATGGATGGATGGATGGATGGATGGATGGATGGATGGATGGATGGATGGATGGATGGATGGATGGATGGATGGATGGATGGATGGATGGATGGATGGATGGATGGATGGATGGATGGATGGATGGATGGATGGATGGATGGATGGATGGATGGATGGATGGATGGATGGATGGATGGATGGATGGATGGATGGATGGATGGATGGATGGATGGATGGATGGATGGATGGATGGATGGATGGATGGATGGATGGATGGATGGATGGATGGATGGATGGATGGATGGATGGATGGATGGATGGATGGATGGATGGATGGATGGATGGATGGATGGATGGATGGATGGATGGATGGATGGATGGATGGATGGATGGATGGATGGATGGATGGATGGATGGATGGATGGATGGATGGATGGATGGATGGATGGATGGATGGATGGATGGATGGATGGATGGATGGATGGATGGATGGATGGATGGATGGATGGATGGATGGATGGATGGATGGATGGATGGATGGATGGATGGATGGATGGATGGATGGATGGATGGATGGATGGATGGATGGATGGATGGATGGATGGATGGATGGATGGATGGATGGATGGATGGATGGATGGATGGATGGATGGATGGATGGATGGATGGATGGATGGATGGATGGATGGATGGATGGATGGATGGATGGATGGATGGATGGATGGATGGATGGATGGATGGATGGATGGATGGATGGATGGATGGATGGATGGATGGATGGATGGATGGATGGATGGATGGATGGATGGATGGATGGATGGATGGATGGATGGATGGATGGATGGATGGATGGATGGATGGATGGATGGATGGATGGATGGATGGATGGATGGATGGATGGATGGATGGATGGATGGATGGATGGATGGATGGATGGATGGATGGATGGATGGATGGATGGATGGATGGATGGATGGATGGATGGATGGATGGATGGATGGATGGATGGATGGATGGATGGATGGATGGATGGATGGATGGATGGATGGATGGATGGATGGATGGATGGATGGATGGATGGATGGATGGATGGATGGATGGATGGATGGATGGATGGATGGATGGATGGATGGATGGATGGATGGATGGATGGATGGATGGATGGATGGATGGATGGATGGATGGATGGATGGATGGATGGATGGATGGATGGATGGATGGATGGATGGATGGATGGATGGATGGATGGATGGATGGATGGATGGATGGATGGATGGATGGATGGATGGATGGATGGATGGATGGATGGATGGATGGATGGATGGATGGATGGATGGATGGATGGATGGATGGATGGATGGATGGATGGATGGATGGATGGATGGATGGATGGATGGATGGATGGATGGATGGATGGATGGATGGATGGATGGATGGATGGATGGATGGATGGATGGATGGATGGATGGATGGATGGATGGATGGATGGATGGATGGATGGATGGATGGATGGATGGATGGATGGATGGATGGATGGATGGATGGATGGATGGATGGATGGATGGATGGATGGATGGATGGATGGATGGATGGATGGATGGATGGATGGATGGATGGATGGATGGATGGATGGATGGATGGATGGATGGATGGATGGATGGATGGATGGATGGATGGATGGATGGATGGATGGATGGATGGATGGATGGATGGATGGATGGATGGATGGATGGATGGATGGATGGATGGATGGATGGATGGATGGATGGATGGATGGATGGATGGATGGATGGATGGATGGATGGATGGATGGATGGATGGATGGATGAAATGAATGAATGCATGAATAAATGAATGAATGAATGAATATAAACTTTAATTTAGAGCATATTTTAGAGTAACAGGCGTTTCTGCAAATTTTTTTCAGATATTTGAAGAGAAACCAAGTAAGTTTTTGGCATCAACTTTTTTCCTGTACTCTTTTATTTATATGAGCATTAGAGGAGTAATGGTAAGTAAGGTAAGAACCCGGCTTAAATCTTAATTATCAACATAAATGTTTAAAATTTCATTAGAATTTTTTCGGGCAAAATATAATATCTTATGAGTATTTAAAATTTTATTATGGTGAAGAAATTTTATTTATACCGTTTACAGGACATACATTTGCAGAAACAGTTTTTAATGAATCAATCTGAAACGTTCAGAGAATCTATAGTATACATTTTTCTCCTCCGTAACAATTACTTTCATTGGATCGAGAAAAATTAAAAAACCTTAAGTTTGAGACCCGAAATTTTATGCGTAAAATTGACAAAATGGCATTTTCTCGTATATATACGTTGTTAATTGGACCTAGTCCTACCCGTTTTCTTAGGGATTAGTGAGCGACGGCAAAGCAGCACTTAGACAAAAGCACATCCCCTGCCAACCCTTGGCTTTGTTACCGGGCCTCTCCAGGCACAACTCGAACATAGGGACTGGACTAGGAGCTTAACACTTGTGTTCTGAAAAAGTAGTGTAATTTATCGAAGAAGATTTTGGTTAAGTATAATCAGTTGTAGTACACAGCATTTTGACCAGCATACAGAATAAGAGTTAAGAAATTTGTTGTTTGTATAATATAATAATAATTATGGGAATATTTTAAATATATACATAATTCAACAAATATCAACTATTAAGAGAAGTCCGTCTCTACTGTCCTTGTCTAATTCGTTTTAGCAATTTATTCAAATTGTAGTTTGTTAATTGAAAAACTAAAAGTTGGCCCCAACTGGTATTAAAATAAGAAATATTTTGAAACCTTAAAAAGTATCTAACATTATTTCCTTTTCGAGAAAACTTCGGAACGCGAAAATTGAGGTTAGCTTTTCCCTTCCGAAGTTTTCTCGAAAAGGAAATAATGTTAGATACTTTTAAAGATCTCAAAATATTCCTTATTTTAATACCAATTGGGGCCAACTTTTATTTTTTCAATTAATAAACTACAATTTGAATAAATAGCAAAACGTGATTAGACAAGGACAGAATATACGGACTCCTCTTAAACCAATTGTGGACTAAAGTATTACTCGTGGAGATATTATTGAGTGCTAATAGCTGCAGGTGCAGCTGCCAATTACCAAATAATCTACTGCGGTAAGGAGAGAATAATCTTGTATGAGAGGCTGTTTGTAAATAAAAAGTAATCTGTACAGTAAAATGTTTTAGCAAAAACATATAACCAAGTCAATCTATAAAGTGTAATTTGGATACGGATCGATGGTGCAGAATTTTACTGCGGATCGAATAACAGGCACGATGTCTGCACGAAGGAGAGAGTGAGTCAATGTTATTCGAGAAGCGTGCACACAGTGATCGAAATAAATTAGAAGTTGACTCATAAAGTTTCGTCCAAGAGAAGATTCGAGATGTTGCAGATTGGTACTACAGAATACAGCACAAATGTAGCAAGTGCATATTTGAGTTGAATCCAAATGTAAGGATATATTCGAAGTCCGAATGCAGCGAGTGCTGTCTTGGGCTGCTGCAGAGAAAATCTGCTTACAAGGAGAGTGCACACCCCCCGGGAAACGCATTTCGGTCAGACTTTGGGATGAGGTTTCTAGTACCCAAAAATGAAGCCTAGCACCCGTAATTAATTCTAATGAGCCCTTGTTGTCAAGATATGAGGTCATTTACTTCAAATATGCATTCTTTTAATGAAAAATGGTACCTCTTCTTCTAATCATAAAACTACAACATTTTATTATTAAAAAATGACTCAAAAGATAATAAAAAGTGTGCGAAAAAACATTTTATTCAAGCTCTGTTACGTATAAGAATATTAATCTGATCAACAGTTATTAACAATTGAAGATGGTGACTGAAAATGCATGGAAAATCAACGAATTTAAAGGAGTTAAATTTCATCAAATATTCATGCAATTTCGGTCACCATCTTCAATTGTAAATTACTTTTAATCAGATTAATGTTTTTATACGTTACAGAGCTTGAATAAAAGCTTTTTCCACCTACCTTTTATTATCTTTGAGGTACCTTTCTTTCATAAAAGGAACGCAGATTTCAAGTAAATTACCTCATATCTCGACAATAAGTCCCCATTAGTATAAATTACAGGTAATAGGCTTCATTTTTGGGTACCAGAAACCACCTCCAAAGGTCTGACCGTAATTGGTTTCCCGAAGAGTGTGCACTTTCCTTGTCAATGAAACTTGAATGCAGCAGGCGCTAGTTTGAGTCAGTACAGAGGGAATCTAATTTGTGAAATTCAAATGCGGCAGGTTCTGAGTCGAGTTGACATAGTAAAAATCTGTTTAGTGACATTCAAATGCAACACGTGCTGATTTTAGATAGTGCAGAGAGAATCTTCTTAGTGAAACTTGAATATAGAGAATCTGATTACTGAAAATCGAATGTAGCACTAATTTTTTTGCGAATTCTGGACCCAACAAAGTGTATTTTTTTTATATTTTGTCATATGCAAGAAATCGGCTAATGTGCCAATAACTTGAAAAAGATTTTCTTAAATAATGAAGAAACTCACTCATTAAGGCATAATGTTGTTGATTTTCAATTATCGTAGCAATGTAATAGCAATGTAATGTATTACCTTGTAGAAGCTTATTTTATAGTACATTATTTTATTCTGAAATGGAAAATTACCAAGTGATTTGTTTCTACCGATATGTAACCAATCTGCCGCACTTTCAAAGACACCATGTTGTAGAAAAACGGGAGTGGCTCCTGGTGGACCTGGTATGCGATAAAACGTTAAAATGTATCCGTCCTCGGTTGTAATCAAATGGGTCTCCGACGGATAACCCTCTTCAAGTATCATTTCTGCCTGGAATTACGTTTATTATTTAGTGTTCTATTTGTTTTTCTTTCCTTTGACGAATTTTATAATTTCAATGAAAAATCTAAACCGATTATTATTATTTACTTTGAATTATTTTAAAAAATAATACGAATTTAGAGAAACTTAATGTTTGCCAAACATTATAATCCTATGGATCCTAAGAGAAAAGACACATCTCACGCGTCACGATTAAAAAAGGTTTATCTTTAGATTAGAAAACACTTTTCGATTAGAAATGTCGTATCTCTTTTGAGGTTATTTTTTACACTAACTTTGAAGTCATATAATTATTATAAGTTAAGATAATTATTAAAGACTTTTAGAAAAATATAAAAAAAGCAATTTTAAGAGCTAATTTGTTTCTCTTTTCGCTATTTTCTGCGTAAAAACTTACTTTATTCATCATGGATACTTTTTACTTGTACTTGAACTTGATACTTGTATTGAAATATTATGCTACCTATAAGTATTATTTAACGAATTTTGTTAAAATTTCAAATTTTTAAATTATTTCAAATTCATGATGAACTTCGTACATTATTATATATAATACAACATATTTTACGTCTACGTACATCATTTTAGGTGTATCTCATAGTGTATAACATACATATTAGGTATTTATATAATGGCCTCTGAAAGCAAGCGGTGTTAAGCGTACAGGGTATGTTTCCGCGTCCTTTCACTAATTTCCAATATTATCACCAGCACTATTGAATAACACAGCCCCACAAAAAAAAATTGTAAGTCCCAAAAACTTGACCACGGTACTTATATGTTTTTGGGATCGCTGAATCCGAATCCAGGGATAGTTTAACCCCATCAGATCTTTCTCAAGGTCAGTTGAAGGTCAAATTATCGAAATACATGAAAAATACACTAAAACCATGGTATCTTGGGGTTTTTGGGGTCGCTGAATCCGAATCCGGGGTCAGTTTAACCCCATCAGAACTTTCTCAAGGTCAGTTGAAGGTCAAATTATCGAAATACATGAAAAACACACTAAAACCATGGTATCTTGGAGTTTTTGGGGTCGCTGAATCCGAATCCGGGGTCAGATTAAACAATCAGATCTTTCTCAAGGTCAGTTGAAGGTCAAATTATCGAAATACATGAAAAATACACTAAAACCATGGTATCTTGGGATTTTTTGGGGCGCTGTATCTGAATCCGGGCTTATTACAACCCTATCAGGTCATGGTCAAGGTCAGTTGAAGGTCAAATCATAAAGATTCATAAAAAGTAGAGTCAAACCATGACATTTAGGGGTTTTTGGGGTCGCTGAATCCGAATCCAGGGTCAGTATAGTCCCATAAGGTTATATTTATGGTCAGTTCAAGGTTAGTTCAAGGTCATGGACGTAAAGAGAGTGAAAAAATTAGTTATAAACTGAAACAATGCAAAAGGTAATGTAAACCATAAAGCAAAGAACAATGTATATGCAAGTACAATCGTATCCTTTAAAACTATATCATAGTTTGCTACTCCTTCATTTACTTTAAATTTGTTAGAAGTATATGCAATTCAATAAAATACCCGTAAAAATATTAAGCCCATTACTCTTTTTTATTGTAACGAACTATTTTATTGTCAAATGATCTACGAAGTGGATTACGCTTCCGCTTCTCCGATGTTGATGGTAGATCTCTTTTTAACGACCAACAGTAATCTGCTAACATATTTACGTCCCATCTTCCTTGGTACCTGCGCTCCATTTCCTTGATATCTTGGTGAAATCTCTCTCCCTGCTCTTCGCTGTAATCACCTAGGTTTTCTGGAAATTCATCAACATGCGAATATAAAAAGTGTAATTTTAGATTCATTAGGCAGCCTTGATTTTTGTAACTATTTACTAAATTTAAAACTATTTGTTGGTAATTTGGGCTCTTATGATTTCCAAGAAAGTTTTTACTTACGTCCTTGAAACATAACCATGCTTCTCTCTCTGTATGATTCATTTTCGTAACAAAAATTTCATCATTTATCATCTTACGAATCTGAGGGCCATCGAAAATTCCTTCATTTACTTTAGCATCACTTAATTTGGGAAACTGATTTCGCAGATACTTAAAGCAGCTACCATCTTTGTCTAAAGATTTTACCCATTGTTTCATAAGTCCCAATTTAATGTGCAGAGGTGGTATAAGAATTTTTGATGGATCAACAAGTGGCTTATCTTTTATATTCTTAGAACCCGGTTCGAACTTTTGTCTAAGAGGCCAGACACTCTTTATGTAATGATTCTTTCTATCCCTACTATCCCATTCACATAAATAGCAAGGATATTTTGTGAATCCCGATTGTTGCCCCATAAGTATTGTTATGATTTTAAGATCCCCACATATTTGCCATTTATGATCATTGTATTTTATTCGGTCTAATATTACTTTCATGTTACAGTACTCTTCATTCAGTATTACCGAATATCCTATGGGAATGGCTGCATAAACATTTGTATTGTGTAACAGAACGGCTTTTAAACTTGAACAATCTCCACTCGTTAGGGTTGTAACATCCATGTTTAAAGCAATTCATCAACCCAACTATATCTTTGCAGTAAACTAAGGAAAATTCTTCATCTTTAGCGAAATAATCACGATATTTCTTATCTCTGTCCCGGTAGTAAGAAACTTTAATTTTTCCAGCTTCATTAGTATTTTCTTTTAGCCATGAAGCCAAATACTCCGCCCCATCCTTTGGTAGGCCCAAATCGCGTATGAGATCATTCACTTTTTCCTGTGTAAGTGGACCTTTCTCCTTCTTAGTATTGTAGGGGATGTATTCTTCGTCACTTGTATCACTTGTACTAGCAACGTCATTGTCTTCATCAGGCGCTATTTCTTCTTCCGCAATAATATCTCCTTCCTCCATTTCTTCTTCTAAGAATTCATCTTCATCATGTCTTTCTAAATTTTCCTCAAGATCCATACTTCCACTTGCGTACATACCCAGTGGATCTTCTCTTTTATCAATTGACGATTCATATATAGGTTTCGTGACACTTTCAACGTTAGCGTAATTAATTTGCGACTTGTTTTTACTATTAACTCCATGCAAATTCGTATTACAAAAATAACAGTCTTCTTTTCTTAAAGGTTCCTTCCATATCGTAGGCACTTTCATTTTTACTTCAGTTTTACCATTTTTGTCTTTCTGTAGCATTTTCCTACATATTGCGCATATGATTTTAGGAACCCAATCAAATTCATCAATTTTCATGTCTAAATCAAACGTGTTCTTGTACTGCTCTTTAATATTTTGATTGATTGAACAATCTCCACTCGTTAGGGTTGTAACATCCATGTTTAAAACCACAGCTCAAAAGAACCGTGAGCAGAGCTGTCTTCATTATCGGGTTTCTCTCTCGGTGTAAGTCCCAAGACGATTAATGTTGACTATCTTGGGTTTGTGTTAAGGTCTTCTTTCCCAAAAGGTTTCCAAAGTCATGTTGCAGTAATCTACATCTCCCTTTTATCACTCGTATTTCCTACTTGATTCGAACGGATAGGAATATGCTGTTTGTTTGCCCCAGGGTACCTCCACGTGGTGACGGTGGGCAACGACCGATTCTTTTTTTTCGGTCGGCTAAACCCCTGGGTGAAGGCTTTAGAGCCGTCATGGCAGACAAACAACAAAAAATTACGATGCAGGGATTCGGAACCCCAGTATCGGCGGCTGGTCAGGGTGAGCAAGCGGGCCCGCAGTCGTCGTCATCAAGCGACCGCAGCTCTTTGTTAGTGGGAAACTTGGCTTTCGAAGAGTATAATACCACAAGAATTTATCACTTGAGGTCTGGTGACCAAGAATGCCTTATAGCAAAACGGGATAGTTTTTATTACATTTGTAGCAAGTATGAGACCCCAAAAAATAGAAGAATAATCAATCAAAATATTAAAGAGCAGTACAAGAACATGTTTGATTTAGACAGAGATAAGAAATATCGTGATTATTTCGCTAAAGATGAAGAATTTTCCTTAGTTTACTGCAAAGATATAGTTGGGTTGATGAATTGCTTTAAACATGGATGTTACAACCCTAACGAGTGGAGATTGTTCAAGTTTAAAAGCCGTTCTGTTACACAATACAAATGTTTATGCAGCCATTCCCATAGGATATTCGGTAATACTGAATGAAGAGTACTGTAACATGAAAGTAATATTAGACCGAATAAAATACAATGATCATAAATGGCAAATATGTGGGGATCTTAAAATCATAACAATACTTATGGGGCAACAATCGGGATTCACAAAATATCCTTGCTATTTATGTGAATGGGATAGTAGGGATAGAAAGAATCATTACATAAAGAGTGTCTGGCCTCTTAGACAAAAGTTCGAACCGGGTTCTAAGAATATAAAAGATAAGCCACTTGTTGATCCATCAAAAATTCTTATACCACCTCTGCACATTAAATTGGGACTTATGAAACAATGGGTAAAATCTTTAGACAAAGATGGTAGCTGCTTTAAGTATCTGCGAAATCAGTTTCCCAAATTAAGTGATGCTAAAGTAAATGAAGGAATTTTCGATGGCCCTCAGATTCGTAAGATGATAAATGATGAAATTTTTGTTACGAAAATGAATCATACAGAGAGAGAAGCATGGTTATGTTTCAAGGACGTAAGTAAAAACTTTCTTGGAAATCATAAGAGCCCAAATTACCAACAAATAGTTTTAAATTTAGTAAATAGTTACAAAAATCAAGGCTGCCTAATGAATCTAAAATTACACTTTTTATATTCGCATGTTGATGAATTTCCAGAAAACCTAGGTGATTACAGCGAAGAGCAGGGAGAGAGATTTCACCAAGATGAATCTTTATGATTTGACCTTCAACTGACCTTGACCATGACCTGATAGGGTTGTAATAAGCCCGGATTCAGATACAGCGCCCCAAAAAAATCCAAGATACCATGGTTTTAGTGTATTTTTCATGTATTTCGATAATTTGACCTTCAACTGACCTTGAGAAAGTTCTGATGGGGTTAAACTGACCCCGGATTCGGATTCAGCGACCCCAAAAACCCCAAGATACCATGGTTTTAGTGTATTTTTCATGTATTTCGATAATTTGACCTTCAACTGACCTTGAGAAAGATCTGATGGGGTTAAACTAACCCTGGATTCGGATTCAGCGATCCCAAAAACATATAAGTACCGTGGTCAAGTTTTTGGGACTTACAATTTTTTTTGTGGGGATGTGTAATTAATAGTGGATCGGACTAAATTTAATTTGTCCGATTAAAAAGATACCAATAAGAATTGATTTTGTGGAAAAAGTAATAATACGTTCGAAATTTAAAAGAATTTTGCTTCATATGGGCGCTATTTTGGTACTTCCATATGGAATACAGAAGAAACTTATAGCATATTATTTAAGTACATGTTACAGAAAAACTTTTTAAATAGTTTCCACGATAATAGAAATACGTTTTCATGAAAAACAATGCAAAAAAGAAATAAACTAGCTCTTAAAACTAGATATTTTGTTATATTGTTGTAAAAATCATCTACAAATTGCAACTTTTTGCAAACTTTATCAATGCCATTCGAAAGAACGACACCACAAATCATAGAATCTGTACTATTTATAATGTAAAGATCTCGTTTTCGTAAAATAAATACAAGGCTGAAATTAAACTAAATACTCATAATTTTAATTAGAAGACATCCATTTAAGGGGCTAGTCTAGTTTCTCACTTTCAAAAAATCGATTTTTTTTTGCCTAATTCGATAGTATACTATTCGGAGAACAAGTTCCCAAACTTTTATAATCGTATCATAAATATTTTTAAAATGAGAGGGGATTTAGCCGGAGCTGACCGTCGGCGCGCGGCGACGGGGCGGAGCGCCGAGCAGCTGTGCTCATTGTTGGGCTCCGAGGGCATTATAAATCGAGTCCCCATTGTACAGCGGGCCAGGCAACTACCTGGATGGCTTCCCAAACAAGTAATTTAAGCTATACATTCGTTCGAAACCGTTACAAGAAGACGCAGGTAGAGAAATCATACGAACGCCGGCGCGCACGAAACGTCCGCTTCAGTTCAGTTTGAGCAGAGGTCTAGAGCGCATCGCAGCTAAGTAAAGTGAAAATGAGTGAGAAAAGTCCTTACTACAATCAATAAGGCACGAAAGAGGACCCAGTGCATAGATCTTCGAGTAGGAAGAGAACTTTCCATGGGAATCGGCACACACTGGAGCAGTCAACGGCAAATACAACTGCTACAGCTGAAAAATTGGCGCGTAACGATGACGATGAGATTATTATTGATAATACTCACGGCTATCATATCATTGAATTTTTCTCCGTCTTTACTGCAATTAGCAACATAGTACTTTGCAAGAATTGCAAAACAAATGTAAAATTCGAAGAAGTCCGGCAGGATTAGGTTTTAAAATTGCTGTCTCGTGTCAGTGTGGCGTTTCTTACATCGAATCTGGTCCGAAGAGTGGAAAAGCCTATGATATTAATCGACGTGCAGTGCTTGTGATGCGGCTTTTAGGGATTGGAAGAGAAGGTCTGAGTCTTTTTTGTGGTTTGATAGATATAGCAAAAACATTTCATATTAATACCTTCGAAGGCTGTTTTAAAAATATTTGGATAGCTGCAGAGGCGGTGTATAAATCTTGCACTAAAAATGCTGTGAAAGAAGAAAAATAATAAATGTTTGAAGAAGAAGGTTCCGATACGAATTTAACAGTGTCCGGAGATGGTACGTGGAAAAAACGGGGACATATTTCACGATATGGCGTGAAGACTATTGCAGGGAAATATAGCAAGAAAATCATCGATACATCAGTGAAATCGAGTTATTGTAAAGCGTGTGAGTACTGGACAAAAAAACAGGAGGGAGATCCAGAAGCATATGAAGAATGGCTCTCAAGCGATCATAATTGTCTATCTAATCATGCCGGATCGGCTGCGAAAATGGAAGTCGACGGCATAAAAGAAATGTTCGGCCGCTCGCTCGAAATGTATAATGTGAAGTATACACGCTACATCGGTGACGGAGATAGTGCTACTTTTAAAGGTATTTTAGATATGAATCCTTATGATACTCCTGTTGAAAAGCTAGAATGCTATCTACACGTCAAGAAAAAAATGGGTACACGATGCCGAAATGAAAAAAAAAGTGAAAGGTTTAGGAGGAAGGAGTAAAGATACAGTAAAATTAACTGACAAAATCATAAATAAACTCTAAAACAAAACTTTAAATGCGTTTTTCTCTAAACTGCATTTTCAAGAATGGCTGCAGCTATAGCTCAAAGAAAAATTAACGAATCGATTTTGCACGAATATTCGTAACATGTTTTTACATACCATGAACTACGATTTTTTTGATATTTCAAAAAATACAAATTTGCTGAGCAAAAAACGAGCGTTTTTTTGTAAAAAATTGAATTTTTTTTCAAACCGCTAGCATTTTTTAATTTTTAATATTTTCAAAAGATCCTAGGTCATGGTACGGGAAAAATCATATAGTTTAACGTGAAGTAAAAATTACAGATACTGGTATTCTGAGGACCTCTACAACTGCAGCCGATTTACAACTTCATTTTTTAATGACTCGGCGTCGGAGCGTATAACTCGACTTACAGTCGATATTTTTTCATGAAATTTTGTGTATTAACTTGTCAATAGTATCTGAATATATCCTCAAAATTTTAAAATATTTCACCGCATGGCTTTTTTTATGAGTCCCGAAAAATTACCTCCATTTTCCACCCGAGAGACTAGACTAGCCCCTTAACAAATTTATCGATACAATTAATTTATATATCTATTTACTCAGAATTTCAAATGACATAATTTTCGATCAAAATTTATGTGATTTGGTTAAATTGTTATCAATAAACAACTCGGATAGTTAAGAACGAAGTAAGATTAGGTGTGCACTAACCTGCCCCCTGGTGGCAAATCGACTGATTATAAATGTATTTGTTATTTTTTTGTTCCGCAGATACATGGTTCATTCAAAATTGCGTTTGCAGTAAAATTTTTCTTTCTCTTTCATAGAATATTAGAATTATTAAATATTATTAATTTGGTCAAAATGAGACTAAAAAATATAAATTTTTATGTTTATCAGACATTTTTTTGTAACAAACAAAATCTCCTAAGAAATAATAACTTTTTGCATTGCGACACAGTGTACAGACTTCTTAAATTGTTATCATTCTCCTATAACTCTGAATGTGGGAATGCTATATAGGTCAAATAAAATATTGGAGTATGAAAACCGTTTAATTTGTTTCATAACGTCATAAATGTAAACAGTGATGGCACAAGAAAAGTACTTTTGTCTTTTCATTTTAAATACGAAGAAAAATACTTGAATGAAAAGGTACAAATACTTGGCAATTAAGTACTCATTAATATTGCACTTCTACTGCACTTCTGCTTTTTTAGTACTGTACGATCGAATAGATTGTCAAAAAATTATTTTTTAATAATGGTATAACATTAATTTATACTTAATTATCAAGTACTTGAATCCTTATATTCAAGTACATTTCCTTGCACTGGATATAATGGGACAAAAGTACTTTTTTGCCCATCACTGGATGTAGAAGCCTTATTGACTTATTGAAATCATATGTACTTTGCTAGGTTATTTCTTTAGTATATATTATTTTCACTTTAAAAAATAATGATTACCAATTGATCTGTTTCTACCGATTTGTAACCACTCTGCCGCACTTTCAAAAACACCGTGTTGTAGAAAGACAGGAATGGCACCAGGTGGACCTGGTATACGATAAAACGTTAAAATGTATCCGTCCTCGGTTGTAATCAAATGTGTCTCCAACGGATAACCCTCTTCAAGTATCATTTCTGCCTAAAAACACTTCTTTTATCACAAGTATCATATTTAATTTATAATAGTGACATTATAACTTTATGAAGTGTATGCAATAAAATGATCCATCTAAATTATATTTGATTATAATAAAAAACTTGTATTCTATTTATTATAAATATTTGTTAATTTTAACTTACTGGTGTTATTTCACTATACAATTTTCCGTAAATTATATTCATATTATGAGACATAATTAGAATTGTACACAAGAGAATAGTCTGCAAATTTAAATAGAGTACAATGTATTTTAATAAAATAACTTATATTGTTTGTTATAAAAATACATATTTATCATACCTGATGTTTCATAATTAAATTTGAATTAAAATCAATAAATATTCTCTATTTTTAAATTAAAGTAATGGTTATAGTATTAAATTTGAATAAGAACTTAGTGAGAGACACTACGTTGACTACTGCAACATTTTATTCTACTATCTTATTATCCACATACTTAAACGTTATAATTACTCTATTCTTAGTATCTGTTAAATTTGTTATGGAGATAGATAAGAAGTGTTAACCGCAGTACAAAATTGCAATAATTAAAGCGGAAACTTTTTTCAGGAGTGCAAAAAATTAAAATTTTGGGAATACATTTGAGCAAAGTATGATAATTACTTTATTAAAAAATAATGACTACAATAATGACGCACAATTGGGTTAGTTCACGGTTTTCAAAAAATTAAAATGCATTAAAAATCAACGAAATTAAAACAGTTAAATTTCCGTGGAATATTCTTGCATTTTCAGTCACCGTCTTTCATTATTAATAACTTTGGCTAAAATTAATATTTTTCAATGTTTCTGGTCTTAAATTAAAGCTCCTTTTGCCTACTTTTATTATCTTTTGAGTCATAATAATAAAATGTTGTAGAGTTATGGTTAGATGAAGAGGTACCTTTTTTTCATAAAAAGAACGCAGATTTCAAGTAAATTACCTCATATCTCGACAATAAGAGTCCATTAGAATAAATTATAGGTGATAGGCTTCATTTTTGGGTACCAGAAACCACCTCCCAAAGTCTGACCGACATTCGTTTCCCAGAGGGTGTGCACTCTCCTCGTAAGCAGGTTTTCTTACATACAAGGGCCCATTAGAATGAACTACGGGTGCTAGTTTTTGAGCCATTATTAGCTATCGTTTCTATAAGAAAATAAATCTGAGTTGACTATTGTCTGTCCTTTTTCATCTTGTGCATTCGATCTAATGTGATATATGGCCAGAACATAGACTCTGAAAATTAACGTCACGAATATGCTACTGACGCGCACATTATACCTTTTGAAATTTTTAATAACTTTAATTATTATTTTTGCACGTATATAGTCACTCATAAAATTGGTAATGTAGTTCGATTCTATAGATTTCAGTCTATACAAAACCATTTTTTTTAGATTTAAAAATTTTTTTTTTTTTAATCCTAATTATTTATGAGTAACCGTAATTGACGAAAGTGTCTATATGCACGCCTCCCGTGTAACATTCCATGTAATATAATTAAATAATATCCTAAAAAGGCACTTTTCCGTTATCTTCGGTACGAACCGTAAGCATAAGATGATTTTCCGTTATCTTCCGTGCGTGACAGTATAGAGATTGACTTCCGTATTATTCCATGCAGAATTCCGTACAAGTCCGTAAGATTTCAGTAATGACTTCGCAATAGTCCGTAAAGCTTCCGTAAGAGTCTGTATTGCTTCCGTAAGAGTCCATAAAGCTTTCGTAGAGTCCGTACGAGTCCGTAAAGCTTCCGTAAGAGTCCGTAAGGCTTCTGTAAGAGTCCCTATGATTTCTGTAAGAGTCCGTACAGCTTCCGCAAGATTCCGTAAGGTTCCGTGACATTTCAAGACAATATTTTGATAAGATCATGAGGGGGGCGGCGAGCAATAGCAAATAACAAGTAATCGTTACCACAAACAACTTCGATTATAATGAATTTAGGCGCAATAGTATTATCCTCGTTAAATTTCGCGAGTATTTTGAAGTTAAATAAATAAATAAATCGTAAATACTAACTTCTCCGCCTCCATATCTTAATTGATCATTCCGGATTAATGGTATAATTATCTAAGTGAACAGATATATCAGTGTCCAGTGATGTTCATTTAGATTCAGATATTGCAACAAGATGGTTTTGCAATAGTCCATATGCATAAGTTTTATCGAAATACATGGTGTCAGTCTAGTTACAAGTGTATACACTGATATACAGCTCATCATATTTAATATAATTATATATCCTAATATCATAGCTTATCATATTTATTATATAAATACTAGCATTAAAATTCTACGTGAAACCGTGGGTTTGTCCGAAGTGCATGCGTGCAGGGAGTACGTCACGTAAATCATTTATATACATTTATATATAAATCTGAGATACTGCCAAAAACATTAGCATTGCTCATATGGGCAAAGCTAAGAATCAAATATATACAGATATACTATCAACGTTAATTAAATACGCTGTATCTACCATACAAAGGCCCATTGGATAAAACTACGAGTATTGGGCTTCACTTGTAGGAATCAGAAAACGATCCCTAAAGTTTCATCAAAATCGGTGACCCGGACTCCGTAGTCCCTCCTTGTTAGTCTGTCACAGTATATTCCACTCCTGATATCCTCAATTCACTTTACAGTGCTGTTCCCATGCTGATGTACTGTCTAAAACCCGTCTGCAAAGAATCGAGAATCTTCTTTCATTTTAAATACTCGTATATCTGCTCATGGACAATTTTCTCTAGGACTTTGGATAGAATGCTCAAAAGGGCAATGGAACGGAAGTCCATAGCAGCAGATGAAATTGCTGTTTACTTAAGAAGCACCAGATGAGCCTTCTTCCAAGCTCCAGGAAAAATCCCACCAGACAGAGAGGAGTTAAAAATTGCGGCGACATGATACCCAATGAAGGGGAGAGCTTTAGCATCCACACTTTGAGGAATGTTATCCACGCCTTTCGCCTGAGAAGAGAAATGAGCACCTGCCAGGACTACATTAACAAAGGATACTTCCTTGAAGGTAAAACCTTTGTCGCTGGCCGATGATAGAATCTTGATCATATCCTCTTCAGACTCGTTCTGCGAAATAGACAACCCCGAAAAGTGGGAGTTTAATTCATCTGGTAAGAAGTTGTGCAAGTCCTCGCGAGATTTTAGCAGAACCCCAAGGCTCTAAAGTTCCTTCCAGATGTCTTTCTTATTTTCAAGAGCGTTGAAAATTTTTACCTGAAGAAAAGCATCACGAGCGTCTTGTGAGCGTCGTTCTACCGTGGAAGCAAGATGTTGGTACTCCTGCCATAGTCTATCGTTCCTTGTTCATCGGTATCGGCTACGTAAAACATCACATTTGTTATACAGGTGTTCGAGTTCGGCATCAACTCAAGGAGGGTGCCGCTTTGATTTTGGTCGACTACAACATCTAGAATGTTATCGTGACTGGGAAAATTTGAGACTGTGTTTTTCGTGTCAAGTATAGTGTCGTTGTCGTCGACAAAGATTATATCAATCCACCTGCAAGAATGGTGGATATGGTGAGTCGCGCCGTGTTCCACAAGTTTGAAATTAAGGTGATGCTAAAGACACCTGTCACCGACAAATACGAGGATCCACTTTTCTCATTTCACTTTCAATTTTGAGTAAATATCTCTATGGAAAGTTGTTGTTCCAACCAAAACGAACAACTTATCATAGAGATATTTTCTTCAAATTGAAAAATGAATCAAAAAAGTAGTTCCCCGTATTTACCAGTAACACGAGGTTTAACATCACCTTAAGCTCGCATGCTAATTGCCTAATGAACTCAGCATCGTTCGAGTTCATCAGCATGTTCGTGTTCAGATCATCCATTGCAATCCTATGCTGGAAACCGATTGAGTGTTTCGTTAAATTACTAATAAGATTAGAGTTCTCAGTAAATGATATCGTGGGACGCCTGTAAATCAGCGCCGCGAAAACGGGAGGGAGAGGACGCTGCATATTAGATATTCAGGGATGCGGGGTTTACCCTTATTCTGCGTCGTAGGGGAACAAAGAATTTTCGCCTTGTAAGGCAAACCTTGATATGCTTATTTCTTAAACCTATTATGCTTATTTCAACATTTTTACTTTACAAACAAACAGTTTAATACTTCTTTACTATTCTGCGATATCATGTGATTATTTGTTCTATAAAATTTTAATTTTTTACACTTACTTATTCTGTAATTATTTTATATTTTAGATGAATAATTAAGTACTTCTATATAACTACAACTACATTCTAACTATTCTATATATACTATAACTATTCTATATTAACTACAACTATTTATTCGTAACATAAAAATATTAAAATCCTTATTGTTAAGAGAATAATACTCGATCGCGACGAGAGGAGCTGGCTGCGTCGAAGGCACTAAAGTCGTATGCAATTTGTAAATCGCTCATACTTTCTTACCATTATCAATCAAGGTTAGAAATTTTTCAATAAACTTCCTAGATATATGAAGAACATTTTTCTCGCTGATAGTTTTTATGAATCGAAATTTTGTAACACTACTTTTGTGATTTATTGTATCATTGGCAGATTTTGACAGTAATATTTTCAAAAATTTACTATACGACTCTAAAATGTTTTAAGTTCTTCTTAAATTATGTATCACGCTTAGAATACGTTGAAGGTTATTTGGTTAAAGTTTGAATACAAAATATTAATACCACGCTGAGTTATAACGAATTAAAGAGAAAAATGTATTGAATTTTTTTCAAGCTAAAAATTGCGTTTTTCTTAAATAATTAGAAAACAAAAGATCAAAATTTTGTTTTAATACAAAAAGATGCTCAATCAAATTTCCTATGTGTATCAATTGTCAAAATTTCAATTGGATCAATTTTCAAAATTCTCTCCTTGGACAATACTTTTACGCATTTTCGAGCGATAGTCCCCCCCCCCCCCCCCCTTATTGCATCCGGCCCTTCAATTGTTTATACGAGTTGCTCTGTTCCGTTATAAAGAATTGAAATTATGAAATTAACCCTTAAACCTTATTTTGGAGTGCGTAGTCGTGATAGAAAATAATAACACTAGGATACTAATTAATTCACTGATTTATTGTCCCATTCTCTGTATAAACTCTGATATACAAAAATTGTAGGTAGTTAAGCTCTGTGCAGTGTAGCTACAAGTAGTAGTGAAGGGGATCGAAACGTAGACGAGATTGATGTAAGAAATGTCGCTTCTCGAATGTAAGAAAAAGTTTCAAGAACTTTAAGTGATTCTTCTTTAGTGAGCAATATGTACGCCTACAACATTCAATTTTTTGTTTAAATTTTTTTTTCTCATTACATAATTATACACATTTTAATACGTAGGCTCGATTTAATGGCGGATAACAATCTTAAGAGAATACATAAATTCAACCTGTTTAAAATTCACCGATGATTGTTGCGCAAAACAATAATAACAATAATGTCTTTTTTCTAGGTTTTCTGCCTGCAGTGATATTTTCAGGGCGATTTAGGAGAACCTAAAGTAGCACAAAAAATAGTACACTTCGACACGGGTGCGGAAGTAGATTCATGTGATTTTTTTCGCTCGAGCGAAGCGACATTAAGTAAAAAATTGTTGAGACATTAAGTTTTAGACATTAAGTCAAAAATTGTTGAATAGACAAGTGTTGAAGCGTTAAGTCCCCACAAAAAGTCAAAATGACTAAATGGATAATCAACCTTGTACAGTCCTAATTTATTAGGCACTTCTTCGTAAAAATGTTTTGCATCCTGATGAATATAAAACAAAGTTATAAATATAATATAGTTATTATTCTTTGTATCACAACCAAGATGTTTAATATAAATGTATTTATTTATAAATGTACCTCAGGACTTTCTATCCAATCATTGTCTGAATAAAACACTGCTATAGGCACCTGGATTTTTGAGATATTGTAACTAGGTGGCTCAGTACTGTTGTATACTCTTAAATTTCCTTTTGGTCCATAATCAAAGTTACGAAATTTACTTAAGACCATTTGTTGGAACCAGTGAACAACCAATTTTACCGATGTTCCAGCTGGAATTTTACTTAAAATGCTTGGCGCTAAACCCTAAAAAGATATTAAGTAAAACGCTTAAATTATGCCCAATTTATGGATTATAGAATTCTTCATACTAAGCGACTGCAGTGCCATATAGGTGGGCATACTCGAAACTATTCAGAAAGCCCAAGCATCCATTTTAATCTAATAACTATGATCAGTGATAATTTTAATTTGTTTTCAATTATCACTGTGAACAAACAAAACATATAAACTTCTTTTATAGCACACTAACCTCAAAATGCCAACTTTATTGTCGATTTTGAGGTTGTTGTGCTATAAAATATCGTATGAGACTGTTGTGGGAGGTGTTTTTCTACCTTGCTCGATTTTCTCACTCGCTTCGCTCGTGCGAAAACCCTCGAGCAAGGTAGAAAACCATCTCCCACAACAGTCTCATAATATACTATTGTACAAAGTTGTAAGATTAGAAATAAATAAAAAATCATTTTTCCAAAATTTCTTACGAATAAGTATGGTTATATGTGCAATGCTCACTTTATTCGTACAGAATTTATGATGCCGGTTAATTAGTTCAATTTATACAATACAAACTATTTATGTGATTTTATAATTAACGAAAAGAATTATATTTATATCAGCTGTATGAGTTGTGACTTGTATAAGATAACAGGTTGAGGGCAGCGAGACGCGTATATGCGGAATTCCACAAAAAATCTGCACTTTCAAGGAGAGTGTATGAGTTGCGGGTCATTTTCTATGGATAACGATAACTTAAGGAGTACTTGGCATAATGCCTTGAAAATTTCAGAGAATATTTGTTAGTTGTCAGATTATTGGTTGAATATTTTTGAGCCAATTTGGTTCATAATCTTTTGAGATATAAGAGATTATTCAATTTAAACATTATTATTTCACCCTGTAAATCACGTCATCTCTAAGCTTTATCGTTGTGCTTTTTTTTGTAGATATTAAGTACTATTATATATGAGATTTACTATTTTACACTTCTAGTCAACTTTACACATTATATTGCATGAAAAAATTCAAAGATAATGTTATATTAAAAATATTATTATTTAGTTATTTTTTAAAAATGATTTAATAATGACGTAATTTATTTTTGAAATATTGAATCTGTATCAATCTATAATAGAGCATAAAAAGATTATATCTTTTATACTATTTTCATGTTAGAATTTGTAAACTAGTATATGTTAAATAGTAGTAAAATTTTTAAATGAATGACTTAACTAATGATGCGTATTTGTGTCTTGTGTTATAATTTACTCTTTAATAGGTATAGATTTCATTTGATTTAATAGATAAAAGTAAATTTGAGAATCAATGACACATCGCTGACCAAAGACACCCTGTTATACGATATATACGATAATATGTTTATTGAAAAATATTCATTTTTCAGTAGAGCACAAATTACTAAATGAAAATAGTTAGACAGGAAATTAACCACGATCGGCGGTACTGCGCAGCTCTTCCTTATTTATATAATAATTTTAATTAAAATCTCTTTGAGAAAGCAAAGTGCCAAAATAGTTTGCAGCGTCTTTTTAAAACGTATATCAATTTTCCCTATGGGAATTTCACATGGGAATTATGGACTAAAAGCGGTCATCAGTAATATAACAATTACTTGGCTTTAAGTTAGTTGTTAAGTAGAGTAAATAAGCTTTAATTTGAGACGTGCCGCATTTAAAAAGATTAACAATATCGAAACTTATAAACGATTAATGATAGTAAATAAACAAGAAATAATCACTAAATTTCATGATTTTTCATTTTTAACTATTTGTTTGCGTTTTTTCGTGTTCTTTTTTCGCCATCTTTGATCACTCATAACTTTTGATATTGTTAATTTTTTAAATGCGGCACGTCTCAAATTAACGTTTTTTTTCTCTACTTTAAACTCTATTGCGTGAAAAAAATTGTTTGCACTCTCAAGAGTCAAGTAATTGTTACATCACTGATGGCCGTTTTTAGTCCATAATTGCCATGTTAAATTCCCATAAGAGAAATTGATATACGTTTCAAAAAAATTACTTTTTACATACATTACATCGACGGCCCTTATGAAAACTAGCACATATGAAACTGTCACGAATAGTAGCACATTTCAGCACTTGCCACGAAGCGTAGCCCATTTGGAAATCTGATACGAAGACTAGCACATTTCGCTCTTCTCCAACGAAGACTAGCACCATTCGCCGATCTTCCACGAAGTCTAATACATTTCGCAATTCTGCTACGAAGACTATCACATTCGACGTTCTCGATTCCACCATTCGCCATTCTCCCACGAAGACTAGCACATTTCGCAATTTCGAGTTGATTCCTTTTATATCGGGATCAGGTCGGGTATTAGACCACTTTGGTACTCCAAAAATTATCGGATTGCCCGAGAAAATCAGGCTACCCGACTAAATAAAAGTAGCCTGAAAAAATCAGGCGACAGAAAATTGCCAAATGTGCTAGTCTTCGTGGCTAATTTTCAAATGTGCCAGTCTTTGTAGCAAAATCCTGAAAAGTGCTAGTCATCGTGGGAAAATTGCGAAATGTTCTAGTCTTCGCGGGGGAGTGACAAAATGTGCTAGTTTTCATGGGAGATTTCCAAATGCGCTACTCTTCGTGGCAAATGCCGCAAACGCGTTAGTCTTCGTAAGGGTCACCGATATGATCTATAGAACGAGAAAAAAATGGTTGCAGAGTTGTGCGTCAACTTTTTTTTTATTATTTTTTGAACCGCCTAAGTGCAGATTTCTTGTGGAATTCCTCATATATGCCACGAATTGACGCAATTTTCTTTGCATTTTGTCTTACTGTAACTAACTATTTATGCAGCCGGTTATTGTATGCTTTAAGCTCTTAGAAAGAGGTAGAAGCATCGAGTTTTTATCTAATGTTTAAAATTTTAATAAATTTTATAGATAGTTAAAAGAAATCGGCTTATACATTAGCTGCCCTAAACCTGTTAAATTAATTTACCACCACTTCATGATATTCTCCATGAAAGTAAGCATTGTACATATAAACATATATATCATTATCAGGAATTTATGCGGAAAAATTATTTTTCATTTATTATACTTAATCTTACAACTGTGTACAAAAGAAGTTTACATATTTTCTTTGTTCGTGGTGATAATTACTGATACAGTGATAAGTACTGCAGTCACTTAACATGACGAATTATGAACGTACTTATTGAATAAAAGAATTGTTAATCAGTTAATGTTACTCACTTTTTCAAATTGAGCAGAATCGAATCCGCCAAGAAAGAAAATTATGTTATCACAAATAAGATCTCCGATTATAAATCTTGTACAGAGGTGATTTGCCAGAAAATTGAATATAATATTTCGTCCCAGAAATTCGTGAATGCCGAATAATTTAGTAAATATCTAAAAAAATATTTTAAAACTATATTTTAATCAACAAGGGAAGAAAATGAGCTGTTTGCAGCGAGGGTGAGGTATTAGGCATGAGTTGGAGTCAAAGGTGCCGAAGGCTGAAAGCACTTCACCCGAGTTTGAAATAGCTTTTCTCCCCGTGTAGTCCTGAAGCTGGGTATCTTCCCGTATAGAACAGGGTGTCCAACGGTAAAACAGTCATTTCTTATGTATTTTAACCTGTAGAACACGAATCCACTGGTACTTTTTTGTTTAAAGTGATCAAAATTTGTTTAAAATGCAATTGTTTAAACAAATTAAAAGAAATTAATTTCTCGGCACGGAAGTGTATTTTGTTTAAATTTGTTAATAAAAAATTAAAATTCCAAAAACTTCAATTTTTCAACTTAATAACAAATTTTTATCCGATTCTTTGACTAACTTGGAGTAAAAAAGGTTCTTACAAAATTTTACGTAAAACCTTTAGTTTACCTTCTTTTTTAGTTTTCAACAAAAAAATGCCTGGCGTTGATAAAAAGTTGTAAATATAGAACTTAAAAAAATACTTCCGTGCCGAGAAATTAATTTCTTTTAATTTGTTTAAACAATTGCATTTTAAACAATTTTTGATCACTTTAAACAAAAAAGTACCAGCGGATTCGTGTTTTACGGGTCAACATGCATAAGAAATGACTGTTTTACCTTTGGACACCCTGTAAAGTGAATCATGGTTATTATTTCTAATTACTTCAAATACGTGTTACTTACTATTACGAAGAATACTGAGTTTTAAAAGAGGTTTTTCTTTTTTTAAAAAAACATTTTAAAGAATCGACTTCTTGGGGTAAAGTGAATCGGGGTAAAGTGATCCGAAAAATAATGTGATAGCACTAATTTATACGCGGCCAGATGAGAATTTTAACAAAATATTAATCAAGGTCTGTGTTAGTGTAGTATACAAAGCCTTTGTTGTAACGCATTTCGTATTTATACCAAAATCGGCCAACATAATCTTCATATTTAACTTTTCGTATTTTACGGTATTTTAAAGGTTTTAGGATATTTTTTTAGTTTCATTATTGTCTAAATTAACGTTTTTATATATTCTTGTACAAAAACTAGTAAAATATTTTCAAAATATTTCATTCTATCCTCTAGTTCACTTTACCACGCACTGAATAGTTCGGGTAAAGTGAAAAAGTATTTTTAAAAAATAGGTAAATAATATTAAACGTAATAAATGACTTTCTTTTAAATTGCTAGTATATTTATTGATGTAAGAGGTTTCTTGTGCAACTTAAAAAGTCATGTTTTAAGTCTAAAAATACATTTTTTTCGACTTTTAGAGTTACTACGTTCACTTTACGCCAGTATCCCTTACTAGTGTTACACACCGTATTTTTTCAAGAAAGGAATGATAGGGCCGTTTTTATGCATGTCAGGTGGGTAGACTCTTGTGCATTTTGAGTCGTGTACAACATAGTTAAAACTTTTATTTTTTAATTTATGTACTTAAAAAGAAATTTATATGTATATGAGGAACCACAAGAAATCTGCACTTGCAATTAGACGTTTAAAAAAAAAAAAAAAGTTGTGGCACATTTCTGCAACCCATAAGAGAAATTGATGTACATTTTAAATAGTTAAACAAGGTCTTTTTTCATGTTGGGAGTTTCTTACATGTATTGTATGACCTATATACAATGAGAAAAAAATAGTTGTAGAGGTGTGCCCCAACGTTTTTTTAAGTTATTTTTTTAATTGTCTAAGTGCAGATTTCTTGTGGATTTCCTCAAATAAACAAAATTAAAATTGTAAATAAAAATGTAATATATAAAATTAAAAAAAAATTAATACTTGAGTACGTATGTCTTTCTGAAAGGGGTAGAATTGCTTCAAAAATCCAAATACATGTGGTACCATCCGGTTGGTACCCTAGGCTTATGGGTTACTGAACTTATATTCAGCATTTTTGCGAAATTATTACGCGAGTGGGAAATAATGGATATTTTGTGATTCTTTTGTCAAACAGTCCAGAAATACGCAAATTTATACCCTACTTTGAGGTATGAAAAAAGGCTCAATTCATGTCTGTATTGAAAAAAGTATGTCTATCTACACTTTCAAAATGAGTAAAAAATTCTGTAGTATAGAAAAACTTAATAATTCTTTCTTAGTATTTCAATGCAATTGTGATGCCGACATGATTCATCAGAGTTATTTAAGTTTTAGTTGTAGATAAATATAAATGAAAAAAGGACAAAACGAGTGCGTGGCATGAAGTCTAGGCGCCCAGCAGGTTTTCGTAGCATCTTGTATGTCCCCAACTCAAACCAGGCTTACATTATGTTTTCTGACCTCCTGAACACGAATTTCTTGGTTAGAAAGATTGAAAATGGTCGGTTTAATTGTTATTAACAATAATATGTTAACATAATTAAAAAATAATTTTCTTTATCTAAAAAAATTTTTGTTAGATTCTTTAGATGATTATAAATAAAAAATGTTATTACAATTTTTTTTAGAACCATCTAGTTTTTGAGTAATTATCGACAAAGTTTAAAAAATCGAGTTTTTTAAATAAAATAAAAATGTTCAATAAATTAAAAAAAAAATTTTTTGTTCCATTATTTGGAAAATTTTAAACCTAAAGTGTTCTTACAAGTTTTTTTGTAGAACTCTTATATTTTGAGTAAAAAATGGACAACAACGGGATTTTTTAAACTTTGACGTTTTCTTACTCAAAAACTAAACGGTTTTCAAAAAAATTTGTAAGAACATTTATTATTTATAATCATCTGAAGAATCTAATAAAAAAAATGTATTAGATTTTTTTATTAGATTGTTTTATTATTTTCTTAGATAAGAAAATGATTTTTTAATTATGTTAATAATTTATTCTTAATAAAAATTAACCCAAGCATTTTCAGACTTTCTAACTAGAAAATTCGTGTTCCGGAGGTCAAAAAACATAAAGTAAGCCTGGTTTGAGTTGTCGACATACAAGAGGCTACGAAACCCTGCTAGGCGCCTAGACTAATGCACATAATTATATAATACTGCATAGCCGACATATATTTATTTTAACATGGGAGACTATATCTATGCATATGATTTATTATACGAAAATGTTACAAGAACATTTATTATTCATGAAAGTCGCCAAGTTAATAAGAAATGTATTAATATAACAAAAATTACATTAATTTTTCAAACAATAGTAGGTGTGTACCTATATTGTGTACCCAAAACGAGAAATATTACGTACCCACGACGAACACGATATTTTATGTAGCACATTTCTGAATTAAACAAGTTTAAATTTATCACCTAAAGGTTTTCATCCCCTAAACGTGGAAGTCTTAACACATTTAGGTTTTATGTTACACAGACCAGACTATTCTAAAGTCTGGGAACCCTTTAACATTAGGTATCATTCGGATGATATCCTATGTTATGAGGTGCCTGAATATTTTTAAGGCTCTTTATACACAATTAACGCTATTTTAATACCCAGACCCCCCTAAATATGTGCTATCATCTAGATGTCTAGGCCTCCCCGATTATTATTATTATCAAAGAAGTGATACAATTTTAAGAAAAAGCGTTCATTTCTTTGAGTTACAAAACGAATTATGCAACAAGTTGGAATTCGCAAAAGAAAAGTAATTAATATATAAAGCAAACCTGAAATTCATTCCAAAATGTAGATAAAAACTTGAATATCGGCTGTTTTATGTAGCGATCATAAACTACAGGAGCCAATGTAAACATCGCTCTCACGTGTTCAGCGATTTCGGGTTTTTCGGAAGCCATTACGGCAAACGATGAGCCTCCCATTGAATGACCAACGTAAAACAATCTTTCATTCGTCAAATTAAAAATATACGTGATGGCTGCGGGAAGATCGTAAACTCCTAATTCGTTCCAACTATATACATTAATAAATAGAAATGTATGCTACGTATTATCTAAATAAATACTAATCAAAATGAAGTAGAATTATCTCTTTTTATCGACTAAATATTTTTGCGAAGATTCCTTTTGAAATCTGCGTTTATGGTGATCAGATCGTTTAGATCATAAACTTATTTATAATTACCTGAAATTCCAAAATTCTGGATCTGATGTAGCCAATACTGTGTGCATTTTAGCAAAAGTATTACCTCTTGCATTTCCTAACCACACATCATATCCTCGATCCGATAGAATATAAGCTAAAAATTAAGAAAAAAATTAACTGTCCATGAATTGAATAAAATATAATTGTAAAGGGTTTTGCCAGTCTATAAATACATAAATTAATAAATAATTGGATGGATGGATGGATGGATGGGTGGGTAGGTGGGTGGGTGGATGGATGGATGGATGGATGGATGGATGGATGGATGGATGGATGGATGGATGGATGGGTGGATGGATGGATGGATGGATGGATGGATGGATGGATGGATGGATGGATGGATGGATGGATGGATGGATGGATGGATGGATGGATGGATGGATGGATGGATGGAGGGAGGGAGGGAGGGACGGACGGACGGACGGACGGACGACTACGGACTCCTCTTAAACCAATTGTGGACTAAAGTATTACTCGTGGAGATATTATTGAGTGCTAATAGCTGCAGGTGCAGCTGCCAATTACCAAATAATCTACTGCGGTAAGGAGAGAAGAATCTTGTATGAGAGGCTGTTTGTAAATAAAAAGTAATCTGTACAGTAAAATGTTTTAGCAAAAACATATAACCAAGTCAATCTATACAGTGTAATTTGGATACAGATCGATGGTGCAGAATTTTACTGCGGATCGAATAACAGGCACGATGTCTGCACGAAGGAGAGAGTGAGTCAATGTTATTCGAGAAGCGTGCACACAGTGATCGAAATAAATTAGAAGTTGACTCATAAAGTTTCGTCCAAGAGAAGATTCGAGATGTTGCAGATTGGTACTACAGAATACAGCACAAATGTAGCAAGTGCATATTTGAGTTGAATCCAAATGTAAGGATATATTCGAAGTCCGAATGCAGCGAGTGCTGTCTTGGGCTGCTGCAGAGAAAATCTGCTTACAAGGAGAGTGCACACCCCCCGGGAAACGCATTTCGGTCAGACTTTGGGATGAGGTTTCTAGTACCCAAAAATGAAGCCTAGCACCCGTAATTAATTCTAATGAGCCCTTGTTGTCAAGATATGAGGTCATTTACTTCAAATATGCATTCTTTTAATGAAAAATGGTACCTCTTCTTCTAATCATAAAACTACAACATTTTATTATTAAAAAATGACTCAAAAGATAATAAAAAGTTTGCGAAAAAACCTTTTATTCAAGCTCTGTTACGTATAAGAATATTAATCTGATCAACAGTTATTAACAATTGAAGATGGTGACTGAAAATGCATGGAAAATCAACGAATTTAAAGGAGTTAAATTTCATCAAATATTCATGCAATTTCGGTCACCATCTTCAATTGTAAATTACTTTTAATCAGATTAATGTTTTTATACGTTACAGAGCTTGAATAAAAGCTTTTTCCACCTACCTTTTATTATCTTTGAGGTACCTTTCTTTCATAAAAGGAACGCAGATTTCAAGTAAATTACCTCATATCTCGACAATAAGTCCCCATTAGTATAAATTACAGGTAATAGGCTTCATTTTTGGGTACCAGAAACCACCTCCAAAGGTCTGACCGTAATTGGTTTCCGGAAGAGTGTGCACTTTCCTTGTCAATGAAACTTGAATGCAGCAGGCGCTAGTTTGAGTCAGTACAGAGGGAATCTAATTTGTGAAATTCAAATGCGGCAGGTTCTGAGTCGAGTTGACATAGTAAAAATCTATTTAGTGACATTCAAATGCAACATGTGCTGATTTTAGATAGTGCAGAGAGAATCTGCTTAGTGAAACTTGAATATAGAGAATCTGATTACTGAAAATCGAATGTAGCACTAATTTTTTTGCGAATTCTGGACCCAACAAAGTGTATTTTTTTTATATTTTGTCATATGCAAGAAATCGGCTAATGTGCCAATAACTTGAAAAAGATTTTCTTAAATAATGAAGAAACTCACTCATTAAGGCATAATGTTGTTGATTTTCAATTATCGTAGCAATGTAATAGCAATGTAATGTATTACCTTGTAGAAGCTTATTTTATAGTACATTATTTTATTCTGAAATGGAAAATTACCAAGTGATTTGTTTCTACCAATATGTAACCAATCTGCCGCACTTTCAAAGACACCATGTTGTAGAAAAACGGGAGTGGCTCCTGGTGGACCTGGTATGCGATAAAACGTTAAAATGTATCCGTCCTCGGTTGTAATCAAATGGGTCTCCGACGGATAACCCTCTTCAAGTATCATTTCTGCCTGGAATTACGTTTATTATTTAGTGTTTTATTTGTTTTTCTTTCCTTTGACGAATTTTATAATTTCAATGAAAAATCTAAACCGATTATTATTATTTACTTTGAATTATTTTAAAAAATAATACGAATTTAGAGAAACTTAATGTTTGCCAAACATTATAATCCTATGGATCCTAAGAGAAAAGACACATCTCACGCGTCACGATTAAAAAAGGTTTATCTTTAGATTAGAAAACACTTTTCGATTAGAAATGTCGTATCTCTTTTGAGGTTATTTTTTACACTAACTTTGAAGTCATATAATTATTATAAGTTAAGATAATTTATTTATTTATTTATTTTATTTATTTAACCAGAGTAATACATCGTAATACATGTTGTAGTTAATCTCCAGATATATTAATTATATCTGGAGTAACCCACATCCTATAGAGGTAGTCAGAGCTACCTGTACATAGGTCCGGTGTGTATAATAACTTAATAAATAACTTGCAATCTAAGTAAAACTAAAAACTAACTTAAAACCTAAGTGTCCAAGTACATATTTGTCTTGGATAAAGTAACAGTGACTTGTTGATGTTTATAATATATTCGTACTTATCCATTTTTTTAATTTTTTCTTATTATAAATCTTTGATATGTCTAGTATTTTAAGATTTATATTAATTGTTGGTAAGCAGTTATAAACTTGTATTGCTCTAATGTGATTACTCTTATCACTTACAGCTTTTGAACATTTTGGTGGTATAATAAGTTTATTTCTGGTTTTGCTTTTAGACGTTAAGTATAAATTCTTGAGTTCATTATAATGATACGATACGCATTCATAAGCAAAAATTTGTTTTAAATTTAATGGGTTGTCCTGATTGAAACTATTTTTATTAACAATTTTTAGGATTCTATTCTGAGTCTTTTGAAGTAACTCCAGATTGTTTCTGTATGCACCACCCCAAGCTATATTTCCATAAGTAATTATACTATGAAAAAATGCATAGTATATTATCTTAAGTGTATCAGATTGCATGTATTTTGACATTTTGTAAAGTATAAATAATATATATTTTGTTTTCTTTATTATATATTCAATATGTCTGTCCCATTTTAGATTGTAATCAAATACAATACCTAGATATTTACAATATTCTACCCTACAAATTTTAGTACCCTGTATTTTTATGTTCATATCTTTAGGAACACTATCACAGTAATTGCCAAATGTTATGTAGGTTGTTTTATTTATATTTAAAGATAGTTTGTTCAGAGCTAACCAATTAGCTATATCATCCAAGTACTTATTCATTTTATTTTCAACTTTTTCCCAGGTATCATCAGATGCTATAATTGCTGTATCATCAGCATATGAGATAGTGCTGTCAGTTCTATTTATTAATAAATCATTAACGTAAATTATGAATAGAAGTGGTCCTAGTATAGTACCCTGGGGAACACCTGTGTCTATTGTTTCATATTGACTTTCTGTTATTCCAATTCTAACTTTTTGTCTCCTATTGCTTAGATAATTCATTATTAGTTTATGTGCTTTACCTCTTATACCATAATTATATAATTTATCTAAGAAGATAGAATGGTTTACAGTATCAAACGCCTTAGCTAAGTCTAGGAATGTGATTGCTATTGGTTTGCTTTTGTCTAAATTGCTATATATTTCTTTCGTTATATAACTAAGAGCATCTTTAGTACCTTTATTTTTTACAAATCCATATTGATTGTGAGTTAATAGTTTAAATTTATCAAAAAATTCTTGTAATCTTACAAAAACAATTTTTTCTAGAACTTTTGCTATATTTGAGATTAAGGATATGGGCCTATAATTTGATATTTCCATTTTGTTTCCAGCTTTAAAGATAGGTACTACATCAGCTGTTTTCAATGATTCAGGCCATATTGATTTTTCTAGACATATATTAAATATATGAGTTAATGCATTTACGATTAGATTTGATAGTATTTTCAAAGCTTTTGTTGGGATTTTATCAACACCACCATTTTTTATTTTCATATTTTCAATTATTTGTAAAATTTCAAAATTATTAGTTGGTTTTATAAAAATAGAGTTGCAATTAAAGACTTTTAGAAAAATATAAAAAAAGCAATTTTAAGAGCTAATTTGTTTCTCTTTTCGCTATTTTCTGCGTAAAAACTTACTTTATTCATCATGGAAACTTTTTACTTGTACTTGAACTTGATACTTGTATTGAAATATTATGCTACCTATAAGTTTTATTTAACGGATTTTGTTAAAACTTCAAATTTTTAAATTATTTCAAATTCATGATGAACTTCGTACATTATTATATATAATACAACATATTTTACGTCTACGTACATCATTTTAGGTGTATCTCATCGTGTATAACATACATATTAGGTATTTATATAATGGCCTCTGAAAGCAAGCGGTGTTAAGCGTACAGGGTATGTTTCCGCGTCCTTTCACTAATTTCCAATATTATCACCAGCACTATTAAATAACACAGCCCCACAAAAAAAAATTGTAAGTCCCAAAAACTTGACCACGGTACTTATATGTTTTTGGGATCGCTGAATCCGAATCCAGGGTTAGTTTAACCCCATCAGATCTTTCTCAAGGTCAGTTGAAGGTCAAATTATCGAAATACATGAAAAATACACTAAAACCATGGTATCTTGGGGTTTTTGGGGTCGCTGAATCCGAATCCGGGGTCAGTTTAACCCCATCAGAACTTTCTCAAGGTCAGTTGAAGGTCAAATTATCGAAATACATGAAAAATACACTAAAACCATGGTATCTTGGAGTTTTTGGGGTCGCTGAATCCGAATCCGGGCTCAGATTAAACAATCAGATATTTCTCAAGGTCAGTTGAAGGTCAAATTATCGAAATACATGAAAAATACACTAAAACCATGGTATCTTGGGTTTTTTTGGGGCGCTGTATCTGAATCCGGGCTTATTACAACCCTATCAGGTCATGGTCAAGGTCAGTTGAAGGTCAAATCATAAAGATTCATAAAAAGTAGAGTCAAACCATGACATTTAGGGGTTTTTGGGGTCGCTGAATCCGAATCCAGGGTCAGTATAGTCCCATAAGGTTATATTTATGGTCAGTTCAAGGTTAGTTCAAGGTCATGGACGTAAAGAGAGTGAAAAAATTAGTTATAAACTGAAACAATGCAAAAGGTAATGTAAACCATAAAGCAAAGAACAATGTATATGCAAGTACAATCGTATCCTTTTTAAACTATATCATAGTTTGCTGCTCCTTCATTTACTTTAAATTTGTTAGAAGTATATGCAATTCAATAAAATACCCGTAAAAATATTAAGCCCATTACTCTTTTTTATTGTAACGAACTATTTTATTGTCAAATGATCTACGAAGTGGATTACGCTTCCGCTTCTCCGATGTTGATGGTAGATCTCTTTTTAACGACCAACAGTAATCTGCTAACATATTTACGTCCCATCTTCCTTGGTACCTGCGCTCCATTTCCTTGATATCTTGGTGAAATCTCTCTCCCTGCTCTTCGCTGTAATCACCTAGGTTTTCTGGAAATTCATCAACATGCGAATATAAAAAGTGTAATTTTAGATTCATTAGGCAGCCTTGATTTTTGTAACTATTTACTAAATTTAAAACTACTTGTTGGTAATTTGGGCTCTTATGATTTCCAAGAAAGTTTTTAATTACGTCTTGGAAACATAACCATGCTTCTCTCTCTGTATGATTCATTTTCGTAACAAAAATTTCATCATTTATCATCTTACGAATCTGAGGGCCATCGAAAATTCCTTCATTTACTTTAGCATCACTTAATTTGGGAAACTAATTTCGCAGATACTTAAAGCAGCTACCATCTTTGTCTAAAGATTTTACCCATTGTTTCATAAGTCCCAATTTAATGTGCAGAGGTGGTATAAGAATTTTTGATGGATCAACAAGTGGCTTATCTTTTATATTCTTAGAACCCGGTTCGAACTTTTGTCTAAGGGGCTAGACACTCTTTATGTAATGATTCTTTCTATCCCTACTATCCCATTCACATAAATAGCAAGGATATTTTGTGAATCCCGATTGTTGCCCCAGAAGTATTGTTATGATTTTAAGATCCCCACATATTTGCCATTTATGATCATTGTATTTTATTCGGTCTAATATTACTTTCATGTTACAGTACTCTTCATTCAGTATTACCGAATATCCTATGGGAATGGCTGCATAAACATTTGTATTGTATAACAGAACGGCTTTTAAACTTGAACAATCTCCACTCGTTAGGGTTGTAACATCCATGTTTAAAGCAATTCATCAACCCAACTATATCTTTGCAGTAAACTAAGGAAAATTCTTCATCTTTAGCGAAATAATCACGATATTTCTTATCTCTGTCTCGGTAGTAAGAAACTTTAATTTTTCCAGCTTCATTAGTATTTTCTTTTAGCCATGAAGCCAAGTACTCCGCCCCATCCTTTGGTAGGCCCAAATCGCGTATGAGATCATTCACTTTTTCCTGTGTAAGTGGACCTTTCTCCTTCTTAGTATTGTAGGGGATGTATTCTTCGTCACTTGTATCACTTGTACTAGCAACGTCATTGTCTTCATCAGGCGCTATTTCTTCTTCCGCAATAATATCTCCTTCCTCCATTTCTTCTTCTAAGAATTCATCTTCATCATGTCTTTCTAAATTTTCCTCAAGATCCATACTTCCACTTGCGTACATACCCAGTGGATCTTCTCTTTTATCAATTGACGATTCATATATAGGTTTCGTGACACTTTCAACGTTAGCGTAATTAATTTGCGACTTGTTTTTACTATTAACTCCATGCAAATTCGTATTACAAAAATAACAGTCTTCTTTTCTTAAAGGTTCCTTCCATATCGTAGGCACTTTCATTTTTACTTCAGTTTTACCATTTTTGTCTTTCTGTAGCATTTTCCTACATATTGCGCATATGATTTTAGGAACCCAATCAAATTCATCAATTTTCATGTCTAAATCAAACATGTTCTTGTACTGCTCTTTAATATTTTGATTGATTGAACAATCTCCACTCGTTAGGGTTGTAACATCCATGTTTAAAACCACAGCTCAAAAGAACCGTGAGCAGAGCTGTCTTCATTATCGGGTTTCTCTCTCGGTGTAAGTCCCAAGACGATTAATGTTGACTATCTTGGGTTTGTGTTAAGGTCTTCTTTCCCAAAAGGTTTCCAAAGTCATGTTACAGTAATCTACATCTCCCTTGTATCACTCGTATTTCCTACTTGATACGAACGGATAGGAATATGCTGTTTGTTTGCCTCAGGGTACCTCCACGTGGTGACGGTGGGCAACGACCGATTCTTTTTTTTCGGTCGGCTAAACCCCTGGGTGAAGGCTTTAGAGCCGTCATGGCAGACAAACAACAAAAAATTACGATGCAGGGATTCGGAACCCCAGTATCGGCGGCTGGTCAGGGTGAGCAAGCGGGCCCGCAGTCGTCGTCATCAAGCGACCGCAGCTCTTTGTTAGTGGGAAACTTGGCTTTCGAAGAGTATAATACTACAAGAATTTATCACTTGAGGTCTGGTGACCAAAAATGCCTTATAGCAAAACGGGATAGTTTTTATTACATTTGTAGCAAGTATGAGACCCCAAAAAATAGAAGAAAAATCAATCAAAATATTAAAGAGCAGTACAAGAACATGTTTGATTTAGACAGAGATAAGAAATATCGTGATTATTTCGCTAAAGATGAAGAATTTTCCTTAGTTTACTGCAAAGATATAGTTGGGTTGATGAATTGCTTTAAACATGGATGTTACAACCCTAACGAGTGGAGATTGTTCAAGTTTAAAAGCCGTTCTGTTATACAATACAAATGTTTATGCAGCCATTCCCATAGGATATTCGGTAATACTGAATGAAGAGTACTGTAACATGAAAGTAATATTAGACCGAATAAAATACAATGATCATAAATGGCAAATATGTGGGGATCTTAAAATCATAACAATACTTCTGGGGCAACAATCGGGATTCACAAAATATCCTTGCTATTTATGTGAATGGGATAGTAGGGATAGAAAGAATCATTACATAAAGAGTGTCTGGCCCCTTAGACAAAAGTTCGAACCGGGTTCTAAGAATATAAAAGATAAGCCACTTGTTGATCCATCAAAAATTCTTATACCACCTCTGCACATTAAATTGGGACTTATGAAACAATGGGTAAAATCTTTAGACAAAGATGGTAGCTGCTTTAAGTATCTGCGAAATTAGTTTCCCAAATTAAGTGATGCTAAAGTAAATGAAGGAATTTTCGATGGCCCTCAGATTCGTAAGATGATAAATGATGAAATTTTTGTTACGAAAATGAATCATACAGAGAGAGAAGCATGGTTATGTTTCCAAGACGTAATTAAAAACTTTCTTGGAAATCATAAGAGCCCAAATTACCAACAAGTAGTTTTAAATTTAGTAAATAGTTACAAAAATCAAGGCTGCCTAATGAATCTAAAATTACACTTTTTATATTCGCATGTTGATGAATTTCCAGAAAACCTAGGTGATTACAGCGAAGAGCAGGGAGAGAGATTTCACCAAGATATCAAGGAAATGGAGCGCAGGTACCAAGGAAGATGGGACGTAAATATGTTAGCAGATTACTGTTGGTCGTTAAAAAGAGATCTACCATCAACATCGGAGAAGCGGAAGCGTAATCCACTTCGTAGATCATTTGACAATAAAATAGTTCGTTACAATAAAAAAGAGTAATGGGCTTAATATTTTTACGGGTATTTTATTGAATTGCATATACTTCTAACAAATTTAAAGTAAATGAAGGAGCAGCAAACTATGATATAGTTTAAAAAGGATACGATTGTACTTGCATATACATTGTTCTTTGCTTTATGGTTTACATTACCTTTTGCATTGTTTCAGTTTATAACTAATTTTTTCACTCTCTTTACGTCCATGACCTTGAACTAACCTTGAACTGACCATAAATATAACCTTATGGGACTATACTGACCCTGGATTCGGATTCAGCGACCCCAAAAACCCCTAAATGTCATGGTTTGACTCTACTTTTTATGAATCTTTATGATTTGACCTTCAACTGACCTTGACCATGACCTGATAGGGTTGTAATAAGCCCGGATTCAGATACAGCGCCCCAAAAAAACCCAAGATACGATGGTTTTAGTGTATTTTTCATGTATTTCGATAATTTGACCTTCAACTGACCTTGAGAAAGTTCTGATGGGGTTAAACTGACCCCGGATTCGGATTCAGCGACCCCAAAAACCCCAAGATACCATGGTTTTAGTGTATTTTTCATGTATTTCGATAATTTGACCTTCAACTGACCTTGAGAAAGATCTGATGGGGTTAAACTAACCCTGGATTCGGATTCAGCGATCCCAAAAACATATAAGTACCGTGGTCAAGTTTTTGGGACTTACAATTTTTTTTTGTGGGGATGTGTAATTAATAGTGGATCGGACTAAATTTAATTTGCCCGATTAAAAAGATACCAATAAGAATTGATTTTGTGGAAAAAGTAATAATACGTTCGAAATTTAAAAGAATTTTGCTTCATATGGGCGCTATTTTGGTACTTCCACATAGAATACAGAAGAAACTTATAGCATATTATTTAAGTACATGTTACAGAAAAACTTTTTAAATAGTTTCCACGATAATAGAAATACGTTTTCATGAAAAACAATGCAAAAAAGAAAGAAACTAGCTCTTAAAACTAGATATTTTGTTATATTGTTGTAAAAATCATGTACAAATTGTAACTTTTTGCAAACTTTATCAATGCCATTCAAAAGAACGACACCACAAATCATAGAATCTGTACTATTTATAATGTAAAGATCTCGTTTTCGTAAAATAAATACAAGGCTGAAATTAAACTAAATACTCATCACATTTCCTCGTTAAAGGGTCAAATAGAGCCTACAAAACAATGTAAAAAATGATATGATATTTCTAATGTCAACTATCGGAATATAAAATTATATAGAAGTCACGTTATAACCGAATTAAATATATTAATTAAATATAGAGCAGTACGTTAAATTTATATATTATACAAACTTTAATTCTATGTATTACGATAATTTTTAATCAACTTTGAAAATTGGGATATCAAATTCCCGCTGGGGGGTACTGTTGTCAGCGCTCAAAGTTACACTAAGATCACATTTGGAGGCTAGTTTAAACTGTGTTTTCTTTACGTTAGCTTTTATTTTATATTTTATTCTAAAGTAACTTATTCTTCATTAAATTTTAAAATACATTCAATAACAAATATTTATTGTTTTTGACAAAAAAACAAATAACAAATCACATAACAAACGTCTATGTGAGGTTAGAGGTCTTTGGTTTTGATTTTAGGTATAAGTTTGAGCATTTCCTAATTCTACCGCTGGTGGGACACATTCGCTTGAACATCCCAAAAAAATATAAACATTTGAAACATACTGGTGTTATTTCAGTGTACAATTTTCCATTAACAATGTGCACACTCTGAACTATGATTAGTATTGTACACAGAAGGATAATCTGAAAATTTAAATAATACAGTACAATACCTTATTATTTATTATAAAAATGTTATATTTATGTGATACCTGATGTTTCATGATTAAATTGGATTTTAAATTCATACACATTTTTTATTTATTAATTAAAGAATTTGGGTTAGTTTTAAAATGTGAATAATAACGTAGCTTAGTGCTCATACACTAAGTCGAATACTGACATTATACTTAAAGTGCTTGTTCGTTCTATACCATCGCTTTCACAAAAGAAAATAATAATTGCTATATTGTACTCATTAGACAATTTCAAATGGATGAATGTTAAAAGTATACGTGTAAATATAATAACAAAAGAAGTTTTTTATCGCAAACATAATTGATCGTGAAAAACTATCCTTGTTTTTACCTTTCTAATTTCTAAATTATTGTTATAATTATTTGAACTATTATTTCTTATTATTATTACTATTACTACTATCATCATCGTCATCATCGTCGTCGTCGTCATTACTATTATTATTATTATTATTATTATTATTATTATATAATTACTACTATTAGAATCCATGAGCGTTTGTCCGTTGGTTTGTTTCACTCAAAATCATCACGAAACATTTTTTATTCTTTATTTTTCGGTACATAGTATCATGGTGTAAAGACAAGGGTGAGCTACTGCGGAGTGGTCCCAGCATCCGCCATTTATAGCTCATTAAAAATACATGAGCTATAAATGGCGGATGTTGGAAGCACTCCGGAATAGCACACCCTTGTCTTTACACCATGCATAGTATGGGATATGGATTCAATGGTTATCTATAACATAATAATGAACCAAAAGCTACTTACCTTAAGTATTTACTTAAGTATTTACTTATCTTAAATCTTAAGTATTTAAGCGGTTTATCTCAAGTAACCCGAAAGTTTAAAAGTATTAATCAGGTTGAAAGTTATTAAAAATTACTGAGAATATGTATGATTTTTTTAAATTTTAAATTTTAACATTTTGTGTTAAAAAAATTCATTTTAACAAAATTAAAGCAAATACAGAAAATACCGCGAATTTGTATACCCCGTGGTATCGACACTTAACATTGGAGTATAACTTATATCGAAAAATTGGAAACTTTATAAATGACCATAATTCGAAAATAGAAAAAATATTATCTAATTATTTCTCATTTTTCTATCCTTATTCACGTTAAAAATTAACATTTTATTTCTTTGCAAAGTCCCAGTTGAAGATGGTGATGGAAAGTGTATGTAAAGTCAATGAATTTAAAGCAGTTAAATTTTCTAAATATTCATGTATTTTCCGTCACTAACAAAATCCCAAGAAAAGATTTTCTTTATGAGTCCAGAATACTTTATATGTTTAAAAGAAATCATTCTGAAAATTTGTATGCTACAAATACACAATAATATCTTCAATTTTACCGTTGTAGAACCTCAAGATCCTATTCGTCACAATAAATCATTATTTTTAATACCACATGTATTAAAGGAACTTTGTTCCTCACGCAATTGTAGGTGACAATATAAATGAAAAAATTTTTGTTCGATGGTTATTCGTTTAATTTTGACATGTATTACAAAAAGAGCGGAGTACTTTTACGTTTAATTTTTTATTATTATTTTTTTATAAAGATTCCATTGAATTTTTAAACGAAAAATATTATACTGTTTAAAAAATTGATTGGATCTCCATAAAAAAATAAGAACAAAAAATTTGTCGAAAAAGTGCTCCATTTATTTTATAATACATGTAAAAATGAGTCGAATAGCCGTCGAAAAAAAAATCGTGCATCACCTAGAATCGTGTGAGGAATAAAGTTCCTTTAATAAATATGGTACTAAAATAGTGATTTATTGTGACGTGTAAGATCAAGATTTTGAGGCTTTACATCGGTAATATTAAAGATACTATTAAATGTTGATAGAATACAAATTTTCAGAATTAATGCTTTTAATCAAAAAAATTTTTTCTGGACTCATAAGAAAAAAATGTTTTTTGGGATTGAATTTTTGGGATTGCCAGGTCTGCCCCCTTAATATTTGTATACGAAACAAAAATTAAATCATCATTTAGATCATTTTTTTTAATGTTTATATATGAATAATAGTGCTCGAAATACCCGCAGACCAGCCCGTATTTAAAAATACGAGTTTAACCCGTTTGCAAGGTTCGGGTTTAACCCGTTTCTAAGATACGGGTAGCCGTATATATTGGGTATCTGTATTTATCACGTCTCCGCTTTGTTCAGATACCCAATATTGCTTGCTTAAAAATTATATAAATATGGTAGGTCTTGAGCAGAGTATACAATTTGTTGTGACAGTTCAGGGCAGGACTAAATCCATCTCGGGGCCCGGAGCGCCCTTCTCGTTGGGGCTCTTTCTCGAACAAGCAAAAAACAATTTGCTTGAACTGCAAAAAACAACAAAAAGCAAAGCAATTTCCAGTTAGAAGAAAGTGTTACTAAAATAGTAAACTCTAAACCAGACTAGGCTCAGACACAGCAGTTTCCAAATAGCAGACAGTTTTAAAAAATCGTAAGCGGTTAACTATCCGAGTCCCAGCAATTTCTAAAAACAAAAACGTTCAATTAAAATTATAACACTAATCAAAACTACCTGATACATAGCAATTTCTATTTAGCGAAACATACAAATAACACTCGTTAAAATTTTGGATTGATCATATTTGTTCAGGTGGGGAACAGATTCAAATTTCGGATATGACACGACTGTCTGATTAATCCTATCCGATTGTATCAAATATATCGAATTTATCTTTGAAACTCTAAGATTATATTCTTAAATAGTATCACTATTGATTGAGGCAACAAAAAAAATCGATTTTTTGAACTCTTTAATTAAGTTTCTCTCTTTAAGGTGGTGGTCAACCCACCCGTCACTGAAAATTACGAGAACCAACTTTCCTCGTTTCATTTTTAATTTAGAATATATTTATCTCTCTGGAACGTTCCTGTCCCAATGAGAAACAACATTCCGGAGAGATATTTCCTTAAAATTAAAAATTAAGTGAAAATAGTGGATCCCCGTATTTGCCAGTAACACGAGGGTTTCTCATCATCTTAACCAGAGAAAACTCAATACTTTAAGCCTAACTAACCTACGCACAGAACTTTCTAATTAGAAGAAAGTTTAAATGAATCTGAAAAGCCTAAACCCAACTATCCCGGGTAGAGCCATTTCTAATTAGTAAAAATTTTAAATAAAATCATAAACCCTATCAACAATTTGCATAGTGAGAAAGTAAGTTTATATTTTTTACAGTCATAGAAACTTATCCATGTACACTAAAATGTTTTACACGTGAATAAGACTTATATTCCAAGTTAAATGATTCAAATTCAATCATTACAAATAAAAAACCACTCCCAATTCATTGGCACTCAGCTTCCTCAAACTTTATAATTGTTCCAATATGAAATTATTTATTCTATTTAATTCTGAAGTGAAAAATAAATATGATTTTCTAAAAATTACATTATATTGATCATAATATTTTTAACATATAAAAAAATAGAAAAACTAAAACTCGAAAATCGAAAAATCGAAAAATAGCTGAAACAACACTATATCATACACTGTATTTACTATACTTATTTAGCAGATTATCCTACACTCAGTAGTACATATTAATCGATAAATACCAATAACTGCTATTTATGTTGCATTTACTATTAAAATAAAAGTAATTATTGCGATTGTGCAACTAAGTCCCGCCATTACCATACGAAATAGTAATTTTTACTAGACTATTTTCCTCCGTGTAGTCACTTTTTAGGTACTTTTAATTTGCTCTGTTTAATGAATTTACAATAGATGCATTATAATATTTCTAATTCTATTATTATTATTATTATAAAGGTAAGTAGTAATGGTAAGTAGCAACGGTGCCTGTTGGGCAACAGCTATCACATAGCCTTTATGTCGGCTATAGGCGTGTTTGCATCATCACCATAGCTATCATAACTACTTGTTGGGACTAGCTATCCGTAACTGTGTAGTCCATAGCCTTGTTCACACAGTCACGCCATCTTTCTCTATTGTTTGCGAGTTGCATCCAATCCTCCTCATAACATCCTATTTCTCGTAGGTCCATTTTAATATTGTCCTCCCACCTTCGTCTCGGTCTAACTGGATTCTTGTTTCTGTCGGCTTCCCTACGAGCACTCGAAGTGCTGCTCTTTCGTTATCCATCCCAGCTACATGCCCAGCCCACCCTAATCTTCGAGATTTAATCACTCTGGTAATGTCTGGCTTCCTGCATAGTTCATGTATTTTTTGGTTATGTAAAATTCTCCATTCTCTTGTAATCTCATATATTTTGCCATCAAATATCTTTCTAATGACTCTATTCTCAAATACTATAAATCTATTTTCTTCTCGCTTGGTTAACGCCCCCGTTTCGCAACCGTATAGAAGTACTGGCATTATGATTTTTCTATATATTTCTAATTTAGTCTTTTGCAATAGTAATCGTGATTTTAGTAAGTTATTTACCGAATATAGGCATGCATTTCCCGAATGCGCCTCTTCTTGATTTTTTTATGAATTTCATTTTTGTGGCCTATTATCGTGCCAAGGTATTTAAAGTTGTCTAGTCTTTGAAAGTTTTTTCGGAGACTTTCAAGTCTGTATTAGCAATCTCGGGCCCTGCTCTGCTAATGACCATGTACTGGACTTTCTCTTCACTTATTTTTAGGCCTATTTCTTTAGCTGTTTTTATTAGTATTTCTACGTTTTCTATTACGGTTTCTCTGTTTTTCCTATAATGTCCATGTCATCTGCGTATGCTAGCAATTGTGCTAGGGAGCCATTTATTATAATTCTCTCTTTACTTTCTTGTACTGCCCTGGCCCCGTATTCTAAAACTAAGTTTAATAGGAGGGTTGATAGAGTATCTGCCTGCTTTAGCCCATTGTGGATTAAATTGACCAACGTTTTTGGTACCCCTAGCAGTACTAAGACGTGGAATATTTTATATCTTATTATTGAGTCATACGCTTTCTTGAAATCAATGAAAAATTGGTGTACCATTTCCCCGTATTCTAATTTTTTTTCTAGGAGCTGCCTAACCGTGAACATTTGGTCGCTTGTTTACCTGTTTCTTCGAAATCCACAAATCCACACTGGTAATCTTCGAGGATTTTGTCCGACCAAAAAGCAGAAATTCTAAATCTCAAAAATCGAAAAATCGAAAAATCGTTATAAAACAACCCGATGAATATTTACCTTTCTTTTGAATTTTGAATCTTCATTTTAAAAAGAAAAAAATGAGATCTGATTGATAAAAAGTGACCACGCCGTTCTCGAGATATAAGCTATCAGAAAAGAATTTAACAAAACACATTACATCAATATCTCACAAAATAAATTATGTTATGATGTGAAAAAACATGCAGATCATGAGATTGTAAAAAGCTACCTTTTTGTAAAGTTTCAGATAAAATGCTGACGATTTACTGCAGTTATCGTCGGAGAAAAAATCAACATTTATACAAAATTATGTTTTTCTTGAAAAAAAAAAGTCAATACTCAAAAATTTTACTGAACATTCTTCATACATCTCTATATACCTAAGTATCTCAAATTTATTAACAAATTTTCCGTCATATGTTTCCGAGATATAACCGTTTAGACAAAAAATGACGTTTTCGTGTATAACAAAAGAAGGGAATAACCTTATCCTAATTTTTAGGTCGGAAAAGTTAGGTAATTTTATGATCTGTCAAATGCCTTTTCGCTGGATCAATGATATTATATCTAAGGTAATAAAAAACCCGAAAAACTAAAACTAAAAAAAAATCTAAAAAGACAAAAACGAATCGAAAAAAAATTATTGTGCCGCCTTCTTTTATGAAAGACAAAAAAATGAGCCCTGAAACATTAAGTTTCACCATGGCATATGCAGAGTAATGCTGATCCACGAATAGATGACACACACACACGTGCGCACCACGCACACACACACTCGCGCGCGCGCACACACACTCGCACGCACACACATCCATACAAACATTTTCTAAAAATAGTGTATTTTGAATTCTTATGTCTCAAAACATATTTCTAACATGTTTTTAAAGAATCTTTTTTTTACTATCACAAAGCTTATTTGAGGAAGCATAATGTAAGAAACCTATTATTTAATTATTAATTTTATTTAATTTTGGGTACACTGTAAAAAACCGCTGCCAATTCATTGGCACTTAGCTTCCTAAAAATGTATAAATTGCTTCAATATGAAATTCTTTGATCTAATATAGTATATTATGCACCTAGGGAATAAACTGAGCCAGTAAATGCCTGCGTGTGGTTCGGCGCCCGTGCGGAGCGAGGGCGTCATACACACTGGCAATCGCTGGCTTACTTTATTCACGCGTGCAATATACAATTTTTTAACATATCTACCAAAAAGTTCGTACTCGTTCACCGCCGACAAGGGAAAATAGTGCTACATATTAACTTCCTAACCTCACTCTAGTCCCCGCCGCGCCACGCGCTGTTTGTGCCCGAGTCTTCGGCTCTTTATGGCTGGGTGTGTTAAAAAATTAATTTAAATTACTATATCACTTTCTAATTAATATTTCAAAAAAGGGTTTGCGTTGTTATCATTGATGGTTTATCCAAACATATTTTTTTACTAAAATTACAATACTATAGGTATCCCATGTAAGAAGATTCTGACGGCCCGCCGTTGGCCAAGTATAGTTTGCCAGATATTTATTACTACTAGACATTATTGAAAAAATACTGGGGTAAAACCAAAATGATAAGAATGGACCGAGTGAAATATAACGGAAAATATTTCACTTATGGTAGAATCTTACCGGATCACTTAACTTACTACACATAGATATTATTTTAGTTATTCCGATAGATTGTAATCAATTTTTGTACAAATAGATAAGATATTTTAAAATAACATTTTTCAAAAAATTGGAGGCTCCAAAGTAGGTTATGCAGAGGTATGACATGTGCGGGATTCTTTTGTCTTGCAATAGCGGAAAACTGTACTGCGCCAGCAATGAATATTTTTATTAAATAAATTGAACTCTGGGCCAATACTGGCGATGCGTCGGACCAGTACTGATTCCCAGTAGTGGCCCGTTCTTATCAAATCAAATCAGTAATGGCATAGAGCTGGGCCCACGTCTAGCAGAAGATTAACTGTCTACAAGTACAAAGCTAGCAATGGCCCGTATTATCAGCAGTGGCAATTCTTACATGGCACATTTAGCGATTTTCCGCCGCCTGACGTTTCGGGCTACTTTTATTAATTAGAGTAGCCAGATTTTCTCGGATAAACCGATAATTTTTTGAGTACCAAAAGGGCTTACCCAACCCGACCCCGATAAAAAAAATCGACCCGATTCACCGAGAGATTACCATTACAACTCTAATTTACATATTCGATACGACAAGTGCTAGTCTTCGTATCAGAATCGTGAAATGTGCTACTCTTCGTGGCAAATTTTGAAATGTGCTAGTGTGTGGGAAAATTATGAATAGTGCTAGTCTTCGTGAGGGAATGACAATATGTGTTACTCTTCGTGGGAGATTTCCAAATTTACTATTCTTCGTGGTAAGTGCTGAAATGTGCTACTCTTCGTGGTAGTTAGAAATGTGCTAGTCTCAGTAAGGACCGTCGATATACCGTATATGAACCTCCTTAAGCTTTTTTAGTCATTTACCATGGGTATTTGAATTCGGCGCTATATTTCTTATGGTTACCAAAACATTAAACTATTCTTCTGAAGTGTACTCATGGACTTTCCGGACATTTCTTTAAACGAATTATTTTTAACTGTTAAATACACATATATCAATAATAATAGAATTTGTATAGTATTTTCATAGTATGAAAATATTTCTTTTTAAGTAATGTAGTCTAGAAAGTCCATGAGTACACTTCTGAAGAACAGTTTAAAGCCTCGGTGACCATAAGAAATGTAGCGCCTGATTCAAAAACCCATGGTAAATGGCTAAAAATATTTAAATTCAATAATGTAGACCCTAATAGGAAATTAATGAGCTCGGCTAGTCTGTTATCTAATTATTAGCCAGTTTTAAATCGCTAATATTTAAAGCAGAAACCCGGGAAGGACTAGGTAATAACTCATTTACACTTTTGAGGTTATAAACAGTGAGAGCGAAGATCAACAAATATTATTTCATAGTATAATATAAAAAGACCTGCTGCATAAAATACAATCACGTAAATTAAAAACCAACGATTGGAAGTTCTATCTAACTACCAAGTGACGAGGTATACACACAAAAATAGTGACAAAAATAGTACGATGACTCTGCTAACTAACACGTGACGAGGTATACACACAAAAATAGTGACAAAAATTTTGGTTTTATTTGGTTTCTATAAATTCAAACCACTAATAATCAAATGTTAGTGTATTCTAAATTACAAATGACTAAGAAAATTTATTTATATATAACATTTATTTATATTTTTCTGTGTTTTATTAATAATAGTGAACTTAATTATCCCAAGTATATGTACTACGATTTCTACCTCTACGGTTCAATGTTCTTGTCGATTTGTTTGCCTAAATTATAATATTTTTACTTCGAAATTCATTTCTATCTCTTAAAAATGTATATCATTATATATTTACATCGTTTTAATTTATCAAGTCCGTCCCTGTACCAAATATTAATAAAAAGCACATAAAATATAAGAGTTATTTCTGGCCCGCTGTTTATATTGAGTGACTACATTGTGTAGATAAGAAATGTAGACTATTTTGTAAGAAACTGTTAAAAAATATTTTGAAAATGTTTGAAAGTCAAATTGTCAGAATCACCATGCATACTGTTTACATATAGTGTCTGAAGGTTTAGACAAAATATTTAATACTCGTCAATCTATGGTATTCATTTTTGAATGTTTAAAAATTAGATTATGTATAGAATACTTCTAAAACACATAAGTCTTTATGTAATTTACTTGTGGTTTATTTAAAAAATCACTAATATATTATTTGTATCTAATTCAGAAAATTTGATTGATAAATTTAGATTCTGTAAAGAGTCACTTATTGTAAAAAAAAGATAAGTTAAACATATACTAATAAGTGAAGCTACTAATGGCTCATGTAATTTTATTTAAAAACTCTGCAATATTATTTATATCTGAATAAGCATATTTAATTGACCAAATCAACTTCTTAAAATTGAAATTATTGAGTGTTTTTATCAATGTACTAGTACGTTTCTACATGATACGATTCTAGTATTTTTTCTCTATTATATTTGTATTTAATTTTATTCTATTGTATTAGTTAATTTGTAAATATTGGAAATAAGACATGGCATCAAAGTATGTAAATTGGCATAATAAATTAATATTTTGCAATCTGTTTAAATTATTTTTGGTTTAAACAAATTATTAAACATTGATTTTTAATGAAAAGCAACAGTAACAATAGATTTTACAGGAAAAATTACTAAAGAAACAACTGTTACTTTTTTTTAGTAGATAAGCTAGGGGGACTCACAGCCACCTATGCTTAAACTGGGGGGGGGGGGGAGGGGTCACAGCTAGTGCGTATCGGGCCAGATAACCCAATATGGGCATTCGGTGCCACCTGTATTTTTTTTACGCATATCGGGCCAGCCAGGATATTTCTAACCGATATAAGCATATAGTTATAAGTTATCTATGAGCTTCGACTCCACTTAATTCCAGGTTATCGGGCTAGCCAAGTTCCTCATAGGTCATTATTTTATTGCCACTACATTATATGCTACAACTGTACTATAATACTTTTTTATGTTTAGTTACATATTCTTATTTTATATTTCATTACGAACTTTTGTTAATTCTACATATTAATAATATATATATTAAATAAATGTAGGGCTATGTTTTAATAATAATAGTGGAAATATTTTATTAACTTTTTTTGTAATTAAAAGGAAAATATGCATCAATATAACAATATAATTTACTCAAACATATCATTTTATAGTTAAGTATACTCATATACACGTGTAGAAATAACTTTTTTCCTACAATATATGTCTTTCCCAGATTAAAACCAGAAACTAAAAGAGCTAGAGTCCTAACATTTATTGTGGAAGTTCTTTGTGGTTAGTAATAAAGCAAGACAAAGTTTATTTATAAGCCTTCGACAAGCTCTTTCTTTGATTTTGATTATAGAGGCTTACAATGACATATTACCATAGCTGTAGTATACTAGATTGTGTTATTCATTGTAAAGCTTTAAGTCGCATTTATTTATTTGACCGAGAGCACATTTGTTTCCACTGACAAATATATATGTATATATAGTATATCAGCTTGTAAAGAATCTATTTATTTTACTGAAATTTCTTATCAGAGAAATTCAAACTTTTTTACACTTAGAACGAATAAGTCGACTTTACCGACTGACAAGGGTACAGTTATTGATATGAAATTATAGATTTCTTTTTCAAAGTAAAAGAAACCAAAAAAGCTTCCTCTTTGAGGAAGCAAAACATAACTGAGAAGCTTAAATCCCTTATTTACAATTTAACAGAAATATATTATCTTTACAACTATTCAAAACTATATATGAAGAAAAGTTACTGTCCCTATAGTTATGATGCACCTAACCACGCCCTCCTTCCTTCTCCTCCCCCACCCTATTTTAAGATGTATCACAAGTGTCCCTACAGTTTTAGATGGAGTCCGAATCATCTGGGAATTTTATCGTTAGTATCTAATTGCGGGTATCTGGTCGTGTATATTTGGGTATCTCATAGTGGATATCTTGGTACCTGGTGGACTTACCCCTGCTCTCGGCTTGCTCTTTTTCTACGGCATTCTAAAGTGATTGTATTGAAAAAGTAGATACGAGTGTGTCCTTCTAACAATTGATAGAGGGCACTCAGTTAAATAGAAAAAGTAGGTCTTATAATAACACAAAAGTAGGTCAAATACACAACCCAGTGTGATAAATATACTTGAATTTCTGTGATTTTTTGCGCATATTTGTGTGATTCTGTCGCATATTTCTCTTACATTTTCTTTTTGTTTTTACAAAAAAAATTACAATTTTTTATTTAACAATGTGTACGGTAATATGTATCAATCCCAGTACGCATCAAATAAACAGCAGGTTCTTGAAAACGTGCATGCTTTTTATCTGCGGTATTAAATATATTTTCCATACTGATAGCTTCCACCACGTATGGAATTTTGGAGAGAAATAAGTTATCCGCTCGAGCGCGTACGCCTCTATTTTAATACCTCCACTCCATACACATACTCTATAACCTCGACGGAGCGCGCTCAGCTTAAGTACAAAAATTAGTCTCTGCGCATGCGTGAAATATTAACCAGGGACGGGAAATTGAAATTACCAACAGAGGGCGTTGCAGGGAAGCGGGAAAATAGTGTGCTTGATATCTCCAACCGAGGGCGCTGGCTAACCTCTCACATTAGGTACAAAAAATTTGATATGTCGCGTGTAGTTCGACATCATCGTCATTCTACCATGAGCTCTCAAAGCAACATGGAAGACTTCCGTCGACAGGAAGGTACTCTTCGCCAACTTGTTAAAGCACAAAGTGCCCTTAAACGCAAATTCGATGGCAAAGCTAGTGTTGAAAGGGCATTGGGAGAAACATTTAAGCCAATTGTCGATCCACTTGAAAACCTTGTAAGATTATCTGAAATAAAAAAATTAAAGATTAAGGGTATATTCTCTGAAATCGACTTTCAAAAGAATGACAATCTAGATGAGAGTAACCAATCAGATAATAGTATAACACCAAATAAGAGTGATGTGTCCGATGAGAGTCGCAATGAAACTTTGCAGCGTACAGTGATTCAAGATACCTCGTTCGAAACAGCTGATGAAGATGATGATTTATCTACTAATGTTATCCCTCGCATGTATTAACTTGTGTAGAAACAGGATACAAGGAAGGATTGCAAATAAAGAACATTTCAATACTTAGATAGTTATCCATATGCGTATATTCGACCAAAATAAAACCCTACATACGTAGAGCACGAAGCTTACGGCTTCGTGTACAGATCAGAACTGCCGCTAGAGCGGGAAGCCCACAGCCGATCTACGCAGCCGTAGCCGCAGATCGCCGGAAAAATGGCTGTCCTTTTCCCACTCTTTCCTGTTCTTCCTTCGCCAAACGACGAAGTGTCTGACTCGCACTTCGAGTCCTCGTAGAGCGCGACACAATCTCGCATTCATGCATACATTCAGGTTCCAGCAGCTCTCAGCGACACTGGACCATCATTAATCCGCGCGCATCCATAAGAAAGGGTCCTCGTCGGCCCAATCTTATGTGCATGCGCGCTGGCTCGCATCCACTCTATCATAGAAAAGTTCCGAGAAGCTGGGTATATATTTTAAAATAGATTAGAACACTTTTTTGACACATTTCGACACTTCTTCGACATATTTCGACACTTGTTTGACATATTTCGACACTTGTTCGACATATTTCTACACTTGTTCGACGTATTTCGACACTTGTTCGACGTATTTCGACACTTGTTCGACGTATTTCGACACTTGTTCGACGTATTTCGACACTTGTTCGACGTATTTCGACACTTGTTCGACGTATTTCGACACTTGTTCGACGTATTTCGACACTTGTTCGACGTATTTCGACACTTGTTCGACGTATTTCGACACTTGTTCGACGTATTTCGACACTTGTTCGACGTATTTCGACACTTGTTCGACGTATTTCGACACTTGTTCGACATACTTTTGTCATAGAGTCAACGCTTTCGACACATTTATGTCATAGAGTCAACACTTCGACACATTTATGTCACAGAGTCGCACTTTATGTCACAGAGTCAATACTTGACCGACTCATTATGTCATAGCTATTGAGATTCGTCACGGAGGCGTAAATCACGTGACCACGCCTAAACCAATTATTAACCTAAAAAAGTATACTGGAAATGCAAGTTTTTTAAATCGCATCGATGTTCGAGTCGTGCTGTTACAAAAGGTATCGAACTCGTCAGTTGTACTTCACATAATCATGCCTCTTATACAAGTTAACAGGCAAGAGCTCGAGTTTGTATCACCAGATACTGCGTTCGATTTTCAACAGCAACATTTTTATAACCAAAACCTCAATTTAATGGAAGAGATTAAACAAAAACGTAAGCTGTTGGTTCAAAATCAGGAAGAACCATCACTCAATTCTGTTGATTCAGAAGAAAAACTATTGACCAATACAAGAATAAACATTGGGACTTCAAAAGCTAAAATTTGGAAATCCAATCGAAATTCTAGGTCTGATCTTCCCGATCAATCTGAGAAATTTGCGGAATCTCTAATATGTGTAGTGTAGATGAATCTTTTTTATCCAGAAATGTCAACAATTATATCATTGCTTCATTACCAAAATCACAGCCAATATTTGGTTCTCGTTACAAAAGAAAATCTAATAAGAAAGAACTATTTAAAAATTGAAGTAACGATCAAAATTATGGATCCAATCATATGATGTTGGATTCTACGTCAAACAAGTCGATAATAACTCCCGGAACTTCAAAAGCTAAAGTTTACAATTTTAATAAAACTTGTAAGACTTCCAATATAACCAGTGAGGAGGATGAAAATCTCTGGCTAGCGAGGAGTACGAATAATCTCTGACTAGCTATCCTCCACGAGCCACTGATAGTTACCAGTTCGCCAAAATTACAATCTAATTTTGGTTCTAATGGACAATCAAATATGGAAGATTCACATGAGAAATGGATAAGAAGAGACAATAATTATGGATTTCACGAGTGGGATGATCCTAATACACTAGTCGATCGCGTCCGAGTAATCATGGCTATGAATGCATTTGGGATACACAATAACGAGATTCATTTCATCCTCAACAAGTTACGCAAAGCAAGTTACAGATACTGATGTATTAATATTACGTTAACGATATTCAATCTAATGTTACAATCGATCATTTCATCGCCAACACTCAAAGATACTAATGCAGGAAATTATTCAGTATTCTGGGTTCAAGTTTTAATTTATACACTAAGAAAAAAATAAAGTGTATGCTAGTAGATCAGAGTATTCTTTTGTACCAGAAAATCCACTGACAGATATTAGCTTCCTGTGATTAGACGAAGTTTTAGAGCACATACAAAAATTATTGTCTGCAGTTGATATAAAAATTAATACTTTCTGTTACGTTGCCTCTGTTAATAATTTAAATTTCCCGCATCTGGCGTTAAATCACAAGCATATTTACGCATGCACAAATACCAACTTTTCTACTTAATTGAGTGCCCTCTATCACTTGTTAGAAAAACGCGCTCGTATGCACTATTTGACTACAATCACTTTAGAATGTTCTAGAAAAAGAGCGTGTCGACCAATCAGATACCAGCGACAAGATACCCAGGTAGCAGCGACCAGATACCCAGGTACCAGTGACAAGATTCTCAGCTACCTGTGGCCAGCAATCCGGAGCCAGAATTTCGGGCGATTGAGACCACTGCGGTTCAAGGATCGGATGCATGCAAAAAAATGCACGCACTAGTGTATGCTTTATTCGGTCAGTAATACGAGAAATTTATCGGAGCCACGGTAGCTCAGAGGATTATGACTCGGCCTTCTACACAGAAGGCCCCGGGTTCGAATCCCAGTAGTAAAGTACCGTGGTTCTGATGGTTCGGACTCCATCTAAAACTGTGGGGCCAGAGTTTTAAATTAGTACGCTTGAGTATCAAACGACTTTTTTAGTAAAACAGACAATTAATAACAATTTTTACAATGAATAATACAACCAAATTTTGGAACCAAATTTTTCTTGCTTCCAAAGATAAATAAAACTTTCAGAACAAATTTTACGACTCCAGCTCTTATAGTTTCTGAGCTGTGAAAATTGGGGACGAATAGACCGATACACTGAATTGTGAAAAAAACAGATATTGTAAACTAAAAGTGATATCTGGAGTTTTAAATTAGTACGCCTGAGTATAAAATGATATTTTAGAGTAAAATAGACAATTAACAACAATTAATACAATGAGCAATGCAACCTGATGATATAGTTATGGTAATATGTCATTATAAGCCTCTACACTCCAAATCAAAGAAAGAGCCAATGTAAGAATTAAAAACCAACGTTTTCTTGATTTGTTTGTTGCTACAAGAAACTTCTACAACAAAATTTGAATTCTACCTCTTTTAGTTTCTTTGCCGTTAGATTTGGGTATGAATCTGTCGATACACTGAATTGTGAAAAAACTGATATTACAAGCTAAAATTGATTTCTAGAGTTTTAAATGAGTACGCTTGAATACAATATGACATATTTGAGTAATATAGATAATTTATAACGATTATTGCAATGAAGAACACAATCTGATATACTACAGCTATGGTAATATGTCATTGTAAGCTTCTACATTCTAAATCAAAGAAAGGGCCTGTTGAAGGCTTAGAAATCAACTTTTTCTCGCTATATTACTAACCACAAGAAACTTCTACAACAAATGTAGGACTCTAGCTCCTTTAGTTTCTGGTTTTAATCTGGGAAAAACATATATTGTGAGTAAAAAGTTATTTCTACACCTGTATATGAGTATACTTAACTGTAAAATGATATGTTTGAGTAAATTATATTGTTATATTGATATATATTTTCCTTTTAATTACAAAAAAGTTATTCAAATATTTCAACTATTATTATTAAAACATAACCCTACATTTATTTAATATATTATTAATATGCATGAATTTAGAATTAACAAATGCTCGTGGTAAAATATAAAATAAGAATATGTAACTAAACATAAAAAAGTACTATAATACAGTTATGGCACATAATGTAGTGGCAATAAAATAGAGGCCTATGTGGAACTCGGCTAGTCCGATAGTCTGAATTTAAATGGCGTCAAAGCTTATAGATAACTTGATAAGTATAATCTAGTGGTGTATACGTAGCCTGAAAAGTTACATGCTTAGGTCGGCCAGGAAAATCCTGGCTGGCCCGATACGCGCCAAAAAGATACAGATGACACCGAATGCCCATATTGGGTTATCTGTCCCGATACGCGCTGGCCGCGAATCCGTACAGCTAGCCATCAGCTGGAGAGGAGATTGGCTGGTCTATCTGTGAACCCCCCTACTTTATCTACTTTTGTTAAATCGCCTTTTAGTTTTCAAAATAATTAGTACACAAATTAACAAATTATAACAATTGAAAAGCAGAAGTAAAAAAATCATGGAGATGATATATTTCAATTACATTAAATAATAACAATATCTTATACAAATCAGTTATTAAGTACTCATTTCCTTTAGAAATGTAAGTAAATATTCATAACCTAATACTTACGGTTCCAAAGATGTTCCCAAAGTGGAAGCAATGCTGTTTCTTATTTTAAGTAAATTTTTTTCTTGCAATACAGTATGCTTATTTCTTATGTTCAGTAGGACCATTTCTTACTCCTCTTTTAAGAAATGCTTTTCATAAATTCAGAAATTTCGATTCGTATCTTAAAACATCTTTTCCGCTTTTTACTTTAAGAAACACTAGTACTGAGCATAGGAAGATACTTTCTTATAACCAGTAATGCTTTACATATAATCAGTAATGCTTTACTTATAATCAGCAAAGCTTTACTTATATTAAGTAAAACGTCATTTTTTAATTGCTCACTAAAGTTTAAGTAAAGGTGATTTTTCAGATGCAACATTTTTCAGTAAAATTTTTTGTAGTGTATAATATATATTCTCATTCAAAAACCTTAGAAAAATTAAAATTCATGAAAATCTCGGATTCAAATATTTTTATCATTACAATGCAATAGATGTAGGTATCTTAGTTTGATTTTATCACCTTGTAATTTATTTATACAACTGAAGTTCCTAATTCCAAATGGAATATGATATTTTACAAATTGTGAAAATATTAAAAGTGTTATAATCGAAGTAGACCATTGTTACTATTAACAATATTCTATTTCATAACCTCTGTACAATTATACAGAACTGTACGTGAAGATAAGACTATAATTTTTTTGTGTAAATTAATAAATTCTCCCAGGAACTATAAAAAATTTTATGGTAATAAATGGGATTGATTTGAACAACATAAACAATATCTTTTTAATTGCAAAAATTAATACACATTTCCTACTTATCTTATTTTAATACATAACGTAAAATTCTATTAATTAACAAAATTCAAATTGATATAAAAAATACAAAATTTCTTGAAAATAATTTATTACAAAACTTTTTAAACTTTTTCAATTTACGCATATTTACAATAATGAGTATGATATGATTTATTCTTATTTACAAACATATTTTATCATCGCAAGAATTATTAATATAGATACAACACTATCTAATTTAAATAATAATATGTACAAATTTTACAAAAATTATTTTCTAATAATTTGATTATTGCATTCAGCCATCACACCAAGAATTTTGGAATACACAAGTTGTGGAGCGTTAACCGCCCATAGAAAGTCAAAGTGGTTAAATTTATCGTCTTCAATTTTATACATCCCTAATTTCAAAGGTATTTGATTGTAGAAAGTTTGTACATCCTTAAACACATTTAAAAATATTTAAAATTATTTTACATATTTAAAAAGAATGGAATATCTTTCTTAACGAATCATCTTTTTATTTTTCATGTACATACCTTCTCACCAACTAACCAGTCATTTTTAGACCAAAATACGGCCATAGGCACTTGAAGTTTCGAGAGATCATAATCTGGTGGCTCAGAGTTGTTGTATGCTTTAAGATTACCTTGAAGTCCATAGTCGAATTTACGAAATTTGTTTATAGACATTTGTTGAAGCCAATGAGTTAATAATTTTATTGAAGTACCAGCTGGAAACTTGCTCCAAATTTTTGGCAAGAGAGACTAAAGATATTAAAAAAGAAAAATCGATCCAAAATATTATTCTCTGTTCGTAAAATAGAATATGACAATAGTACATTACGATACGTGTGACCTAAGTGGCACTTTATTACACGGCGCGTAGTTAACGCCCGAGCGAAGCGAGGGCGATACCGGTGCGCCGTGTAATAAATTGCCAACTTATGTCACAAGTATCGTATACTATTTTATAGCATCTGCCTGCCCTAAGTCCGCCACGTCACGCCTATCCGCGATATAAGCAGTCCTTTACTGATACGATAAAGCACGGTGCAATAAAGGACTATTTAGGTCACGGATATGCGTGACATAAGTGCGGACTTAGGTCACGCAGTGCTATAAATAATTTTTTTTTAATTTTTCGTATAACTTACATAATCAAGTTGTTCCGGATTAAATCCAGCAATCAGGAACAATGAGTTGCTACACACAACATTTCGAAGCATGGCAGATTTACAAATGTACTTTGCAAAAGCATTGAAAAAATTACTTCGAGGGAAAAATTCATATATTCCAAGTAAATTTGATAGTCGCTGGAAAAAGTTAAAAATATTTAATATTTAAAAATATTTAATAAAGTAATTATAATGATTTTTATTTTTGAATTCCACGAAACGTATAATAGGTCACTACCTACTACCTAGCCACCCGTAAGTAAAATAATTTTACGAAATTACAATATGTTTATTATTTTCTTGATGTATTCAAAATTTATTATAAAAAAATGTTTACAGTAAATACGATGCACACACGACAATATTTTATTCGTATTATGAGGTCAAGACTGAGTTAAACTATAAATAAAATTTTTCTTCCTTAAAGCTTAGCGATAGTAAAAAGAGTACTTGAAAAAACATGTCAGAAATGTGTTTTGAGGTAATTTGAAAGCGAAATACACTATTTTTAGAAATTGTCCGTATGTGGATGGGTGTATGTGTGGGTGGGTTGCTTTGTGAAAATAGTTGGGTATTCGATTTTTATGTTTTAGTTTTTCGTTTTTTTTTGTATGTTAGAAATAAGGAGGGTACAGGTAATATGGCCACCTTAAGGAACTTTCGATTCACAGTAGATATATATCGGGTTTCGAGGCTTTGGAAACTATTGTATTACCTCTAATACGCTCATGAGTATTTTTGCAAAAAAATGTACTCTCTGAATTTTAATTAAAGAAGTTCTAAGTAGTTAAAAATTGGCCACTTTACGAACAGTGTTGGTACAGTAGCCACCTATCAGTTCTTATGGTAAAGTCGTATAGTAGCAAGTACTGCAGAAAGAGACTTCCTTTACGTGTTATTTAATTACATCGTGCCGTAGCGTAAGCCTTGGTGTCGATACTTTGTGATTAGTAGGCCTAGGAATTTCGAAGAAGCAATCGATTGCCTTTTGCCTTGCAATGCACTCGTATGGCCAATTTACCAATCGATAAACGTCAGCGAAAGTTGCAATTTTTGCATCGAAAATAAACTCTAAGGCAAAAACTGATACATGCATCTTAAAGTACATAAAAAAATCTATAACTTTATAATGTGTTGTATGATTTTTTGTTCGCCCATCACGCTGACAAAAGTAGTTTCATTACATGCATGCACTGCTAACAAATCAGAGTTTTAATGCTTTCGCGCATAAACATGACCCTATCTTATATTTAAAGGACGCTAGCAGCTGGGACAACGCGCCTCTCAACATCTATGGTCACAATACAATACATGTTCAGTAGGAGTTACGGCGCCCTAGAATAACGCATACAGCGTGATCTTGTGTAGGATGCCACATTACCTGCATGACCACATTACCTGTATGGCCACATTACCTGCACCATCCTTAATATTATTGATTCAGTGCAAATGCATTTCAAAAAGCATACAATTATCGATCTTTTTTACCCTAAATTTTAGATAAGCGAATTCCCTTCTTTTGTTATTTTAAAGCAGTTATATTTCGGAAACATGCTGGAAAATCATTTAAAGAATTTAAGGTAATTAGTAACATCGAGAACAGTATTCAGAAAAAATTTTAAGCCTTAATCTTTTTCTATGCCGAGAAAGGAAAATGGTAAAAACATTGTTTCTATATATATTGCACAATAATTGGAGTAAAACTGCAGCATTCTGTTTGAAAATTTCCATAAAGATAACTATTCAGTATCTCTTGGTTGAGTTCTTTGTCATAATCATAAGCACTTTTGTTTTCCGAGTTATTTTAGTTTTTGCATTTTTCTATTCTGTAGAGTAAAATTCCACTCTACCAGAATTAGCGTGTAATAAGGTAAACGTACCAATGCTCGGACGCTTAAGCCCAATAATCGGACAGTTGTTTATAGCTCTACATACTTTTAAATAAAAAAATATTCGTAACGTTAACTTTAAAAATCATTTAATCGATCATTAGTCTATAGATCTGGGGTGATTACGAATTATTTCATATATCTAATAAACACTTATTTTCAATATTGTCCGATCATAGGGACGTGTCCGATCATTGGTACGTTTACCTTAGTAGCTTTTCTAAGGTTATTTAATTGCATCGTAAGTAAAAATTTTGCATAAAACATTTCGTATTATACATTAATAAATACATTTATACCTGTGCTACAAAGGAGCTACCTATTGGGAGTTTAAATTTGCAATGCCGCACTAACGGAAACTGGATCAACTAATAAACATGGCCACCGAGGGAGCAGCTCTCTATAAGATTTACACGGGAAAAATTTTTAGTAATTGAAATACAAATAATATGTGACAAAAAACTTGTTACTACCATCCGTTATACTATACCTTCATATAGTATATACAATGACGTTAATAGGTTTTATTTATCACGTATAAAACTTGTAAATCAATTTATAAATATCATCTCCAATCTCCATGTAAATCGTATGAGAAACTTCCCCCTCGGCGGTCATGCTTTTCGTTGCTTTCTTATGGGGAACAGCAGCGCTCCTCTAGGCGCAGTGGAAGTTTTCTTTGCCAATTGGGACTTTTACATGCCTATATAAAACTAAAATAAAAATAATATTGGTATCTACTAATACAATTAACTTCACGACGTCATATAATATAATATAACTTAAATGAATGTATGTTGCAATGCATATAGCCCTATAGCTTCTTTAATTTTTAAATAAGTGTACAAGTTTGTAAGAATATCTACCTGAAACACTCTCCAAAATGGAGATAGCATTCTTACTGGAGCTTGCATGTGGTAAATATAAGTCGCGGGAGCGAGTCCAATCATTGCCCTCACTTTTCCAGCTATTTCTGGTCTTTCCGTAGCCATTACGGAAAAAGTCGTCGCACCCATGGAATGGCCAATGTAAAATATACTATCCTTTGTTAATTCTGATATATAGCTTATGACAGCTGGAAGATCGTAAAGCCCAAGTTCATCCCAACTGTGAAAAAATCAATCCTTTATAAAATTTCATATTTTTTACAAAAGTATTTTATTTCTGAGTATACATATTTCTTTTAATAGTAATAAATATATGCTAATTTTTTAAATTATTTTCAGTCAATCTTTTCAGTCATATAGCACTAAAATAAATTATGTATTAGAATAATTTAGACACTCAGCAATTCAAGTTTGTTAATTGTTATACAGTCAAACCCCGCGTAGTGTGAATTTGCGCACTGTCATCGGGTCGTAGCGCTTCATTGTGATTTGCCGGCTCTCGCGCCAGCAAATCATAATGAAGTGGTGACTTGGTGCTTCAATCTGATTGGCTGGTAAGCAGACGCTGCCTATTCACAGTGCGCCGGCTCGACGGTTCCGACTTTTTACAGTGTGCGAGATGGCCGATTCCGATTTTTCATGGTTCGCGGGGTCTGACTGTAATCCAATATATAAACGTGCCTAAAAAATGTTAAATTAAAAACTGTTATCATGCATGTGGGTAAACAGTTTTTTTATTTCCATCTAAAAATATGTAACTATCTATAATTGTGGGTTTAGCACATATTATAAATGTATGAATAAATACTAATTTTGTTTTAAAATATCTTGACTGAAAGAGCTCTAATATAGAAATTCAAAATATTGCCTACAAACTTACAAAGAGACCGCGGAGTCCAGGTCGTTATGAATCTTTGGGGATCGTTTCTCAAACCTGAAAATAAAGCCCAATATCCGTAGTTTGATACAATGGGCCTTTGTGTAGTAGATACAGTAACACATACTAGTAAACTCAGGTTACAGGACCCATTGGCTCAATCTACGTGTATTGGGTTTTCTATTTAGGTACCAAAAAACGATTTCCAAAGTGTTATCAAAATGCGTGACCCGGGCTCGAAGATCTCTTTTTGTTAGTTCGATTAATGCAGTAAATTATTTCTACCTAAAATTCCAAAACTGTGGATCAGTTGTGGGTAAAATCTTGTGCTTTTTAGAGTAAGTATTACCTCTTGCATTTCCCAACCAAACATCATATCCATGGTCCGAAAGGATGTAAGCTGGAATTATTAAAATTATGAATGAATACATCATTTATTAAGTATATCCACTTTGACAGTAGAAATAATTCAACCTTATTTTATATCAATTCTCTTAAGTAGACAGATACACTTTAGAATTTAAAATTAATTGTTAATACATTTTACGGTAAAAATAAGTCACTCATCATATAGTACCTGTTTTCTTTTCGATAAATTTGAATATTTTATCAAAGTATAAAGAAATTTATTTTAAGGTTGTTAGGTACCTTTGATTAGCTATAATAAAAACGTTTATATTTGTTGGGCTACCACAAGGTTTTGAGATCCAACATGATCAAATTGGCGTTTTCAAGATTTTATTATGTTCAAAATACATGTAGTTATTATATGAATGTGTAAATTTGTATATACGAATTGACCAAAGTTATAGCCTATTTAAGCCAAAATTCTTCAATTTTATCAACTTTTATTGTAAAATGTCGCTTAAAAGGACTATGACTTTGGTCAGTAATTTTCACGTATCAATTCCCACATTCATATAATAACTTCATGTGCTTTTAATACAATAGTACCTTGAAAACGCCAATTTGATCATTTTGTCTCTTAAAACCTCACGGTAGCCCAATAAATATACAGGCTTTTATTGTGGCCGATCAAAAAGACCTAAAGACCTTAAAAAACATTAAAAAGAAATTTCCATTATATTTTGTTAAAATATTCAAATTTACAAAAAAAAAATAAATTTTGTATATAAATTGGTAAATTTTGATGAGTGACTTATTTTTACCTTAAAGTGTATTAATTTGAAAACAATTAATTTGAAATTTAAAAGTGTATCTATTCCCTTAACATTGAAATTATACAACTGTTTAATTTTGTCGTTGATTTTATAAACAAATTTAAATCGCTGTATGAGAAAATTTGTATTACAATTCAGATTAGATCGAATTTTATGTCTATTTAACACAACATTTTTACTAATATTTCATAGGTATGTGCTGTTGAGATTGTAAAGTATATAATATTATGATAAAATATATTTCACTAAATTATTATATTTTATGATTTTGAAGTGCTGCAGTTTAATTGAGGAATGGCAGAACAGAACCGAATGATACCTCTTTTCAACATTTTGAATAAAGAAAAAAAAACTATGAGCTATTATTTTTCGGATAGATAATAGTACATTATGTAACAAGGGAATAAAGTGGAGGATTATTCCCCCAGGTGGATTTACTGCCCGAGCGAAGGGAGTAATTGTCTGCTTTATTCCCGTGTTGCATATAGAACTTTATTTAATGTTGCCACTTTATTGATTTGATCAAATTTACTTTATATCATGCAAATTTAATAGAGTGAATAATACGTCACTTTCATCCCGTGTTTAAGGTCGATAAAGTAGTTATTATAGCTAAGCCGGGAATAAAACAATATACACCACTCTTATTTATCCTACCAGGGCCGATGACATGAATATGGTGGTATATTAGTCGATTAAAAACAAAAAAAACGATGAAAACAATATTTTACTCTCTAAACCCGACTAACCCAAGCTAAACAATTTACAATTAAAAAGGTTTAATTAATGAAATCGTCAACCTTAAACCCAAAACTTAATTATACCAAGCCGAACAATTTGTAACTAAAGAAGGTGAAATAATAAAACAGTAAAACGTAAACCCTAAGAATTACTACCTTAAGCTGAACAATTGGAAAGAATAATGGTATTTATAGTTAGTTGATTTTAGTTAATAGTATATTCTTATAAAGTATACAAGGAGAGTGTCCCAGCTGTGGGAAACGATTTTCCATGAGGTTTTGGAAGGTTCTTTCCGGTACCCAAAAATTAAATCCAGTACCCGTATTTTATTCCAATGGACACTTGTTCTTGAGATACGAGCTATTTTACTCCGAATATACGTTATTTTAATGAAAAATTGTACCTCTACTTCTGTCATTACTATGTAAGTTTTGATGCTGAAAAAATGTTCAAACGGTAAGTGAAAGTTGGCGAAAAAAACTTTGATTTAAGCTTTGTTTTATACAAAAATGACAATCAGGTCCAAAGCTATTAACAGTTAAATATGGTGACTGATTATTAGAGGAAATTTATCTCTCATTAATACGTTGATTGTCCATGCATTTTCAGTCACCATATTTAACTGTTAGGTTGTTATTTAATAACTTTAGGCTCGCTTGATATTTTTGTACCAAATAAAACTTAAAATAAAGCTCATTTCGCCGAATTTTATTTACTTTTTCAACATTTTTTCCAGCTTCAAAACTTACTTAGTAATGGATATAAAGTAGAAGTACCATTTTTCATTAAAATAACACTTATTCGGAGTAGAGTAGCTTATATCTCGGGAACAAGGGCTCATTGGAAAAAATTACGGATACAGGGATTAATTTTTGGGTGCCAGGAAGCATTCCTAAAAGCCTTATCGAAAATCGTTTTCCACAGGTGGGACACTCCCCTTGTAAGTCGAACAATTTGCAATTACAAAAGATTAATTAATAAACAGTAAAACTATAATCCAAGTACGACCCCAAACTGAGCAATATGCATTAAAAAATTTTAAATAATAAATCCGTAAATCCCATGCTCTAAGCATTACTAACCCAAGCTAAGTAATTTGTAATCAAAAATGTTTGCAGTTACAGAAATTTATATAATGAAACCGTAACCCATAAGTATTAAATCCAAATATGTAATAAATCCAAGCTATTTACAATAAAAATTATTTCCAACGCACATTACTGTGCGAGAAGTTACTGTTTAGAGAAAACGTGTCTTTACGTCGTAACAATTAAGAATACTCAATTTACCACAAAAAAATTTCTCCAATATGAAAATGGACGTAACTTTTACATAATCCTTCAAAGACCTCTCTCTTAGACCCCTCAAATTAAAGATCTTGATGTCAGCGTTCATATAGTTAACACTGTAAGTAAGATGGTTTGACTCAAATGACTTATAGTAAATTATGTCAATATATATTAATGTCACGTTTATTTTACATAAATATGTAAGCTGTAATATTCAAGCATTTTATAGGGGTACAAAATGAAATCTAGAGGTCTAAAAAAAGATTTTTATATATTCCAGAGTTGATTTGTAGATATATGTGGAAAAAGAAATGTATTCCCAAAAACGTCGAATTCTCATGTTATTTTAATAGGAAATGTCTATGTTTAAAAACACGGGTTAGATAAAAAAAATTTTTTTTTGAGGCGCCAAAATTATTTTTGTAACATAAAGATTCGATTAAGAGGGCGAGAGAACCATAAAGTTCAATTTTAGGAAATAATGGAACTTTAATATATGGTGATCTACTCAATTACTGACAACCTAGAACATCTTGCAAATTAATGTGTACAAAAATTCTAACACAAAATTATAACTACCATTGACATGATTCGCAAGTAAACATATCGATATTCTTTCAAATAATTTTATAATAAGTCTGTAATAACTGTACAAAGGTAGCAGTTAAAGCGGTAAACATGGGGTCGTCTGCAGCGCGAGCGTAAGCTAACCTTATCACCGCTGTTTTGAGTCCTCAAAGAGGAAAATTTGTGATAGTAAAAACAAAGTTTTACTAAAAACATGTTAGAAACATGTTTTGAGACATAAGGAATCAAAATACACTATTTTTTGAAAAATGTCCGTATAGATGTGTGTATGTGTATTTGTGTTTGTGTGAGTCCACTATTATAAAGTACGTATTTTAAAGTAATTTCTGTGTAAATTTTTTTAAAACTATATAATTATCTATAAATGCAGTAACCGATAACATGAAGGTCTTAAAAAAATAGAGCAAACAGGCGGAATTGTAACTCTTTAGCGGAAGTTTTTAATAAAAAAGATAGACGGTATCTTAATATATAATACAATACAAATAACTTCATTAAATTTAGGGTTTTCCAAAAAGATATTTTTCTTCTACAAAATTGCGGTCTAATGAAAAAAAACAATCCGAAAAAGTCAACACGAGTTTCTCGTTTATTCAATATTGCAGAAAAAAGAAATAGGCAATTAAAAAACTTTATGCTTAACTAAGTGAATTGGTCAACCGATCATGGAGTCAAATGCTATTCAAATACTGACTGAACTTTTCGAATTCCTGTCTAAAAAGTTTTCTAGATTCTTTAAAGACCGTAAGGAATAGAAAAAAGGAATAAACTTTTTTTTGGCTTTTAAAGACCGTAACTCTTTTGGAAAAGATGTGATTTCTAGCGATGAGGTATCTGTACAAAACCATTCATAGCCCTAAGAATGGGTCACATTTATTTTCTGCGTTTCAGAAAGATGTGTTCTCAAAATTAGAAACTGAACAAAAAAAGTGATTTCCCATATTTTCCGGTAATAGGGGCGGTTTAACATCTTAAAGAGAAGATACAGTTTTCTTTTTACTTTTGATTTCTCAACCTCAAATTTTTGTATATGATAATCTGGTGGTAATTGGGGTCCAAATTAACATACATAATTTTTTTTTCTTTTTTAACACGTTTTATCACTTTTTAAAATTTGTTAACATACTTTTATATTAAGTACTCTTCTTTCAGAAATTTATATTTTTTTACAAAATTAATTTTACCATGTCAGGACAAGATTTCTTTTTGAAATAGGTTTTATGGGAATATCAATAAAACATTTAATTTCAACTATTAAAAAAAATGAAAAAAAAAAATTGTGCGCACAGTATTGCCGCTTTGCATACGTAATTATATACCCTTTAGAAGTAATAATCTGTACTTGTGCAACTACTGTACTTGTACAAATGCATTTTTATCTGGCGCCGTTAAAATTAAGAGGTCAAGTGTATCTAAAGTAAAAAGAAATAAGTACTCAACATTTCCTTTTGATATAATAACATTTATTAATGCATTTATTATTAATTATATAGCTATACACAAAGCTTTATACATCATCAGGTAACATAAATAAAATGAAGCTATATATTTAATAAATAACATACATAATATAATTTTAATTATAAAATTTCCATAACGCAAAGAAAACTGCACATCATTTAAGGAGTATACTTGACGTGGGAAATTTCTGGTCGAATGCGTTTGAAATCCTCCAATGAGCTTAGCGAAAACGTGCGTTCGATCCAATGAGACCCAATGAAATTGCAGTATTTAAAAAAAATTCAAACGTATTCGACCAGAAATTCCCCACCTCGAGTGTACCTATAAAGTTACTTCTTATATAAGATAATGTTACATAAAACTTGAAACGCACTTTTTTAGAAATTTAGTTTTTAAAATCGGCAGTTTTTATCAGTAGCATTTCTAATTAGATTAATTAGCAGTGTTTTTATTCGGATCCAATATTTGAAAGAGTAATAAAATTAAGATGAAACGGAATTTCGAAGTATTTTTAACTTGTAGAGTACGAATCTGGACTCCAAATTCCAAAATTTAAAATGGCGTGTCCTATATGGTCGGTAATTTTTCGAAAAAGTTACAGGATTGAAATTAAATGGACTAGGAGGATATTTTAGGTCATTTCAAATTTGACCTTAATAATCTGAATTCAAAATAAATAATGCGATATGATAGACAAAGTTTTTGAAACAATTGTAACTAATTTGAACTAATATGAAATTATTATTCCAATGGTTTTCAGAGACCAGATTAGTATTCAGCTTAAAAACTTACCGAAATTTCATTTTGAATATTGGAATTCTAAGGACAGGTTTGTATTCATCCAGTGCAAAGCCCTAAAAAATTTCGTTTTATTATAATCCTATTACCTTTTTCAAAAATCAGTCCGCCATTTTCGATCTGTCATTCACAATTTTAGAATTCCGAAATTAGACTCGTATTCAATGAGTTCAAAAACCTTCCAAAATTTCGTTTTATCTCAATCATATTACTTTTTTAAAAATCAATTCACCATATTGCATTCGTCATATTGTATTTTAAAATTCTGAGCTCAGGTTCATAATCAGCGAGATCAAAACTCTCCCGAAATTCCATTTTATCTCAATCTCATGACTTTTTAAAAATTCGGCCCGCCATATTGAATCCACCATTTTCAATTTTTGAATTTTGAGACCAGATTTCAATTCTACGGGTCCGAAAATCAATGTATACAAAGTTCTATGCAAAGTTCTATGTATACAAAGTAGTCAAAGATGTGAAAAAATAAAGGAGCTGGTTCGTGTAAGAACCACCCGGCCTGCAAAAGTTAACGGAAACATCACTTACATTTTCTTAAATGAAGCTAAAAATCCGCTGCCAATTCATTGGCACTTAGCGTCCCCAAACTTTATAAATTGTTCCAATATGAAATTATTTATTCTATTTAATACTGTGATAAAAAATAAAAATGACAAGTATATTGCTTTTTAACATGTCGAGATATATGTATATATTTAAATTTTGTAATTTAAATTAATGCAAAAGTATACCATAGATTATGAAAAAGTATCGTTGTTTAAAATTTGTTTGTAATATATTATATATAATACATATCATATTTAGAAATAAATTTAAACTAAGAAAATCTTAAAAATATTCATTAAGAGCGTGAACCCAAATTTGAACTCTATTAAATTTCATTATTTGCAAATTTTATTGGGAAAGAAAACATAAAAAATATATTAATTAACTAAAAAACGAATCGATAAATCTTAAAAATTCTTCTTCATTTTAAATCTTCATAGAAAAATGTATAAAATGAGATTTATTTGGTCAAACTTTACCGCGTAATATGCAAGAAATCTACAATCAAACATTTTTTGAAAAACAGAATATTGTAAAAAATGAAATAACGTTATAAAACCCAAAAGATTCGATGAATCTTAAAAATTCTTTTTGATATAAAATTAAGAAACGAAAAAAATAAGCGTTCATTGGTCATAAATTACCGTGTAATACCTAGGAAATAAGAAATCAAAACAATTTTGAAAAAAAATATAACCTCAAATATCTCGAAAAATAAAAGTCCTCATGATGTTGGGAAAGAACGTAGCCGAGAGATAGTAAAAAGCTACCTTTTTGAAACTTTTCAGACGGAATAATGTCTTCTTACTCAAGTTATCGTTTGCCATAGAAATTCGTTTTTTTTACGAAATGATTTTTTTCGCAATCATAGAAAAATAAAATGTCTCAAAAATTTTGTAGAATAATCTTCTCCATTGTCCTAATTACCTCAATTCTTTTCCAAAACTTTCCATCATGTATTTGAAAGAAATTATCGTTCAAGAAAAAAATGACGTTTCCGTGTATAGCAAAAGAAAGGAAACGCCTTATTCGAAATTGCGGGTAGTAAAGGATAGGTAATTTTATGCTCTTATTTCTAACGTATCAAAAAATCCGAGAAACAAAAGCAAATCCGAAAAACCAAAGAAGTTATCATTGCGCCCCCTTTGTTTAAAAAAAATAAAATGAGCCATGAAGCATTAAATTTTATACACACATACACACACATCCATACAGACATTTTCTAAAAATAGTGCATTTTGATTCCTTATATCTCAAAACATGTTTCTAATATGTTTTTAGCAAAACTTTTTCTTTTACTATCACAAAGCTTTCTCTTTGAGGACGCTAAAATAATAAAAAAGATTATGGCTCTCATTTTTTCTGCTAATACATGATAGACTGATGAGATTACAGCTATCAGAGACATGGTTAAAACCTGATTAAAGATGTGCTATACAAGAAAATGAAATTTTTTAAGTATGTAGGCGTTAAACCAATTTTTTGAAAATGCTCTAATTTTGGCTGTTTAATGCGCACATAAGTGGAACACAACTAGATTTTTTCCTTTTTGTGTCAGAAACAAATATGGTTTGTAAAAATATTGATTTTGAGCACGCTGTAAGCGTGAAACAGCAGAATGCTATACTACTGATACACATAAGCATTGGCACAACCATTTGCACATATAATCAATGCGATATCTTTCAAGCCGCGAGTACAGCATAACAAAACTTAGAAACAAAAATGAATATTACATGTGACATTTCCAGATTTTTCTATCTTTGCGTGCTTGCAGTAAAGTATGTATGAACATTGGCATTTTATTTTGTATATACATATTGTTTATAATATACTGACGTGAAATAAAAAGATCGCTTATAAAAATGTTCAAGTAATTGAACTCATTAATAGTATAATACTTATTACTATGAAGTTAAAAGTTCTGTGGATTTGCCTTTATATTGAAATCTAAAAATGGATGTCAAAATTGAGTTCGAAATATGCTTTAATATGTATAAATATTAGGTTATTGAAAAACAATATTGGGTTATATTAATCTATTATAACAAATAAGTTCATATAAAAACGATTAATTAAGTTTGAGGAAGCTAAGTGCCAATGAATTGGCACTACAACAACTTTTTTATATTTGAAAGTGGACAGTATAGTCACGAACTATGACATTATTTACGGGAGCAATTAAGTTAAATATTATTTAATATCTAGTCATTACCAAGTGATTTGCCTTTTCCAGGAATTAACCAATCTGCCGAGCTTTCAAGGAGTCCATGCTGTAGATAGACTGGAATGGAACCAAGTGGTCCAGGTATGCGATAAATGGTCAAAATGTATCCATCTTCTGTTGTAACAGTGTGAATTTCTGACGGATAATTATCTTGTATCATCATATCTATCTAAAAATACATAAGAGAAATGGTAGCCTTGTTATAATGATAATTCAAAATTAGGAACTTTGATTGACACACAGTGCCCAACAGGAAAAGATCTACAGAGTGATTTTACAAAACCACACACTTGACAAAAATAACTTTTTTTTAAATACACGTCTCTGCCAGTCGTACCTATAAGCATAATAAACACTATAGAATCAGTATCTTAATACGAGATCCAATAAATTGAAGACTAAATTTCTATCAAGAGTGCGGGAAAAAATTGACTTAATAGATGATATGCTGTTTCCTTTGTTACCGGGTGAAAATACGCACTATATTATTTGACAACTTAAGGTACCTAGCCAGGATAAAAATTTTAAAAAGAAGTTTACTTTTTCCTTCAAAACTATGCGCTAACATACTTTAAGCCAAGTATGACGCTTCTAAAATATTTTTCATTAGTTATTCGACTCTTTTTTAACATATACTAATACTTAAGGGAAGCATTTTGTTATTATTTTTGAGAAAACAAACTGATTTCAATAAAAAATTTATTAATAATTTTCAAACAATTGGATAGTTTTTCTAGGACAAATGTTCTGAGGTTTTCACATCACTTCACTTCAAGATATTATCAAGCATTTACAGTTAAAAAAATTTCAGAATGATTGCTTTCAAGGTGACTTCAGCGGTGGGTACTGTATCAAGTGAGGGCACAATAGGAGGTTTCACTTTTGATTTTAATTTTGGTTCAATTATATTAGTCAATTTTTATTCTAAAGCATTTTGAACTACTTCTGAACGTCAGTAACAAAAAATTATTATGTTCATACATAAAAAATGCTAATTTGTCGATTTAGCTCCAGATGCGCATGCGCAGAAACACGTTTACAATGTTTATCATCAATATCTTGTTTATTTGGTTGTTAACACATAATTTTTATGATATTAGATTCTGCATAAAAGAAAATCTTCAATTACATGTTCTGTTTATTAATAAATATGTTTTTATATTGTATATTGGTAAGAATTGATAACAGTTTTATCCCATAAGGTTATATGTTAAAAGTGACTTTGTACAAGCTTAGTTTTTTCAATAATTTTATCGTTGACTCCAGATTTTCTTTGCACAGATCAAAAGTATAATGTTGAAAGAATATTTGTGGAAAATTTCGAAGACGTCAGTATTTTTATAAAAAGTCGCTGAAGCCACCTTAAAGCAACATACACAGGCACACACAAACGCACACACGCACAAACGCACGTACACACACACGCACGCATACAACAACGCGTGTACACTAGTGCTAAAAGTATGTGTGTGTGTTCGTATGTGGCATATCACCATTTCTTCAATCTGCGGTATAACTTTACCAAACTTTGCACAGATATTTGCTATTAATACCCGGTGTGCGCTTGAAAGTTTCAGCAAAAATGGTTAAATACATTTATCTGTATGGCCATTTTTCAAAATTTAAGAATTATTAATATCGGTTCTTTGATGTTTTCTTCAACGCAGGAATAGTTTTTGGGATGCGAATTTTTGACACAACAAAATACTCATATAATTCTTCATTTTAGGACCACAAACGATTTTATATGAATCGTTCTTCAGTTGTTATACTGTGTGATAACATTTTTTTTCAACATTTATTACTCGAGAACTATACGATAAAAGTTAGCGAAATTTTTAATGATTACTTGTTCTATATACAGGTATATTTCTGTATATTTTTAGGTAATAAGACGGTTTGTTTTCTGAGAAAAGAAATAAAATGGCAAAAAAATGCATTTTCTTTGGACAACGATAGCTTGAGCAGTACTTGGTGTAACGCCTTGAAAACTTCAGAGAATATTTGTTAGGTGTTTCAGTGGGGAACAAATCTCTAAAGGAAAATAGAAAGACAGGAAAATAACCATGATAGGCAGTACTGCGCAGCTCTTTCTTATTTATCTCATAATTTTAATTAAATTCTCTTTGAGGAAGCATAGTGCCAAAGCAGTTGGCATCATTTTTAATTTTGTGTACAAAGAAATAAAAAATATTTATTAAAGATTTTAAGTTGGGAGAGAAAACCCCAGGAAGATTTTAAAATATGCTATTTTTAAGGAGAAAAAAAGTGTATTGCTGCGCATAACACAATGAAAGATTTAGAAAAATTAGTAGAGCTCCACCTTAATTTTAGTTTTGTATTTAAATTGCTAGAAGAATATTTCTATTTGGTACTTTTACCCTTATATAATATATTTTTGATAAGTTATATTATCTATAAATATTCATTTATGAAATATTATTAATTAACAATGTAAAACTTACACGCTTTCAAAGTTAAGGTAGTCCATCGTACCCCACCTTTCCCTACTTCTTTGCTTACCGGTCTTTATTTTATATTAAAATTTATTTATATAGAAAATATTAATTTATACTCAAAATTTAACTCATCTACAATACATAGTAACTAAATTTTTCAGGAAATTATAGTGATTGAATGTGTTCATTATTAAACTTTAAAAGCTACTTATGATAAATCCATAGGCATGTCATATATTGAAGTTACTGTGAGTTTCCTTTGCACTGAAGAAAATGTGAAAGTCCATGTGAAAGTGTTTTATTATCGTCTAAGCACCACACAAACAATTAATTATCCTTTATCATGCATGAAGATTTTAATGTATATCTTATTATATATTCCGTACTCCTGGTGCAACATATCCTGGTGCAACAATGTGAAGGCTATTTTCTTCGTACAACCATTCTCCTTATATAACGCGACAATAAATTTCCGTTACATTATTTTAAAAATTAAATTTTGTTGTAAACAAGTTTGTGTTACAATGAATAGTTAAAATATCTTACAATACTACACAGATACACTTCACAAATGAAAAGAAAAACGGTTATTATTTGTCTGATCTACGATCGATAAATTTGTTCGATAGCGTTCGATAGCCTTATAACTATCAAAAACTCACGGGCGTCATGCTTGTTTCCGTCTTTTTTTGTATCTTCGGCGAAGTCGAAGCTTCGTTTCCCCGATAGATTCTTGACACTGCATTCGTCATCCTCGCCGCAAGGTCGTAAAATATAGAGTCCGCGCAAATCGTATGCAGATTCAGAATCAATATTAATGCCGGGCAAACGAAGCGCATTTTTCCAACCTGTGCAAGAAGCCACGTAAAGACGCATACAATACATTAACACCGAAATTCATCATCGTAAAATTCAAGTACCAAAAAATGTAACTTCTATCGTACGATGATACATAGTTTTTCGCTTGATCCATACCTGGCGATTCATCTTATAATTCCATTGAAAAACACCTTTGAACTTTGCAAAATCTCTTGACCACTGTAAAACCCTGCACTTGCACTTTCAAACGAATGTCGAGCTACGTATACCCATCGACGTGTAAACTTTCATGGTTGAACGAAATCCGAAGCTCCTGCTGCGAAGAATCAAAGGGAGCGGGTTCTGGCCGACATTTTTGGCCTGCACTGTGCGGCGCGAACGAGTCTCCGAGCACCGGTCGCCAAAAGCGAACGTTTTCAGCGAGCGCACGCGGTTCGACTATGGCTCGCGATTCGCCGCCGGACTTTATAAACTCTCGGCGCGCGAAAACGCGCTTATTTAACAACCAAGCGGTCAAAACAAAAACAGAAAAAAAGCGCGAGTATAGCGCGCGTTCGCCGACGATCGGTACAAGTTCAATGCGAGACACTCTTTACTGACGCATGGGCTATTATTCCTTTTTTCTTCTCAGACACATTTTTTGTCGTCACTACACAACGTTTTATGTTAATGTCGCGGAAGCGACGTCGATCGAACTGACTTGTGTATACCTTTGATATAATTATCTACATTAATCGAATAGCATACCACACAATTTTTTTTTCATCTGGAGCATTATAAACACTGAAACAGAGAAGTTTTCCACGATCATGACGTTCCGAGAAGAAAAGGTGCACGTGCCGTGTGTTCTAAATTGGACGGCGTTTGCTTTGAACAATTACTTTAATGGTTAGAATATTCTTGACAGAAGAATTAGCATTTTAACTATACTCTCTTGCTCTGTATTTTGGAGAAACTATCTTGTTATATTTTGAATGGGACTAGTCTCTCTTGATGCGTTCGGGTCAGAGTCATAAAAAGTGGCAACGCATTATTTTTTTAATCAAGGAATGTTCCTTAAGCACACAAACATAATTGAGGGATATAAAACCAAAATATAAATTAAATATAATTAATATTTCAATGCACTATCATCTATCTTATCTTAATTAAATCTTACAAATTAATGCATTCATAATTAGAAAATCTAGATCCTAAAAACGTTTTCTTTTGGATTAATTATCTATCCTGTACATAGTACAAGTTGAAACTTCGTAGCAAATTGTTTTGAAACTGATGTTCATAAACATTGATGTCAATACAACTTCATTTTTGTATGTACTAAAAAAGAAGATAAATGTATTAGTTAATCAGAATCACGAATAAAGTGGAAAAAATGGATGGACGTGTACATCACATTAAGCTCTAAAAAGTTGATTGTTATATGCCTATTTTGATTAAAGAAGAAAGATGAACTTACAATGCGAACAAACATACTTGTAGAAAATTCTAGTTATTATTCAGAAAATATAAAAATGCTTTGTTTCTCTAATCTTTTCTCGCGTAAAAGTAATTTATTATAGAATGACTAATAGTAGAACACTCCGCACTAATTAATTAGAGCTTCTCGGATGTTAATGATTCGTCATTAAGACAATCATATACGAAGAATTAATATGACCTTAGTACTGCTTAAATATAATATATTCTTTATTTTGTTACAAATTAGGTTTACCTTACTATTACATAGTAAAAATCTATGTAAAGGTACATCTTATTAATTCATACATAGCAGCCCATAAACTTAGTCCATCATTAAGTATATATTATATCTAATTACCTACACGCTATACCTATCAGAGTAAAATTGCACTCTTGTAGTGGAATTTTACTCGAGGTTTGAGTTGGACGATAATTTCACTCTACTACGAGTGAGTTTCCACTCGAATATGAGTAAACTTTTACTCTATTAATAGAGTGAGTCAGATAGCGCAGCACCCTAACCCCTTTTCGCCACGTGTATAGTAATGTCTAAAATGAAGCACTAATTTCAAAAGAAACTTATTGATAATACGTAAGGAGTAAAACGTACTTAATGAGAGTCCATAACTAGATAGGAAAAAAATTGTTTCAACAATATTGCCGTGCCGCAAGTGTAAATATTGACAATTAGAAAATAATTCAGTTAAACCCCAATTATGTTTTTTTATTTCTTAAACAATTTTAATGTTTCGGGGTTTATCTTTTTTATTAATCATTTATCTATAAAGTTAAAGTAAGAAAATTTTAAAATAATAAATCTGTAATAAGGGAAAGCTAATTATTTATAAGTAAAAACGTAAAATTTTATAAACAATTAGCTTTCCCTTATTACAGATATATTATTTTAAAATTTTCTTTCATTAACTTTGTAGATAAATGATTAATGGAAAAAATATACCCCGAAACATTAAAATTGGTTAAGAAATAAAAAAAAATAATTGGGTTTTAACTGAATTTCTTTTTAATCGTCAATATTTACACTTACGACACGGCTATTTTGTTGAAACAACTTTTTTCCATTTAGTCATGGAGTCTCATTACGGAGGCAGGCCTGGGTTAAACCCAAAAAACGATCTTTTTTCTTACGAGTCCAGAAAACTTTTGATGTTTAAAAGCAATCATTCTGAAAATTTGTATGCTATGAACGCACTATATTGTATTAAATTTTACCGTTGTAAAACCTCAGAATCTTGACCCAAGATGTCACAATAAATCACTGTTTTTAATACCATATTTATTACAGGAACTTTGATCCTCACACAATTCGGGGTGACACGGTGAACAAAAAATGATGTTTTGATGGTTATTCGACTCCTGTTGACATTACAAAATAAGCGAAGCAGTTTTTCGTTAAAATTTTTTTTATTATTTTTTTTCGGAGATCCAATCAATTTATTAAAAAAAATTTTTAATATTTTTTAAAAAATTGATTAAATATCCGAGAAAAAGTAATAAAAAAAATTTTAACGAAAAAGTGCTTCGCTCTTCTTGTAATACATGTCAAAAGGAATCGAATTACCGTCAAAAAATAAAGTTCGTTCAATATGTCACCTTGAATCGTGTGAGGATCAAAGTTCCTTTGATAAATATGGTATTGAAAACAGTGATTTATTGTGACATGTTGGGTCAAGATTCTGAAGTTTTACAACGGTAAAATTTAAGATATTATTGTGCTTTAGGAACATACAAATTTTCAGAATGATTGCTTTTAAACAAAAAGTTTTCTGGACTTGTAGAAAAAAAGTCTTATTTGGGTTTAACCCAGGCCTGCCCCCTTAAGTACTTTTCACTATCTATATCACAGAACCTTTATAAACTCTCGTATGATTTTTTTGTTTTTTGTCCTATATGTAGCGAATTCTCCTTAACATATATGAATTTCGATATCATTATTCATTGTTTAAATGATTAAGTTGTAAATCCATGCTGATATGTACGATATGCCGGTAAACATATATTTGTTGTCTATCTCTGAAGCTCCCCTGGTGAAAATTGTTTCTGTAAAAAATGTAATTTATAGAGAAAGTGTAGAAATGTAAAAGTGTAAAAAGGTGTAAAAAGGTGTACATAAGTGGAAAAAGGTGTAAAAATGTAAAAAAAAGTTCATAAAAGTGTCTAAATTTGGACCGTGGTTCACATAATTTTATACATTGTAAAACTTTGTAACACTTTTTTACATTTTTTTACATCTTCTTACACTTGCTTACACTTTAAAACCAATTATTACAGTTTGTAAGACTCTTTTACATATTTTTATACTTCATTACAATTAGTTACACTTTTTAACAATTTTTTACCGAAATAATTTTCATCTGATTATCACTATAAAACAAAATTTGAGGTGAAAAAGCGAATATTTTGCAGAGTTTATAGTCATATTTGTTAACATCATGTTCGTTACTGTATTGTTACCAAACTATTTTGAAAGTTAAAAAACTGCCATTTTTCTTTAAAGTGTAAATAAGTCTGAAAATATGTAAAAAAAATTAAATAAAGTGTAAGAGAGTGCATAAAAGTGTTAATAAATGTAAAGTTATTACAAGCCTAGGTCCAAATTCAGACACTTTTTTTACACATTTTTATAGTATTCAACACTTTTATATAATTTCTTACATTTTTATAGTATTCAACACTTTTATATAATTTCTTACATTTTTTTACATGTTTTGCAATTTTTAACATCTCTTTACAGAAATAATTTTCACCGACATATGCTCTTTTTGTAATGAAATAGCGCCTAGATTAAAATACCCACTCCAATTGCGATCCACTTATTCTTTGGAATTAAATTTCACTCTACACACGTTGCACTACTGCGATATTGACCTTTTAAAATTTTGATGTGATATAGTTAAAATTCTGGAAAATGAATATGTGGATTAGATCAAACTGGGCAACTCGACATCTTGCAAGTCGTATGCGGATGATAACTTAGAATCATCTTACTCAATATTAACCGAGAAAATTAAAATTGAAAAATGGCTATAAATAATCTCAGAATTTCTTCAGAATTTTGCCAATATTTTGATGGTTTCGTCCTTCCAGGACGAACTAAATAATAGTTATTTTACTTTAATAAACATTTATTTAAATAAAAAAAGCATTGCTTTAAACTAATAAATTTTAATTGATTCCAAATAAATGATTTTCTATGCAGTTTAATATAGGGCGTTCATTTGAATCTACTAATTTTGTTTTTAATATATATTATGTGGTAATAACTAAAATTTTAGACAATCCGCATAAAACAATGTCAGTTAAACTTAATTGTAAGAAACTACCATTATAAAATTAATACAAAATTAATACTATAAGTTTTTACTTCTCTAACTAAATTTTTAAACAAAAACTGGCAAGACTTGGAAATAAAAATCTTTCAAGAAATACTTAAACACTACCGACCTTTAAGAAGGATATCTATTTTTGTAATAATTAGAATAAAGATTTACTGCTTAGAGTTTCTTGTTGATTCATCAAAAAACCTGAATTAAAATATATTTCTACTATATACTGAATATATCTTGCGTTCAATAGTCTTACTAAACAAGTTAAGGAGGTTCAAACGAACCAATGAATGAATACTCACCAGTGAATGCACACTCAATATGAAAAGTATTATTATAAGCTCGCAATGTTTTCTTTTGTTATAACTTATAATATTTATTTGAAAATATTCTTCTATTGATTTATGTATTACAAATAGAAATTTTAACGATTAAATGAAAACAAAAAAAAGATAAAGTATACAGCATTTATAACCGCCGTATGAATAACGCTTCGCTATAAGGTCGGTGTCGAAACTCTCATTTGTTCATGTTGTTTATACAATACATTTTATGGGTCCAAATTTGGAATAATTGTAATTTTACTCTTATTAGACACATTGATTTAAATTTTCCCATTTTTTTACTATAACAATAAAATTTCTTTAGTAACTATATGATGTTAAGATACTGGTTCATTTATAAAACTCCTTTGCTCCAATGAATGGCCATCAGACTGCGTACATGTAGTTGAGTGTTTCTTTGTTTCAAAATCATTAAGAGAGCACACCACCTTTGAACTCATAAACGGAAATTATTTGTATGAGAACGTAAAAATTCTTCCTTTCAAAGGCAATCATTTTGAAATTTTTTTTTATTATTAATACTTGGCAATACCTTTAATTTCACTGTAAACAATCCTCAAAATCTTGATCCAACACGTCGTATAATATCACCATAGTTACTAATCTTCTAATCCACTGCCCACGGGATTCCAAGTGATCCCGTCGATCAAATTTCTCCAGGTTTGAGAATATTACTTTTCAATACATTAGTTATGGTATTACAGGAAATTAATTTTTATTACATAGAATATTTTTTACATACATATAATATATGGTAAAATTAATTAGCAATGTTACATAATTAATTAAAAAGTCAATAATGTGTATCTAAAAATTTTTCTATGTAGTAAAAATTAATTTCCTGTATTCATACCATAACTAATGTATTGAAAAGTAATATCCTCAAACCTGGAGAAATTTGATCGACAGGATGACTTGGAATCCCGTAGGCAGTGGATTAAGAGCTTAATAACTATGATGATTTTATATGACGTGCTGGATCAAGATTTTGAGTTTTTCGCGGTGAAAATAAAGGTATTACCAAACCTTAAAAGTAAAAAAATAATTAGAATGATTGTTTTAAAAAGGAAGAATGTTTTTGGACTTATACAAATAAGTTTCGTTTATAACTCCACTGATTTTTTACAAAAAAATCGAAAAAAATTTTATTACATATTTTTTATGCTAATAGTTTTATGAACATTTTGAGACCTGTTGGATGTCAAAAGTTTTTGTTATACCAAAGTTATAGCCTGATGAGCGACACAATTTACATCGCGTAGCATACCAAATTAAAACTTCAAACGCGTTTTTCTCGAAACTTACTTTTCTAATTTCAAAAAGTTTCTTGCGCAACCCATAACCATGAATATTCTTTAAACTTCCAGAAAATATAGGTTAAAGTATTGTGAAAAGAAGTTAATATTTTGTTTTGAGGAATTTGAGGTTAAATGTTTTATTCGTCGATTGTAAGTATTGAAACATGTAGTTTCTTTATATTTTTTATTAAGTTCAAAAAACGGTTCATTTATTTCAGACCATTAATTGAGTTTAAACAATTTAAAAAAATTAACTTTTGTTCATTTTCAGTTGAAAAATATTCTAGAATTTTTTAAAAATAGAATTTATTAAATTCATATGCGCAAAGAACGTTTCTAAAAACTTTTGATTTTATTACAAAAAAATGTATTTTCTCCAATAAGTAGTACAAAAATTTAGAAAAAAATTCTAAAAATTTTGTACAACTATCTTTAATTATGACAAAAAAATTACCGAAGTTTTAATATTATTGGTCAAAAGGGAGAGATTTTTAAAAATCAGTGGAGTTCCCCCTTAGAAACATGTTAGAAATATGTTTTCGGCCATTTGTAATCAAAATACATTATTTTTAGAAAATGTCCGTATGGATGTGTGCGTGTGTGTGCGTGCGTGCATGTGGATGTGCGTGCAGGTCCTTTTGGGGATATTTGAGGTTATATATATTTTTTAATTTTATTGCTTATATCTGGAAGATGTCACGGTTACTTTCTATTAAACAAACCAATTTTTAATTATTATTTTGATAAACATACGAAATCAGAAAAAAATTACAGATTCCCGATTCGTTTTTGTTTTATAACGATTTTTTTACTTTAATATTTTGAAGTCAATAATGCAATCTATGATCACAAGCTTACAGTTTTTTGTAATTTATCTTTTGACAACAATCGATGATAAAGAAGCACAACCCACCCTTTTTTAGAAAGAAATATAGCAATTTAAATATTGTATTATAATAATGAAACACATACTTATTGGAACAATTTATTTCGTTTGAGGAAGCTAAGTGCCAATGAATTGGCAGCGGTTTTTATTTCCTTTTTCGATTCTTTAAACCTTTCTTAACACATAAACTCTACATAGTATATACATATAGTCTCTCTCTCTTTCTCTTTCTCTCTCTCTCTCTCTCTCTCTCTCTATCTCTCTCTCTCTCTCTCTCTATATATATATATATATATATATATATATATATATATATATATATATATATATATATAAATTATATATTTAGTAATATATATATATATATATATATATATATATATATATATATATATAATACTAAATATATATTTTTTAACAAAAACAACTTTTTTTGCAGTTTTTGTTTTTCTTTATTCAAAACATTCTAGGTGAATTTGTCAAAAAGCTTTTGTTGAAACTTTTTTAAATTAATTTGGCATATTCTTTTCAGCATTATGTAGAAAATTATGCATCACCAAGGTGCTGTGTATTGATCTAGATTATATGAAAAATAATTATTTATGAAAGAAAGCTATAGATTCCGTAAAAACGCTGTTAGAGAAAACTTCGGAACGCAAAACCTAACCTCAATTTTTCGCGTTCCGAAGTTTTCTCGAACGGAAATAATGTTAGGCACTTTTGTAGGTCTCAAAACATTCCGTATGTTAAGATGAATTGGGGTCAACTCTTAGTTTTTCAATTAACAAACTACTTTTTGAGTAATTAGTGAAAATGTGATCAGACAAGGACAGTAGACACGGCATCGTCTTAACAATGACAAGCAAATCACACTTTTTGTACTTACTCGAGTAAGAACTTTTGAGATTTTACTGGAGACAATAATATTTTAATTGCGAGAGATGAAACGTAATCACATGATACTGATTTGATGCCTGCCGCGGTTTCACTGTGAATCTGAATCTAGCACTTTCGACTAATAATCTGCAGAATTAGTTAAGTTCGTTTAATTAGTATATTGACATTTATGGTAATGTAGTATAATACATAACATTTTTTATTCCACATGCATTCGCCTAAAAACTGGATATTCTGCTATAAAAAATGATGTTGACGTATGAAAAGATATGACAAATCAAATAAAATAAAGAAAAATATTGTGTTGACCTTTTAGTATATAAGCATAAAAAATTTTAGGCTGTATTAAATTTCCTATAATTTTTTTTACATTGTATTTTATGCATAAATCATTTGAGGGTTTGATAATCTAATAATAAAATATTCAAATAAGCAAACAAATTTGAGACTTCTTAAGTGTTATTGTAGATAGTATTAAGACACCTTAATACTTCGAAAAATTGCTCTCAATAACAATTTTATAACATAAAAGTTAAGTAGATTTTGTTTATATAAACTCAAATAATCATAATATTATTATATCATAAAATTTTACGACCGTGGTGTATTTAGTTTCGAATAATGAGATATAAATGAAAAACAAATAAAAGCTCGTAGCGGATTTAATTTCTCTACTGTATCCAAAATATATGTTGATGTTCATTCACTTATTGCAAAAGATGACCGTTGTACATTTCCTTAAAAGAAGCATTGAAAGCATATTTGCTAAATTTGCAAAAGTTTTTCACCAAATCCATTTCTTCAACGTTTTCTTCATGGCAAAAAAAAATTGTGCAACTCCCGATGTCTGTCGTCTAATTTTATATTAACGCGCGGCTACGAGAAGTTTATTCAAGCGAAGAATTTCCGCGCATGTAGTGCGACTTATACACCGCGCGTCACATACGATGGGATTCCATTTGGGTACCCAGTACCTACTAACAACGAAAGCGCAAACACGTAACATCGTCCATTCCCATAATTGCAGTTACACATAGGCAGAGCGCCTTATTTGATCGTTTCCCTGGCTCGCTGCTCTCTAAATACAGACGACGACTTCTTTGCCGAGAGAGACTCTCGTATAATATAGTTTCTATCTAACGTGGCGCGTATTTGCATCCGGCCTTCGAAAGATCCTTTAGCGTAAAAACGAAGAAGAAAAGAAGGAATTAACTATCGATCGTGAGCTATTCCGGGATGCGCCATTTGCAATGGATAGGATTCTTTAGGATACTTGGATGCAATTTACACTATTTTTGAGCATGTATGTGTATTATATAAATAAAAGTTAAAATAAAGTTTGAAGAAAAATAAAATAAAGTTTCAAGAATGAGCTAACAGAAATATATTAATTATTTTTCTACTCAAATATACTAAATAACCAAAGTAAAAAATAAATTTAAATATTAATTATTATACATCAGGCCTGGTATATGGAATATACCTGAATTTGTCAATTCCAAGCTTTCAACTTATAAACCGCAGTTTAAATTTGATTACTAAAAAAATAAAATGAGCAAATATTTTTATTTAGATATAAATATGTTATTCATTTATAAGAGTAAAAATTTTCTTTTATACGATATTAAAATCTGACTTTTTATACTTCATCAGTTTTAATGACGGTCGCTAGTGTGATAAAAAGAATATAAAGGTAAATAATTGGCAAAATGAAGTTTTACAACTGTTGAGGTCCCGATGGACTAAGAGAAGTACAAAGGATAATCATGTCAGACTAATCACGTCATATTTCTTTGTAGTCTTATTTATTTTAACGACATTCATATTTTCACGTATAACATACCAATTTTAAGCATCCAAACTCAAATATTATCTTTCACGAAATATCATAAGCATAAATTATATTATTTTTATTAAAGAAATAGCGATGATTATTTTTTAGAAAATAGGTGTATAATAATCAAGGTATGTACAGGTACAACTGCAAAAAGAGAATGTAAACATCTTCTATTGTTTTCGTTAAGTAAAAACTAGACATAATAAGCCAAAATAAGTAAAATATTGTTTTAATTTATTAAAAGTGAATGTTTAAATAATACATATAAGTAGTAATATTCATTTTATAATTATAAAAAAATGTAATCACAAATTATATTATTTTAATAATTGTTTAGAATGAGTTTGTTTCAAGAATCCTTGGTTAATTTAATAAATTATTGATTATTGCGCAGATATTTATAAAAATATATTTACGAAAAGAAAATCAGAAATATTTTTACTATGTATAATATTTATCATCCTACTTCGATAATCAAAAATAATATCATTAAACAAAAAAATGTTTCAAATTTTATTTTTCTTACGTGGTTATATTACACTATTGTAGTTATTACTAAGTTACTATTATTATATATAAATTTTACTTCCTTTTGAAAAAAAGAAAGCTTTAAAAATATGAAATTATTTTATTATCAGTTGCGACGTCATTTCAATCACAGATAACTCTTAACCTTACAATGAGTATTTTTTACAGTCATCATTAAAATAATTTATTAGTATTTTATAAGTATATAATAGATAAACTCTTCGTAAAAGAGAACAAAATTTGAATATTCTGGAATAATTCTATTTAATGGCAATTAGTAATTTGAACACTATGATAAAATTTGCTATTTCTTATAATGGTTTTTATTTTTACTATTAAAATGTATTATTACATACATTTAACTATTATTTTAATACTTAATAGTATAGTAATTAACTTAATCTACAAGTATTTGTACCATAAATAAAAACTTCATAAACTAATTATTGATACATTTAAAAAAAATAAACTACAGCTTATTTACTATATTGATATAAATAGTAAATACTAAATGTTCATAAACTGCTAATCTACTACTATTATTTAATTATTAATGAATGTAATTAATAAATAAATATCGTTCATATAATCAAATTCCATAATATAAAAAGGCACCTCGCTGTGTATCCATTTCTTAATTTTACTAAAAGCTCAATTCTCTCAAATTTATCTAAACACTCACTATCAGTCATACATGCTGCCCATAACTTCCAACTTAATGAATTTTCAAACAAATTAAAATTTACCTTTGAAATAGCATTCTTTTGTATCACGTTTTTCATAAATAACTATGATTTACGTTTAAAACATTATAAGTCGCACCCGGCTGACTTGCAAAAATAACGCAAATTATTCGTTACGCGAAAAAAAACTAACACGGAGTAATATCGACACGCTTTTTGCGCGGCGAACGTCCAAGTATATACAAAGTATTGACAGTGTCTTCAAGATCGTTGGATGCAGATTACGTTGACGGGTCGTTAGAGCTTCGATACTTTTCCATCAGATGAAGAACTCTCGAGTAAACGAGCTGCGGAGCGTCGAGGGCCCAGAGAAAATCCAAATGATTGAAATTCGGATTATCGATTTTGTGCATGTCGATTTTTCTCGGCATTCTATCATACAGTCGCATTACGTCCTAAATATAAGATTAATGAAAATCGTGTTAAATTATTTCAACTATTACATACTTAAATGTTCTAAATATAACGTTTTGCTAACACAGAAAGTTCTTATTAAAAAAATGTAATTTTTTAAGTATAAATCGTAAATGTTCTTTTTTCATAAATAAAATCAGTTAGTACTGACTTTAACTACCTCATTAGTCTCCGTTTCATGAAAATCACTTTTTTCAAAGAATGATTCAGAGACATTAGCTAATTAAAAGTACAAGCTCAATATAATATATTTCTTTAAAAAAACGCAATGTTATGAAATTTTAAAGTATTGCTCAAGAAAATGTTTTAGTTTAGTACTCTGTTTCAAGAACGAAACATTCGCTTCTCTCTTAAAGAAAAGTAGTACAATTAAAATATACATTCCATGCTTTAAAGCATAAGCGTAAGTCGTTAAAATTTACGATACAAAACTCTTATAAGTTTTATTAAATACGTATTACACGCGTACTAAAACAACTGACTTTTTTTATACCGTGCATAGCAGGCTGACCTGCTGAAATTGTATAGCGCCTTCTTATTACATAACTACCTATATCTACATGCGATTTTCTCGTCAATACTTTTGGAAAAAAATTGCACTTTACGTAACTACAAAATCTTCTCAGACATTTACTTTATTAGAGATTTCGTAAGTAATTACCTTCGGTTGTGCAAGAAAGTCGTTCTCGGCCCAAAAAAATGCAATCGGCACCTGAATTTTTGAAAAGTCGTATTCAGGCGGATCCTCACTGTTGTAGATCCTTCGGTTTATTTCTGCGCCATAATCGTAATGAAGGAACCTCTTAGATTGTATTCCTTGTGTAAAATGAAGGATAGTTTTTAATGACGTTCCTGCTGGCGTATGAGTTAGAATCAGCGGCAGCCATTCCTAGAGAAATAAGAACGTTTTTTCTTTATTTTAAATTGAAAATGTTGTCTATTATTGTTAATAAAACATTCGACGATTTAGCACCATAAAATGTAGTCAAAGTAGTAATTTCGAATACCCAACATAATAATCTAATGATTTTCACAAGTTTATAATTTAAAAACTATTCTTTTAAATGTATTCTTTTCACTAGTTTACAAATAAACGTAAGGCAATAATTTACTTTAAGAACCTATTAAGTTTATTTTCTATAAAAAAGGTACTAACGTATATTTTACCGTGTTCTAATCAGTATGAAATTGATACTATAATAATACTATATAGCAAGTTTACATTAATTAAGAAGGGTCTTTCGCAGAGGACCGTGTTTTATTGGCGACTTGTGGGAGACGTTTTATTACTTTTTAGTTTATTTGATACCTTTCTTAAAATAATTGAATGAACATTTCTTACAAAAATAAATTCATGTGACAGTTTACATAAATAATATAATAAATTAAATGTACAATTATATAGAATTAAAAATAAACATAAAATTAAAATGTGTGACTTAAGGTTCTGGTATTTTTTGGTCAAAATATCAAAGAAATTTAATAGAAAAGTAAAACAATTTATTTTAGATAACATACAAAATTGAAACTTTCAACGTGTTTCTATCATATTTTGCCACGTTCTCATTTTTCTTTCATATTTATTTTCGAAAAGCCGATAAAATATTTAGGTAATGTAATTTCAAAGTTAATATTGTTGTACTATGTACATTCAACCCAGACTCGAAAAATTAGTCGCTTCTCATGTATCAAGCTATGGTTACAGACATACTTTAATATATATGGGTGATTGTCAACAAAAAGGAGCTGTTGGTATCTTGCTTTTAGCTATCCCTTCAAATGTACTTCAGAACATGTGCCAGAGCTAAAAAAGATTTTTAATGTTGTATAGTCTAAATATCCTATTAACGTTAACAAATGCGTGAATTAGACATGCCACAAAAATGACAATAAAAATGTAACGAAAATGACAAATCGATCATTAAACTGGATTTATTCAGATTAAGCGAATAGTTAGACTTTTAAAACTATAGGAACATCTTTTACATAATGCATTATAACACTCAAAATAAGTTTTAGCCCGTATGTTCTAAAGTACATTTAAAGGGATAGCTAAAAGTAAGACACCAAAAACTACATTTTTTTACAATCACCCATATATATATATATATATATATATATATATATATATATATATATATATATATATATATATATATATATATATATATATATATATATATATATATATATATATATATATATTTGACAACTAAAAAGGAACAAGAAGAAAAAGAAGGAATACAGTAAAGAACATCTAGAAGAAAAATAACATCAACCAATAAAACGAAAAACTGAAAGAAGAAACCAGTTAAGGAAAGACGAGAAGAACGAAGAAGGAATAAAGCATCACAAACAAAGTTGTTGGGATTCCACTCTCAACTGTAGGTCTCCAAAATATCTCAAAAGCCATTAAAACAGAAAGATCCAAGAAAATAAAAAGCAATATTGTATAATTCTGGAAAAAAGAAGAAATGTCTTACATTGGTATGCGAAAGTGAGGTACAGTTGGAAAAATACTTTCAATTCGGCACTTAAGGAAATTCTTTTTTCTTTATCTGACCGGATTATGAAAGACCAGGTATTAAATCTACAAAAACACACTTTTGGTCAATCATTTTATTGATTAAATGCCTTGTTGTAGTCCAGAAACTAATATCAGTACCTACATAGTTGATTGGGAAGTGATGGGTTATAGAAGAGGTAATACAAATGTAGTTATTAGTAATAAGGTGTTTGATCCTGGTAACTGCAAAATCAAGAAACAGCTACGTTCCGAACTTATAATTTAATTGTAACATACTTACTGTATTAAATTGTTGCGCGTTAAAACCCACATTCGCAAATACGATGCTCCAACAAATGTCCTTCAGTATTGGCCGATTACAAATGCACTTCCCCATGAATCTAAAATATGCACTCTTCGGGAGGAATTCGCTGGTTCCTTCGAAATTCGTGGCTCTCTGCAAAATAATATTCGCATTAAAATTTATAATTTCGCACTTGCACGTTTTCTCCAAGCACACGAATTATTCATACGAATTATTCATACGAATTATTCATACCTGGAGATGTCGGAGCGCAGATCCAAGTAACCTAAACGGACCTATCACGTGATCGGTAAAGGCTACTGGAGCTAATCCAAACATTGCCTTGACTTTAGATGCGATATCTGGCCGTTCACTTGCCATCACGTAGAACATCGTCGTTCCCATTGAGTGTCCTATGTACATTAAGCTGTCGTTTTTTAACGATGTAATGTACTCGATTTCTGCTGGTACGTCGTAAATGCCCATCTCGTGCCAACTGCAATCATAATTATTGTTTTAACTATATTGCTTTGAACAATGAGCTGCATTGTTCAATTTTCAAACTTATTAAATCTATCATGAATGGAAGTTTTCTTTGTTCTGTTTGTATTTTTAATGCTTTTATATTAACAAAATGTAGTGTTGTGTACACAAATATTCAATGCTAATTATTCAAATACTCAGACATTTTTGTTTAAAAATACATATGTACATAACTTGTCAAAGTGATTCTTATAGTTTCAAATTTTTGTCAAGTTTTTAATTCACATTTTATAATTTATGCTATAAAATGCGGAGAAAGGTGGGGGGTGGGGGCTAGTTTCCAAACATTTGGTTTCAAACTTTTTAGTTTTGATAATCTGTTTTAAATTAATTTTTATAATAAATGATTATCAAGTTTAGATTTTTAAAGAACTAAAAAAATATTTTAAGTCTATAGACATTTCAGGGGATATTTAGGGAAATGTTTTTTTTTAAAGTCGCCATATTTGTGCTCCCATATGGTGCTAATCGACGATCGGGGCCTGGGGTGTGTTTTGTAAACAAAGCACATGAAATTTTTACAGAGGTGCTTGTATGAATAGGCCGAGATTATAAGAATCGAACCGGATCACAGGTGTAAGAATATGATACTCTACGGACTGAGCCACCGTAGGCCCCGGATATTTTAGGAAATGTGGCATTATTGGTACACCTAAGTTTGAACACTTATAATTTAAACGAAAAAAGCGTTTAAGATAAATAAGACTATAAGTAATGCTATTTTTACATGTTTTCTTTCGTAATATACAGCTGTTGTTTATTTAGAATTTATAATTAATCAAATTTATAATTAATCAAATATAAATGAATAAATAAATAAATAAATAAATAAATACAAAAAAAACGCTGCCAATTTATTGGCACTTAGCTTTCTCAAAATTAATAAATTGTTCCAATATAAAATTCTTTGATCTAATAAATTAATATTAAATTACTATATCTCTTTCTAATTAATATCTGAAAAAAGGTCTACTTTTTTATCATTGATGGTTTATCCAAAGATATTTATTTACTATAATTACAAAACTATAGGTAATAATCTTTACAGAGACACTGGCTATGCCAAGCGACTGTATGACATACACAAATAATTTACCTTATCGATTTCAGAAAATCGTAAAATAAAAAAAAAAAGTTTAAAAAAACCAGTCAAAGAATCTTTAAATTTCTTTTTAATTTCGAATCTTTATTAAAAAATGAAAAATGAGCCTTGATTGATAAAAAATGACTGTGCTTTTCTCGAGATATAAGCGATCAAAAGTTTTTAAAAATACATAACCTCAAATATCTGAATAACAAAACAAGGGAAATAGCTTATTCAAAATTTCGGGTGGCAAAAGATAGGTAATTTTATGCTCTTTCAATGATACTATTTATATGGTATGAAAAAACCCAAAAAACTAAAACTCAAAAATCGAAAAACCACTAAGAAAACAAAAACGCATCGAAAAACAAAAAACAGATCTTTTGAGCTTTCTGTCAATAGTGTATTTTGATTGCTTATATCTCAAAACATATTTCTAACATCCTTTTAGCAGAACTTTTTTTTTACTGTCCCAAACCTTCCTCTTTGCGGAAGCAGAAGTTTTACTAAAAATAATGTTTCGAGATACTGGGAATCAAAATACACTATTTGTAGAAAACGTCTGTATTAATGTGTGTGTGTGTGTGTGTGTGTGTGCGTGCGTGTGCGTGTGTGTATATGTATGGACGTGGATCAACATTACTCTGAATATACACGGTGAAAATGAATGTTTCGTGGCTCATTTTGTTTGTTCTTTTTTAAACGAAGGGGGCACAATAATAACCTTTATAGATTTTAGAAATTTCGGATAAGGTGTTCTCTTTCTTATATTATACCCGGAAACATCATTTTTGTTTGAATGACTATTTCTCTAAAATATATGATGGAAAGTATTTGAAAAGAAATGAGGTAATTCGGACAACTGAGAAGATGATTCTGTAAAATTTTTGAGACATTTTATTTTTCTATGATTGAGAAAAAAATCATTTTGTAAGAAACATCGATTTTTTATGACAAGCGATAACTTGAGTACAACTGCATTATTCCTTCTGAAAGTGTCCAAAAAGTTAGCTTTTTACTATCTCTTGGCTAAGTTCTTTGTTCAGATCATGAGGACTTTTATTGTTCAAGATATTCGAGGTTATATTTTCTTTAAAAAAATGTTTGATTGATTATTTCCTAGGTATTACACGGTAATGTTTTACCAATAAACGTTTTTTTTTTTTCGTTTTTTAATGAAAATTTTATATCAAAAAGAATTTTTAAGATTCATCGAATCTTTTGGGTTTTATAACGTTTTTTCATTATTTACGATATTATCTTTTTCAAAAGATGTTTGATTGTAAATCTTTTGCATATTACGCGGTAATGTTTGACTAAACAAAGCTCATTTTATACACTTTTCTATGAAGACTTAAAATGAAGAAGAATTTTTAAGATTTATCGATTCGTTTTTGTTTTATTACTTATATTCTTATGATATTCATTTTTTCTTTCAACAAATTTTTAATAGCTTCCTTCTTGAGTATAAAGTGGTAAGTTTTGGTCATTCTAAGGTCACTGTTTACATTTTTTGATGAAGATTGAAAATGAAGAAGAATTTTTAAGATTTATCATTAACTTTTTTTTCATTTTGATGATATTCATTTTTTTCAAAAAATTTTTAATAGCATTTTTCTTTAGTATTACGCGGTAATTTTTGGCCAAACAAAGCTCTATTTTTATTTTTTGATGAAGATTTGAAATAAAAGAAATTAAGATTGATCGATTTGTTATTGTTTTATACCGTTTTCTCATTTTTATGATATTTTTGTAATAAATGAATCTGTTGTTCATAAACTCGAACAAAATAACGAAAAAGTTTTATTTTTAAAAGTAGAATGCATTTACTATATTGGCACTATGCTTTCTCAAAGAGAATTTAATTCAAATTATTACATAAATAAGAAAGAGCAAAATAGTATAAAAATTATGATTTTTCTATGCTATATTATAGATAAATACAGATTCAGTATTGCAAAAATAAATTATGTCATTATTAAATCGTGTTTTAAAAATCACCTAATTATAATATTTTTAATATAACATTATCTTTCGGATTTTTCGTGCAATATAATGCGTAAAGTTGGCTAGAAATGTAGAGTAGTAAATTAAGTAAATATCATATATAATAATACTTAATATCTGCAAGAAAAAGTACAACAATAAATCTTAGAGATGTCGTGATATACCGGGTGAAAATGTATTGTTTTAATTGAATAATCTCTAATATCTCAGAAGATTATTAACCAAATCGTCTCAATATTCAGCCAATAACCTGATACCTAACAAATATTCTGTGAAATTTTCAAGGGATTACAACAAGTATTACTCAAGTTTTCGTTGTCCAAAAAAATGCATTATTTTAACATTTATTTTTTTTCACAAAAAACCAACCGAATTACTACCTAAAAATTTATAGTAATATGTCTGTATATGAAACAACTACTCAGTAAAAATTTCAATGACTTTTATCATATAGTTTTCGAGTAATAAATGTTGAAAAAAAAAGTTGATACACAGTATATCAACTGCAAAACGACTCATATAAAATCGTTTACGGTCCTAAAATAAACTATTTTATGAGTACTTTATTGTGTAACGAATTCGGTTCCCAGAAACCATTCCTGCATTGAGAAAAATTAAAAAAACCGAAATTTGAAAAAGCTTAAATGTTGAAAATGGCCATAAAAAAGATTTATTCGACCATTTTCACTTTAACTTTCAAGCGTACACCGGGTATTGATAACAAATATCTGTACAAAGTTTGGGAAAGTTATACCACAAATTGAACGAATGGCGATATGCTACATACTAACACACACACGCACACACACACATACATACATAAATATTTTTTAAGACTAGTCTATTCGGACTCCCCAAGGCATAAAACATGTTTATACATGAAAAAAACACAAAAAAAATTTCACCATCACAAAGCTTTCTTTTTGATAAAGAAATAAAGTTTGAGCAACAATTTATTATTGTGTTGCAAAATTTATTATTGTCAATTGGAAAAAAATATAACTTGATATGCGAAACTTTTTAAGTTACTTTTTAAATGCTATACTTTGGCATAGGATTATTTATAGTTGAAAAAATTTCTTGAGTTTTTTAAAATAAATTTTGTCTAATAGGTGTGCGTAAAGATTTTTTTTTAAACCTCTAGTTTTTATCACAAAAATATGCTTTTACCCCAAGATGTTGCAAAAAAGAATGTTATATTGAATAGTTTCAAAATAAAAGAAGATAGGAGAGCGTTTTTTAGGTAATCAATATATCTATGATGTTCCAATACAATTTGTTAGGAGTAAAATTTAATAGAGTTAAAATTTGGGTTCACAGTTAAAATGAGTTTGAATAAACTATTTTAAATAATTACCTCGAAAATTACATTTAATGAGCATTTTTAAGATTTACTTAGTTACATATTATTATTTTATTATAAATTTTTTTGTGAAAATGGTATGTATTATATATACTAAAAAATATTTTGAACAACAATACTTTTTCGTAATTTAGGCTATATTTTTGCATAAGTTTAAATTACAACATATATATATGTGTGTGTGTGTGTGTGTGTGTGTGTGTGTGTGTGTGTGTGCGGGTGTGTTCGTGTATATACATGAAGACGTATTAAAAAGCAATAGATTTGTCATTGTTTTTTTCACCTCAGTATTAAATAGAATAAATAATTTCATATTGGAACATTTTTTTAAATTTGAGGAAGCTAAGTGCCAATAAATTGCCAGCGGTTTTGTTTACCATTACAAAACTTCCTCTATGAGGAAGTAAAAATTGCGTCGTCCAACCCTCTTGAGACTTCGTTGGCGCACTATTATTTGGGCTAAAATTTATTTATAAACAAAATGTTTGCATTGAAATCATGTAATAAAAATGGTTATAAATTTAGTATATATAGTGTATAAAAATAGTAGAGTAGTTTTTATGAAGTAGCCTCAACCTATATGAATCTTTTGAGATCAGATAACTGACCTGTTTGTTCACTAATCAAGGCGAATTGAGGCTTAAAAACCTTTGTATTTATAAGTTTTATATAAACACTTTTGTTAAATCAATAACTACTGTTTTAATAACTTAATACAACTTTTATGCATTAGTAAGAGTTACAGAAAAGCATTCAAATATCATCAGTTATCAAATAAAGTTTCATTTGTTAATATATTGACAGGTGTCCTTCGATATTTGAATATTATGAAGTTGCCCCGTATACGAAGTAGCCGCAGTCGGCCCTATAATTTTATTATGCATACCTGAAATTCCAAAATTTCGGATCCGAAGGAGAAAGAATAGTATGATTTTTTGAATAAGTATTTCCACGTACGTTTCCCATCCAAACGTCGTAACCTTCATCTGCTAGAATGTATGCTAAAAATGACAATACGTCGGATTAAGAAACAGTCTATCATAAATCTGCATTTTTAACGTAAGATTACTCACCTAAACCTCTTACTTTGCCACTGACAACCCAACAAAACGAGCTCTCAAGTAGCGCATGATGTAATAGAACAACTGGAGATCCTTCCGCGCCTGGAATCCTATGCAGAGCTAAAATGTATCCGTCTTCCGTCGTCACGAAATGTTCCTCCGCTGGATATCCCATTTTTCTTATTATCTCGATCTAGCAATATAATCGGTAATACTAATAAGTAATATATATTATATGCATATCAGGAGTTAAAATAAGCTTATTAAAATTAAATCAAAACGCAAGCCTTTTTAAGGTAGCTGATGCGTGAGTGTGACAATCGAAGAAATTACGTCAAATTATAATATATTGTTAATCGTATCACTAGTAACGACTGGTCATAGACCAAATATGCAAAATAATTAACCTCGATAATCGAGGTTATCAGAAAATTTTCAAGAAACTGAATATCTGAAATTTAAGCAAGTAAGTGTAGATGCTATAAAGATCATACGAAACTCAACTTTATTTTGAAAATTATAAATCATTGAAGGATCGCAAAAGTTAATGTGACCTTAAACCGAAAATTGACATAAAATTGATAATATGACAAATTGCAACAGCCTCAAAAGTTTTCTTTGTCATCATTAAAATTCCAAAAAAGTTGGATATTTATTTTTAGGTAGAGATAAGTTATTCATCATACATTACCTAATTCTTTTCGGTAAATTTGAATATCTTATCAAAATATATAGTTAGAACGGTTGGGTCCAAATTGAGAAGTAAAAGGATTTTTCTTTATTTAATGACTCACTGGGGTTATAGACCATTTCAAGCTTGGGAGGGCCGCGCTCCCAACGTTGAAACGAAGCGACTCCAGCTTGGTGCACAAAGGGTTCACCGCTACATTGAGCTTTGATAATACTGTTTCGGAAATATTACAGCTCTAAGATTGAATTATGAAAGTATAATGTTATTGAACTCTATAGAGTCCGCAACTATTTAAATTTTTGTTGCAAGAATTCACGTATGAACATTATTTTAATGAATAAAAGATATGTTCTGCGTTTTATTTGAAGAAAATAAGCTTGATTGAAGCGAACAATACTCGTTCTACGCAAAAATGCCCGTTCTATGCAAAAACTTCTTAACTTGAATAAGCTTCTATTAATTAATTAAATAATTTATATTGATAAATAAATGTTCTAACACGTGTAACTATATGCTCTAATAGTAGAACTAATAAACTAAACAAGAAAAGTTGATTGGTTTTATTTATATATTAAGATGCAACAATATATAAACTTTAAACGTCTTTTTTTCCCAAAACTTAACCCGGGTTAAGTTGTTTTTGCACCCAACGCCTTATATGCGGCTTACATTTATCTTTTTATATACTTTTATACTTTGCGATCTGAAAATCGATAAAAAAAATATGAAAACCACTAGAGTACCCACCTGTGTTAATTATTTTATCGCAAGAACCATCTGAACAGCGATCATCGCGATAAATTAATTTAATCCGATAGAATATCATTTTTGATACAATAATTCTTTATATTTATTCATTATAAAACACTGTTCGAAATGTGTATTAATTCTTTAAAAATATTATATCTAGACTATATATTTTATTCATAATTTAACAATTAACTAAGATTAATATTAAAGCTGATTAATGCGTCTGTTGATTAATCTTAAGCACTCATATATTTATAATATATGAAAAGCACTGTTTATAATGCGATATTAATGTTTTTAAAAAATACATTGAACTATGAAAAATATTTCTTTCATTATTTAAAACTTAAAAATTAAGATAATCACAGCTGATCAATGCGTTTGTTGATCAACCTTTAATACTCTTTTATTTGCCGATTCCGTTTATCTCAAGATTAAAATTACATCTATTGTGACCCATCACACTTATATCTCCCTCCACGTCAGAAACACACTTTATTATATCAATGTACTATACACTACTACTACTACTACTACTCACAGTTGTCATTTCCTCCTCGGGATTGGTACTGCAAATGGCGAAGTCGATTGGCTCTACAACGTCATTGATGTCCGTCTGCTTCAAGCCAATCATCATCCTCTCGATCTCCTGCTTCACGATCAGCGGCAACTGCACCTGACTCGGTATGGCCAGTCCGATGCTAATCAGCACCGCCAGACCCGCGACGAGTAACGTGTTACGCCTCATCGTTTGAATGATGTTGGCCACGCGCCAAACGAACGAATGATTCTGCGGTCTCGATCGGCCCAACATGATATATTATAATATTGTCGATCTTGTGCGCGCACGGGAATTTCAAGGAACCGATAGTTTCGAAACAGTGTATTACTTCAAATGGTACACATTGGAGTCATCGCACGCGCGCGCACGCGCGCGCTGACGCTCAATGTCGGTTATTTCGTCGGGTGAAGAAATCGTGCCTTGTGTGCATGCGGAATAGCGCGCGAACGTTGAATGATCTTGAGGCCGTATACACACGGAGAAGCCACGAAGATAAACTGTTAAACTGCCAGCTGTGACTCACTACGCTGCTCTGCAGATATAAATATAAGAATGTGTCGGTGAAGCGACGAGCGCTTCGATATCCGATTATTTTCAAACGATAAGAAAATACGTCTGGCTTTCCCGTTAAGTAAAAAAGTAGCGAGTAATCGGTCTCTTGTTAGACAGCGTTTGCTCTAGATAAGAATGTGTTAATATAAGTGACTATATACGTTTATGTCAAAATATGGGACATGGTATTACCGTGCGGAAAGCTCAGAGGTTAATGAAACTACATGGCAAACAGCTAATGCGAATTACCATGAATTTGTAAATATCTTTCAAGATTGCGAATGAAACGACTATAATGAGAGTGTGCACACAGTATCACTTAGTAGCAAATTTAGATGACAATTCACATAGTTTTGTACTGGTAGCTTTTATACTTTCTGTAATCGACTACGTTATGTCCAAACCTTTTAATTAAGTACCTTTATATCTTCTTATACCAGGTATAGAAGACATTGTGTGTACTTTTGCCCTTAATTTACTTTTACCTGAAAGTGTATTCGCAGAATTTAATTAAATTTGAAATATATAGATTTCATTATATTCTGATGAAAATACAATTTAGGTGAAATTACCTATTCCAGTATACGTTCTTACCTACCTGGACAAATTAACAATAAGTACTATTAGATCGCATACACCTATACCTTCTAAGGGGCACTCCACCTTTTTTTTACGAAGAAATCGAAAATTTCTATTACATATTCTTTATGTTTACAGTTTTATGAACAATTTGAGACCAGCCAGATGTCATAACTCTTAGTTTACTTACGTTATAGGCAGTTGAGTGAAACAATTTACAATGGTAGCATACCAAATTGAAACTTTGAACGCGTTTTTCTAAAAATTTACTTTTCTAACTTCAAAAAATTTCTTGCGCAACCCATGGCCATGTATATTTTTGAATCTTCCAGAAAATATCAGTTAAAGTATTTTGAATATGAGTTAATATTTTGTTTTGATGTATTCTGATGTTAAATTCTTTTTCGTCAATTGTAAGTATTGAAACATGTACTTTTTTTATTTTTTAAAGTTCAAAAAATGAGTTATTTATTTCAGACCATAAGTTATAAAGTTTAAACGATTTAAAAAATATTAACTTTTATTCATTTGGAGTTGAAAAATATTCTTGAATTTTTAAAATAGATTTCGTCAAATTTGTATGCGCAAGGAACTTTTTTAAAAACCCTGCTTTTTGTCACAAAAATGAGCTTTTTCTTGTTCAATCATGACAAAAATAGTTACCGAAGTTTTAATATTATTGGACGAAAGGATGAGATTTTATAAAAATCAGTGAACTGTCTCCTTAAGCATTAATAAAATGAATATTCATTTATAAATCTATTTTTGTTTGCTTTTTCATATGGGAAGCTTTGTGCGAGTAAAAAAAATGTTGTGCTAGAATCATTATAGAAATGTGTTTTGAGAGACACTCGGAATACACTATTTTCAGAATAAGTCTGTATGTAATTGTATGGATGTGGATCAGCATTACTCTAAATATAGGTGAAAATTAATGTTGCAGGGCTAATTATTTGTATATTTTTATAAGAGGGTGGCTCAAAAAAATTTTTTCTCCTTTTTTCGGTACGTTTTTGTTTTTTAGCGGTCTTTCGATTTTTAAGTTTTAGTTAATCGAGCTTTTACATAAGAATTAATACCATTGGTTCAGTAAAAATGCATTTGAAAGGGCATAAAATTACCTATCTTTTTCGACACGAAATTTTGTTTTAAACGGCGATATCTCGGAAACATATAGTGGAAAATCTTTTAAATAAATTGAGCTAATTAGTGAAAAATGTAGCGCTTCATATCTCTTGACTGAGTTATTTGCTCAGACTATGAGATTTGTATCTTTCAGGATATTTGAGGTTATATATATGGGTGATTCCACGTCAAGTGAGCAAATGAAAAATTTTAATACCCTGAAACTTTAAGAAAATGATGTATTTCGTACCCAAAATATGTAAAAAAAATTAATTTATTCCAAGTTGAATAACGTGATTATTTGCATTATTTTCATTTTTCTCAAAATGTATGTATTTTTACGTCGAGAACTATAAAAGATTAAGTACTTTAGTCCATGTGTTTTGAAAAGAGAATTTGATATAGAATATGATAGTATTTTTTCAATCACCAAATTTGATGAATTTGATTCGTCCAAATTTCTGCCAAGACACCGATGAAATTTTAAGTAGAGCGCCAAGCAATTATGATGAAAATAATTTCAATGATAGTTTTAGATGTATATTTTAAGACAAAACAAGATTTAGAATTGTACTATAACTCAGTTACGAGAAAAAAATGAAAGAAATTGGCTTATTTTACCAAAGTTAGACTCTTATTGGGATTTAACATGTAAATCTGTTTCTGATGAAATAAGACAATTTCTAAAATACTTTATAGTTCTTGAAATAAAAATACATACATTACAGCTTGGCATAAATCCTAAACCAATAGAGGAAAGGGTATGAAATTTATTTTACATATTTTGGGTATAAAATTCATTATTTTCTCAAAGTTTCAGAATTTTTAAATTTTTTACTTGCTTACTTGACGAGGAAACACCCATATATATATATATATATATATATATATATATATATATATATATATATATATATATATATATATATATATATATATATATTTTTTTTTTATTTTCTTCAGAACGTCGCGGACATTTAATCAAACAAACTAATATTTATTTGAGTTTTTATGAAGATATGAAATCAAAAGAAAATTAAAGATTCATGGTTTTTGTTTTATAACTATTTTTCTATTTTACAATATTTTGAAATTGATAATTATGAATATAAACTTATAATTTTTTGTAGATATTATGTATAAGTATAACTAGTTAGTGCAAATGTTTTTGAAAGAGGTCGAAATTAGCTTTTGTTTAGTACAAGAAATTTAACTTGGCGCTCGAAGAAGAGATTAACTTGGAAAGCATTTCAAGAGTAGGTATATTAACTCAGATATTGCATGAAGAACGACTGCATTAACCAATTATTCCTCGCTTTTCATTGTGTATTGGCAACTCTTATTTATTCTCTTACTTTGATTCCTCATAGAGGAAGCTTTGTGATGGTAAAGAAAATAGTTTTCCAAAAAATATGTTAATAACATGTTTTGAGACATTAGGAGTCAAAATACACCATTTTTAGAAAAAGTCTGTATGGACGTGTGTGTGTGTGCGTGCATGAGTGAGTGCGTGCGTGCGTGCGTGTGTGCGTGTGTGTATATGTGCGTGCGTGTGTGCGTGTGTGTGTATGTGTGCGTGTGTGTGTCTCTCTATATCTCGAGTAATGCACAGTCAAATTTAATGTTTCAGGGCTCATTTTTGGTTTTTGACGCACTAAGGCGGATTTTTCGATTTTTAGGTTTTAGTTTATCGGTTTTTTTTAAAGGTAAATCACTTGATTGAGTTTTTTGTCCAGATTATGAGAACTTTTATTTTTCAAGATATTTGAAGTTATATTTTTTTTCGAAAAATTTTTCCTTGCTTATTTCCTAGGTATAACACGGTAATTTTTTACCAATAAACTCTTTTTTTTTATTTTTTGATGAAGATTTGAAATAGAAAAAATTGAGTTTTATCTACTAGTTTTGTTTTATCACGATTTACATTTTTATGATTTTTCTTTTTTAATTTTTAATCGCTTACCTATTTCTTGTGCATTACGTGGTAATTTTTAACTAATCGAAGCTAATTTTTTACGTTTTCTATGAAGGTTTGAAACCAAAATAAGTTTTTAAATTTGTCGATTCGTTTTTTATATCTATTTTTCATTATTATGATATTTTTTTATTAAGTAAATAAATTCATAGCTCATAATCTTTAAAAAAAATTACAAAAGTATAAAAAAGAATTATTTGTAAAAGTAGTATGCATTTTTTATATGCATAAAAAGAAATTTAATCAACAATTTTATAGTGTTGCAAAATTTAATGTCAATTGAAAAAAATGTTACTTGATATGCAAAAAATTATGTTTTTATATAATTTAAATATTTTTCATTATCTATGCTATACTTTTGCATTGGTTTGAATGGCAATTTAAAAATATCAATATGTGTATCTCGACGTTCAAAAAAATGGACGGTGTTTTGCTAAAAATGGTGCTAAAGTATTTTTTATCTCAGTATTGTCCGTAGTTCTTATATAAATCACTTTCGCCGCATTTTTGACTTATTACTATTACCTATTAGTATGTTTTACAATGCATGCTTAATGGGTTTGATTGATTTATTCAGTAGTATAATCTTCTATTAAAAAATCAACAAAACGCATTAAACATATATTGTAAAACATGATATTAATCAGTAGTAATAAGTGAAAAACATAGCGAAAGTGATTTGTATAAGAACTACAGATAATACAGAGATAAACAATACTTTACCACCATTTTTGGAAGCATTTTCTTGCTATTGAACATTTATGTAGAATTAATGGACTTTAATCGGAAATTTATACAATCGAGATATTAGCGAAAATGTGTTTTTTTTTTATTATTAATCCACTACTTAAGGAGCTTCGAGCGGCATCGCCTGATAAAAAATAACATTTTGCTAAATACGTAGCTGATTAATGACTAATCTTTAATATAATCATGCTATGTTGTACTACAGGCAGTACTGCAAAATATTAAAAAAAAATAATAATTTTTTAATTAATTAATAACAAAAAAGAACAATTTTGTAAAAATAGAGAGAAAAATTTGAAATCGTTTTACTATATATAGAGAAATATTTTTTAAACTCACTGTAAAAATTTTGTTCAATATAAAGAATCGTTATCTAAACTCGCTGTAAAAATTTCAAGCAGTTTAAGCATTTTTTCGAAAAGATATGGGGAAATTTCCCAAACCTTTAACCTATATGACTCCAGGTATCAATCAGTCTTTTCTTATATTTTAACTGTATTAAACTATTTCACATAAGCTTATGTTATTATTTAAAGCTCAAGCTTATTGTTTATTACATTTTTATGTTTACTTTCTATCATAAATTAATTAAATTTATCAATCAAATGTCTAAACTGTCACATTTTTTCATCAGTTTGTCATAAATAAGTTTTATAAAACTTTTGCAAATATGTCCAAACGTAAGTCTACAGAGAATGACAGTTTTGATAGAAGTATTGAAGATGACAATGTTTATGATTATGACAGTGAAGATGAACATACCGATGAAGAAGTTTTATTTGTACCAAACGATGAAAACAGTGACGTAGAGGATTTGAACAGTGATGACGAAATCGATCAACGTCATACTCTCACTAATGCAACAGTCTCTTCTTACGAAGAAGTTTATCGAAATATTTCCCCGAATGATAAAAAGTTAGAAGAGTCACACTCTTACAAATGGTTAGATAATGGAAAAGTATACAATTCTCAACTTGACTCAGAAATATTTCATTTTGACGCAATAAAACAGAAGGTCCTAGACAAAAGTCCTCCAGAATTATTTGAAATGTTCTTTTGTAATGAAATGAAAAATCAAATTATTGATGCTACCAATGAAAATGATTTTGATTTGGATTTTGATAATTTCAACTAATTTTTAGGTATAATTATATTTTCTATTTTCAATATTCGTAAGAGTTATAGAGATTATTGGGCAACAGATGAAATGTTGCACTCTGATATTGTTTCAAATACGATGAATAGAAATTCTTTTGAAAAAATCAAGTCTAATTTGAAAACTTCAAAAAATTCGGATAAGGTTGATAGTGACAAAAGACCCTTCTAAAACAATTCATCAAAGACAAACCAATACGTTTTGGAATAAAACTATGGTCCCTCTGCACTTCAAACGGATTTGTTTTAGAATTAGAGATTTATTATGGAAAGAATGATGGTATAAATGATGCAAAATTTTCTAAATGCAGTTTAGGATCAAGGGTAGTTATGAAAATGCTTTACACTTTCCTAATTACGGTCTCCAAAAGAGATGTTGTAAAATATCATTTATATTTCGATAGATATTTTACTCCTCTATATATATCTCCTGATTTATTAGTACATTTGAAAAAACAAAATCTCCGTGCAACAGGAACGGTTAGAGATGATCGTGTCTTCACAAATGATATGTTTCCTAAAGTTTTGGAGAATGCAAATAAAAAGTAAAAAAAAAAACGATAAATCCTGAAAAAGAAAAATTGACGAACAAACATAAAATGCATAAAAATAAAGCTGTAAGAGGTTCCTATGTAGTAAGTCATGAGGAAAATAGTGGCATAAATTATATTACTATAATGGACTCACAACCAGTGTCTATATTATCTACGGCTCTTGGCGTTACTTCTACAATTTCAATGGGAAGATTTGATAAAACAGCTAAAGGTAGAGTATCAATTCAATTTCCTGGAGCGTTCAAGGCGTATAATAAGTTTATGGGTGGGGTTGACCTTCATGACCAATACTGCAGTGACATGAGAACGAATATTGGTTCAAAGAAATGGACATGGGTTGTTTTGTGCAGGTTGATTCAATCTTCATTGACGAATGCTTTGATTTTGTACAATATGGTGAAAGAAAAGAAAATGCCCAGTAAAGATTTCACAGAAAGTGTCACGAATTCTTATTTAGAGCCATCTACAGAGAAGTTATCAAAGCATTTGAAACTTGCAATACCTGACCGTAGAAGAGTTTGTATAAAGTGTAGCCTAAGAACGGTATTTTATTGCTTTGAGTGCAAAAAACATTTTTGCGATACTTGTTTTAGACCAATCCATCATATCCACGATAAATCCACAAAATCATCACAAAGAATTTGTAAAGCTTACAATCATTGCACAAAACGTACAAATATTTATTGTAATGAATGTGAGGAGTATATATGTTCAAGTTGATTCGACCCTTACCACATTGAAAAAAATGAATAATTTCTTCAACCATTATTTCAAAAGTAAATATACAAAATTGAATCTAATTCGTTTGACGTTTGAAAAAAATGTCGGCTATTTTGGATTCGCCATGTTGAATTTTTCAAATCTGATTTCAGATTCGTTAGCAGCGACCCTAAAAACCCCCACATATGAAATTTGGCCCAAATCGGTTGACTTTTGAAAAAATGTCCGCCATATTGGATCCGCCATCTTGAATTTTTCAAATTCGATGTCAGATTCATCATCAGCGACCTCGAGAACCTCAGTATTCAAAATTTGGTATGAATTAGAAAATTTTTGAAAAAAATATGAAGATTCCGATTATTTCACGATGTTACAGGTGCCATCTTGGAAAATTTTTCGGGAAAATTTGGAAACATCAAATGTTTGAACAATAATATCATTTGCAACATGAATCCATATCAAGATCTTCGTTGAACCCGTTTTATTCTAAACAAGTATGTCAAAATGTTAAAAAATGTATTTCTGATTTTTCATCAAATTCAAACCGCCAAAATTCTGACTTCAGAATCGGAAAGAGCGGACAATTTTACTTCAGAAAAGTGCTATTGGTTATTATTATTATTTTTTTCAACAATTTTTTAGGCAAAAAATCAATCGACTATAAAATGACCGCTTGGGAAGAAATGGGTTAAACATCATAACCTCTTATAGCAATTAGCAGAACTGAATAATACAAATACGAGAAGAAGTTTCTTTGCATTTTACAATCATGAGACCTGTTTTGAGTGAAATAAAGGTGAGAAAGAAGAAAGAGTACGTAAAGCACAAATGAATTGAAGAGGTAACAAAACGGAAAAAAAGGAGTGAACAGAGAGAGAAATATAATGAAAAAAAGGTGTTTTCGTAAAAAAAAGTAAAATTAGTCAATTTAAACGTTTATCAAATTTATGATTTAAATTTAATCAATGAATAAAAAGTTGAATTTGTATTAAAATAATATTACACTTCCGGTCTTTTTATTCTATAAACGAACTATAATAAAATCCCTCAATTAAAGCATACAATTTTTGTTGTCCTTTAGGGAATGTAATTCTTTGACCTCATTTGAATCTTCATCATCCTCAAAGGATCTCTCGGAATCTGAAGTGAGTAGTCACGCATCATTGTGATCACTTTAAGTGAATCATTCAGATCAATTTAATTTGTAAAATAATATTAATGCAATACAAATGTTTGATTTACGTATCAAAAATAAAAATAAAAATAGCTGCACAAATATTTTAGAACTGTTTTCAAGAAAAAATATATACATGGAAATTCTAACCTGCCATATTTGATAAATCATTTTAGATTCGGTAGGCACTTGTTTCGAGCTTGTTCATGGGCAAATATTAATTGCCTCGAGAAGTTGTGTGAAAAAAACTAGAGCTGTGCTCCTAAGTTAAGTTGACCTCATTTTCAACATTTGAAAGTTACAAGTTCTGGAGATTTCCCCATATGGTAGTTAAAAGAAAATTCATCGTTCTCGATAGCTTATGTCTCGTCTTCACTGTCAGTTTAATAGAGTCTCGCTTTAACTCGCAATATTGAATAACATTCATGTTGTTGAGAAAACCAAAACTTTTTTAGTATAAAAAAATAGAAAAAACAATTCTCTACACAATGAAACTCTTTAAAATTTTCATTATCTCTGTAATGCTATTTAATATGAAAAGTTAAAGCGGGGCGCTATTAAAGTGCCAGTGAAGAGGAGGCATTAGTAACAGACTCAACTTGTTTCGCTATAGAAAGTGCTTTAATTTAAAAAAAATTGAAATTTTTTGGTTTTAATTATTAATTAATATACTTGTTCAAAAAATAACCAGAAAAAACTAAATTTTAACGTAATATTTACTTCAAATTTCAATAAGCCAAAAAAATCCTAGGGAGCAGTTGTCGATAACCATTTTGCGAGTCGGAGCAATTTTCGATGCAAAAGACCCAGTTCTCGATATACCAACAAGCCCATTATGGAGGTCAGATTCTAGGTTATGTCAAAACTTGATTGAATAACATACACATTTTGATTATTATTATTACATAATTATTAATTAAAAGTAGTGCTTAAGTGCTTTTAAGCATTGAAATAACATTTAAAGAAAAATTTATTTGTATTTTGTGGATATTATCTGACTATCGACAACTATTGTACGTATATCTCCCCGATATCTAAGAAAGTATTTGACTAATAGAGCTGACATTTTAAACATGTCCTAATTATGGATACCATGTATATGTTCTAATTACCAATGGTAGTTTTATTCTTCCTAACGTCAATTTCTATTTTTTTAGGTTTAGAGTGTAGGTACGTACGCGTAATGAAGATGGAGTTGTCGTTATATGAATTAAAATAGTTATAAATAAATAAATCAAAATTTAACTTTTTGATTTCGCTTATTTTATTGAATTTAAAGTTAATCTTGGCTTTACAGTTTTATAAAACGTCCAATTTATTACAAAAATGTCACTTTAAAGTTTACTTTTTGTTACGGTCGTGGTTAAGAAAACGTCAAGAAACGCATCAAATTTGAGAGTGCCAAGAAGTATGAATTTTTATTTAATATGAGTAAATAGGCTATAGGCATACTGGCTCATGCGCGTTCTGGCTCACCCCCTTCCTTCCTCAAGTGAACCAGAACCCGTTCGGATTCTAAATCATCCAGAATAATCCAGAATCCGAAATGGAAAGAGTGGGAGAGCTTCCCTTTCTCTCACGTAAACCAGAATGCCTATAGCGTTTTATCTTTTTTTTCTTTATTTCCTTTGCAAATGTTTACAGGAGTGATAGAATAATTTTATGAGTTTGACGATTGAAGTGCCCAGGCAGTCTTGTAGATGGGATTATGGTTGGTACGTACTGTAACGCACTTGACTATATACGGTTTTTGACAGATAGCCGTATTGCTGAATGTTATGAACTGTAGAAAAATTGAATCGTTGCAGCCATTTCTGTTTAAATCCGCCCATGACAAAAATTTGAGTAGCATCGTGTAAAGAGCCACGGAGTAATGATCCAATTTGTGAGTAGCCAAGCCCATCCGTGCTCCAGGCTATTCCATGTTAATGATGTTCCAGCCAAATGTTTTCCCTTTGCAATTTGTCAGAGTCTTTTCCATGAAAAGGGTTTCTTGAATAGACGAACGATAGGATCACGACTTTCATTGAGAGGAATGATAGCTATTTCTTTTAAAACATAATCATCTCCCATTTGCTTGAAACCAATCATGTCTACTGCATACCCCATCTTGGAATGAGTGTTGAAACGAAAGTGTGTTGGATAATATGCTGTTTAGACAAGCTTCTTGATATCCCCACTAATGGGATTGTACTGAATGATGCGATCGTGTAAGATCATGCAATAATCTGAAGTGTTAGCTGGAAAGTCTTTTTTAGACTCAAACTCTAGACGGACATCGACAGGAGTGCTCTTTCTATATTCGTTTGCCGTGAACAGTCAATAACTATGAGTGGTTCAAGGTTGATAAATTCAGACTTTGTTAGCAGTGGCTGTGGATCTCTTCCATAGTAGGTGATTTGAAAATTGGTATACATATCATAGAGAACAGCGAACTGATTCTTAGATATGTCGAGATTCATATTGTTATATGGATAATATTGAGAATTCAAGAAAAGTCTCGGATTACTAATCTCATAATGGTAAAATCGACTGGCATTTTCAGTTTTCAAATTTTTTTTCTTTGTTTGTAGTCCGAAAATGACAAATAGAGGTTTTTCTAATTAATTTGAAGTTTTCACTGTCCAGACATGTTTATTCGTGCTCGGAAGTAGAGGATATTCAAATAACTCCCAAGATCGGTAACACATAGAGATAGGATTATCTTTACCAATGAAATTCAGCAGCTGGATCTTTTGTTTATCAGGTGCAATAACATATGGAATTAACCACTCTATCTTCGTTATTTTTACCTGGTAGTCTTCATATGAAGTTACACTATTTGCTACAGTACCTTTCTGAATTATCGCATTCAAGTCAATTCTTGATCTTGTGAGAATGAGTTCATGCTTCACATTAACTATCATTTTTTTATAGTCTTCTGCAAAGCCCAAGATCATACTCAGAGGAATGGAAACGTCAAAGTTGCCGTGTGCATCTACCAAAGTTTTGCTTTCTTCTTTAACGTCAAGCCAGCCAGCATTTTCTAACACGAGAGTCTGATTCGGATTGAATGATGTCCAACCTTTCATGAGACTGCTTAAACCGACATTTTTACTTTTATCTATCTCCACAGCTTTAATTTCGTAACGAATTTAATCAGACATGTCGCAAATTCCATTGTTCACGAATTTAGTTTTAGTTAGTGCTGTTTCATCTGGTTTTTGCAGTTTTCCACATACATGGATGGAACTGCGGGATGGTAATAGACATAGATCTTGATGTTGGATAGAAATACGAATTTCATCACTATTATCAAAGCTTAGTGTTGAGTATGGTTGATGTACGTGAACCTCGTAATGAGCAATAGACTCATCGAATACGACACCTGATTGAATGCTTAGAATTTCGTCCATTTTTCTGGAAGCAGCAGAGAATTATACACGTGAATTTTCTCCACGAACTTTTAGACCTAGGCTTCTGAGGATCTAAGTGCTCTTCTGTGTTAACAGTTTGAGTTTCTTCGGTAACAGATGATCGATTGACATGTTGGTTGACTTATATGCACTCTAGAATTGTAAACGATACCCATTATACAGATTTGATGTGGAGTCTAATAGTAATTTCTTCTCCACGGAAATTTACTACATTTCCATCTTGATTTCCGATTTGAATTTGAAAATGATCTATGCACTTGACATTGAGTGGTAGATATATGACATGAGATGGAACTTCCAAGATTTTATATCCTGATGAAACTCTGGGAAATAACTCATGGATTGTATGAACTTTCTTGTTGTTGATGTAAGCACCTGCGGTAATATTGCACTCCACTCTGCGTGCGTTGATTTTCAATATTTTCACAGGTAAATCAGAACTGTGATGAATTTTTTCTTTGAGAATGCGAGAAGTGAAGCCAAGAAGACGGCCCATTGAATCGTGAGGAGTGAGATCTAACGGATGACTGCAATTAATTTCACTTATGAGAGTATTGTTGTTAGCTCACAAAGAAAATTCAATTCCTTTAGATTTCAAAGTTTCTTGTAAAAATTTATTAATAGCATTAATCTCGTAACTGCCAGTAGGGATAGTGATAATATTTCCATTCAAATGAAGTTTATTATTCGAATAGTCCACATTGGGAATCGAGTTGAATATTAAAAGTTCAACTAAACCCAAAACAAAATTTTTATGCTGAGGTAGTTCAATTGAAGGAGAATATTGTGCTTCTAGAACAGAAGATTTTCCTGAAAGACTCAAAGTGAAACTATCTTCCATGACTGATTGGAAGAGAATGATCCCATTCGTCTGCAATCTTCTCTTTTATAGTCTTCCGGTTAAGAATTGAAGACAAAGATGACCACAAATGAATGAGTCAAAATTTTGATATCTTTTATAGTTATATTTTACTTCTTTCACGTTGAAATATAACATGAGCTCTATGAGAGTTTTAAGATCACCAAAACTGTCAAAATAAATTACTTTGGAACCATGCTTTCGATAACACACCCAGTGAGTGCCTTTATTTTTCATGTCATCCAAGTTAACAATAGCAGATTCATTACTCCATGGACCATCGGAAGGCAGATTATTTCTCATAAAAACACCTCGGAAATGTGGAATTTGCAACATACGAGCATATTTTAGAAGATCATAGTCAGTCAATTGACGATTTGGTAAAATTAAATCTAAGTTTTTTTTTATTGACTTGACCACGACCGATATGTGGTTTCATAAATAATCTCATCCCAGTTTTATATGGTTTAAGATAGAGACCTTTGCCTAAAGCAATATCTTCCATTGCCTTATTATGTCTCTTACTTTCTTCATGGTTTTTCTGTGCAGCTTTATCATCATTTACTGCTTTAGCTATTCCTGCAGCTCCCCCTACCAGAGCACCGGTCGCACTTAATCCTGCGAACAGCGGTATGAGAAACGGAAGAACTCCACCAATTTTTGATGAAATTGGAAGAACACGTGGAATGTTAACTTTCCTCTTACCACCAACTTTCTTAACAGCTTGACGTGCACCTTTCAAGGCGGATTGAATAACTTTGTGGGAACATGTACTTGGTGAGATTGATTTCTTAGCAGCCGTCACTAACTTACTTAATTTCAGACCCATTCCAGTTTTTCCTTTTAATTACATAGCATTCGTAACAGCAAAAGCATATGCTTTTTCAGCAAGACTGGAATCCTTGGCTTTGACTCGTTGCCAAGCTTTATCAGCGAGCTTGATGTCAGCTGCTTTACGATCTCCATTTTTATCAGAGTAAGCTATGTCATGTTCTTTGTATGCCTGATCGAGCGGATTGATTCCAGGATCACCTCTTTTCAATCGTTTTTACAATTTAGTTCCGGGACCATAGTATTGATATCCAGGAAGAAGCATTTCAATACGTAAGTTATTGATCACTTTATCAAGCAATCCATAACCTTTTGGTTGTTTATGGAGATTTATGTACGATCATCTCTCTTCGAGTGTCGTTTTACAACTAAAGATCAAAATATAAAATATGCGTTTATATTTCCATAGTTCAATGTCAAACTAGATTTTGTCACGTGAACATGGATTTTAGCGAGCAGAACGTCAAACTCCCCGTCACAAACTTTGATTTCGGAAAACAGAAGAGAAGGAAGCGGCATGGACAATTACTACCTGATACTATACGAGCAGTATTCTGCGGGCCATCTAACTGTGGAAAAACGAATAGTTTATTGGCTCTAATTACACATCCCAATGGTCTTAGATTTGAAAATTTGTATGTATACTCTAAATCCTTGAATCAGCCAAACTATCAATTTCTCGAAAAAGTTTTGGAACCGATAGAAGGTGTATCATATCTACCTTTTAGTGAGCATGAATCTGTAGTATCTCCAGATGAAGCCCGACCGAATTCAATTATGATTTTTGATAATGTGGCTTGTGAGAAGCAGGATAACGTCAGAGCATTTTTCTGTATGGGAAGACATAAAAGTGTAGACAGCTTTTATCTATGTCAATCGTACGCTCATATACCAAAGCACCTCGTAAGGGACAATATTAATATGATAGTAATTTATCGTCAAGACGATGTTAATCTAAAACATATCTATGAAGATCATGTTAATACTGATTTAACTTTCAATGAATTTCGAAATCTTTGTTCTGAATGCTGGAAGAATGATAGGTATGGATTTGTTGTTATCGACAAAAATAGAGTGATGGATGATGGCAGATACAGAAAAGGATTTGACTGTTTTGCAATAAAAAAGAAGTTATGAATCTGAAACTTACAGTTCAATTGTAGACAGCATCTCGTTAGCATGTCAGACTTCAAGAAAGAAAAGAATATTCTCAGCGAGCTCCTGCCAGCGCGTAAGGCTATTAAACAAAAATACTCTTTATTGAAAAAGGAGAGAACAGATTTTGAAAAAGTTATTGGTGATACATTGAAACGAAAGTCGAAAGCTTGCCACCTTCTAATCACATTTTGAATATAGACAGCAACAGATCAAGTTATATATTAAACGATATAAATGAGTCTGGTTCCGCATATGATGATTTTGATGCAGATTTTTCTTCGATGGATGACACAATGATGAATTCAACATTCAAATCTGCACTTGAAGGAAATGAATCAAGTGATTTTTTATCATTGTTAAATGAAAGCCGCAGCAAAATTCACAACATATATGGAGTGCGGAACGTCAATGGAGTGTATATGATTGGCGATTCAGAAATTCAATTTCATGATAAAATGGTAAAAGTAAGAGATAAAAGTTATCCTAAAAGTGGGGGTCTAATGGAATTACTCTTCAAGAAACAACCAGATGACGATCTTATAAGTTCAATAGATCGAAAAAATTATCGCAGCATCCTGGAAGCATCAAATGCTCATCGGAAAAGATACAGCAAAGATGAGAGTATACGCACTTCGAAGAGTAGAAAATATATGAATATCATAGGACCCATGTTCCGCAGCGATCATAAAAATAAATCCATCACCGGAAGAAGCCTCATACCTAAATATAAAATAGCAAAGAAAAATTCTTCTATAGATCTAATCTACTGGGATGATCCAAACGAGCTTATCGAGCGACTGCGATTATTAGTTGCGGAACGATCTGCTGGAAATAACAATCACGACAATGAAATACAATCGATCATTGAGGAACTACGTGAGGCAGGACATATATATTGAAATGCATCTTTTCTTATAAGATCAGTAGCATTATGAGTCTCGACGTGTTCGGAAGAAAACTTGAGTTCACGCAAGAAGTGAGTCGCGGTCCACCAGGTATTGGTTATAATCTTACATTAGATTGTAATTTTGATTTACAAAATAAAAGGTTATGTCACCTTGCTTATCCAATTCAGCCTAATAATGCAGTCACCCTGGAAGTGCTTCTGAAAACTATAAGTAAAGAAATTAGAAAACTAACTAACATAATGGCTGTAATGAAAGTTGACTTAGAGATTCCCCTAAACACTAAATTTAAAAAAATAATAATGTTCTTTCCCATCTTAAAATTTGATTAGATAATCTTGAGACAAAACGGAAAGAATGCTTTGAAAAAAATTCTGACTTAATAAAAGTTTCATAATCACGAATTTTTCTTAAACCTTAAACATATTACCGAAAAATGGAGCAACAAAAAATAGCTGAAGAGTTGCACAAACCAGCACGCCGCATCTACAAGTGAAGAAAATATGATATACGTGGAATAGATGAGACTTGGCAAGCTGATCTTGTAGAAATGATTCAGACTTTCTTTTTCATTATTTTTCATACTTTTTCATACTTTTTCCTACTTTTACATACTTTTTCATACTTTTTCATGCTTTTTCATTCTTTTTCATACTTAATTGTATTCAAATTTCTTACACTATTCTTTCTCTATTTCAGATCCATTTTGAAATGTTGAAGACTTTTGGAATATGTTTTAAAAATTTAGCTATAATTACATATATTCTAACGCATTTTTTCTCTGAAAGTTAATAATGAAAGTTCTTGAAAATTAAATTAAAGATTCATAGTATGAATACGGACGGGCTAGAACAGCATTTTTTCAAAATATTTATTTATAGCACTGCGTGACCTAAGTCCGCACTTGTGTCACGCCTAACGATAGGCGTGATATGGCGGACTTAGGGCAGGCAGATGCTATAAAATAGTATACGATACTTGTGACCTAAGTTGGCAATTTATTACACGGCGCGATGGTGTCGCCCTCGCTTCGCTCGGGCGCTAACTATGCGCCGTATAGTAAAGAGCCACTTAGATCACACGTATCGTAATGTACTATTATTGCAGAGAAAAATTGTAAAAGTGAAGACAGAAAGGTAGGGAAAATCCCTTCACTTTCACTTCCTTAAAAGTATTTTACCTTACGATATCTGATGTATTATATACAAAGCATGAAAGATTTTTATTTTCTTATAAAATATTTCACGAAATTTTTAGAAGCTCCGTGGCTCAACCAGCTAAAGGGTTGATTTCTTCTTCTTTTTTTTTGTTGGATTAATTGATCCCAAAGTTTAAAGGAGTGTCAGCCCTAATAATATACTAGTTTAAATAAAATGTAAAAGGATTATCCACGTAAATAAGTAAATTATACTAATTGTAAATAATTGATAATGACATGAAATGAATTAACATGAAAAATTTGTTTTCTTTATTTTAACTTATATAAATGTTTACACATTCGAGTAAATGGAGGGTAAACGAATAAGGTACGATATTCAATCCTTTCTATTTTATAGTCTAAAGAGAACAATTGTATATATATAGTAATACTTTATTAATATATTAAAAATGAATAAATACAAAAATTATAATTTCATACGAATATTACGCATGTATTCATAGATAAATAAAGTTTTTAAGAATTGCGCATTTCCTGAATAAGATAATCGAGTTGAAGTGATGTGTATTCTAAGTATACAATTTTAAAGTAATGTTTTATAAAATCACCCAGTTCCGAATCATTACATTTACATTAGTTTTAAAATCATTATTTTGGAATAAAAAACACTTTTACAAAGTCATAGCCATCTTAAGAGGCTATATCAATATCGTTCTAACTTCTTTTAACTGTTCACAAAAAAAATTTAATTTTATAATATCATTTAACATCAATTGAAATCGGCGGTAGCGCTCTTCTACGCATACAGTGGAATCGCGATATAATACATTGCGATATATTTCCGCTCAGAGCGCTTCCCCTCCGGACACACTTTCACAAACACACACTCGCTGCCCCACCACGGCACGTAGCGTCGGCGCGCCGCGCCGCGGTGGTGCGCGGTCTCTGCATCGGTGCAAAACAGTAGAACGCAGAGCTTCGGTGTGAAGCTGCCGCATGGAGGGAGATCGGGATATATTACATTTTTGGAAAAAATTCCGCTCCTATAGCCACCGTGAGCGGTAATTTAGAATTTTTTTATCCTTCGTAAGACGGTTTTTGTAACAGAATAGTCGATTGATAAAATTTCTTGTATTTTGTTTGGTTATCTTCGGAATACTGTGCTGTTTTATTAAAAATAATCGATTTAGTCATGTGTATTAGTAAAAACGATTTCCAAATCGTTCATTGAAAGACGTGAAGCAGTATTTTCACTCCAGCATTCAGAAGCAAAAAGAATTCACTTATTTCATTGAGATTGTATTGAATTTTAATCCAAGTAACTGCGCCAATACTGCCAATATTATTGAAATTAGATGGTAGCAGGATAAATGGCTGTGGTTGTTCATTATGCAAAAGTTGTTCCGTCACTTATAATTTATGTTCCCGATTCATTTAAAAATAAGAGGTTAATAGTAGTGGACGGTACGATGTCATTTTTTTTTCTCTTGTTAGTGTGTGTCATATATACTTTCTTCTTCTCTTTCTTGACCTTGTTTCGAAAAATATTATTATCTGTTAACACAGTTTGAGACATTTCACTCGCTAGTAAAAAAAGACCTCGGCAGTTTTTGTACATTTTTTCTTGTACGTAAATTTCATTATTTTCATCTCGATAATAAAAAAAATTGACCATATTCGTCGATGGACCATAGTAGGCGCCGTGATATTTATACAGGAAAACTGAGTTTCTCTTTCCTCTACGTTTTGTGAAAAGTCCTACGATTCATGAGAAATTTCCCTCCCAAAATCTCAAAAACACCTCCCCTATAGAAATTTTGCCCATTCACGCAGCCCAAACAGCTTGAAAAAAAATCTCACGAGAGCAGTCGGCGTATTGGTGCATGTACGCCGCTCATTCCGATTTTGCTTATGACCGTAAAAGTGTCCAGGAGTTTATCTAACGAACGCATTCTTTGCGCGCAGTCGACGTATCAGTTCGAAACGCCCAAACAGCAACGACTTTATCTAAGGAACGATTTCCTTTCGCGCCGCCGGCGAATCATTTCGTGTAGGGGAGAACGGGGTACTGCCGGCCACTGCCTAATTCCGGTCACTCTTATTCAATAATCTAAACATTTTTAGGTAATAATTCGAATAGTATATCCAACGCAACATAAAATGCAATTAATCTAATGTTCAAACAACCTTCTGTTCAGTATTATTAAGGAATTATACACAATCAAAGTTTAGGTCTACATTTCTTACGAGAAATCTGGTCTATAAAATAGGCTTTTCTGCATATTATTTGTTACTTTATGCAGTTATTTTATGCAACTTTATTAATTTGAACAATCTAAGAATACGAAGTAGTGAAAAAAAAGAGTATAAACCTATTGTTTTTTTGTCATTTCAATTTAAATTACTAAGCAGAATTAGGGTAATACAGGTCACAATGTTATTTATATGACACTCACGAAAGTGAGCGTAAGAAAACGTTCCGCTGCGCTCTCAGGTAGGGCAACTTTGCTTAAGTATTTTTGATTGAGCAGTGGCTATGTGTTACATATTTCACTATGTAAGTGCGAATAATAATGCGAGTGATCATATGAAGGTTCATATAATTGATTTAAAGAAATGTTTTACCTATAAAAGTAACTTTTTAATACTGACTGGAATTGTACCAACGCTGACCGGTATTACCCTTTGATGTGGAGTAAATCCAGTAAAAATGCTTCTTTTTATTTCGTCTTATATCTTCGATATCTCACATTTTTATATTAGACCAATAAGTAATATGTAAAGTCAATGGTTTGAAATTAACATAATAATTATTTAAAGTTAATAAAAAACAATTTGAAAGTAGAAATAACCAGCACTTTTGCTTAGGTGACCGGCAATACCCCGTTCTTCCCTACATCTTGTCCTTGGAAAAACTGCGAGCGTATCGGCTTAAAAGAATTTTTAAATACCTGCGCGCAGTAAGCCTTTCTTTAAAGGGCGTTTATTGCTAAAAGCATTTGCTTTCACCTACGCGCGAGGTCCTTTAACGCACACGAAACCTTTCTCTAAGGTTGTTTACTGCTGAGATTTCTCTGCTACCTGCGCGCATCCGCAGCAGTTTCTTGTTGAGATTTTTTTTCTACCTGCACGCACCCATTCTCTAAGACCGTGCTACGCGAGGCTTTTTCTTTTTTTGCGTGGTCAATGCATCGGCTCGTTTTCACTTTTTCGGAGATAGCGACCAACCCTTTGCTACTTTAAGATTTATTACCCGTACGTGCCGAGAAAAATGGCTACTGAATTATTTAGATGCTAAATTTGGCCAAGATGAAGTAGATATCATTTCTAAAAGGAATACATGCTCATGCTTATATTGAAAATAAATTTTTATTAATATTCTGTAAAAAGAAAGAAGCTTAATGATTGAATAAAAAAAATTAAAAGAAAACGGATTGTACGATATTATTCTTTCACAAAATATCAAATTAAAATTAAAATATAATAGATAAAAATCTGTAGCAAACATAGGGTATATGTGGGTGTTATTATGAACGCTCCAATTACTGCGGATATTTTACAAGACCGAGAAAACGAACTTTTTTTATAAATGTAGCCATAGAATATGATTGTTAAAGCATTAATTAGTATAAAGTTTCGTTTATCAGAAAGACAATATACCTACCAAATATTTGTTTAATAAATGTTTTAGCCGCAGTAATTGGCACATCAGATAAATACGACGCATGTGTGTATTACTGTGGATCTTTAATGACGTAAATATAACCTCAAATTTGCGTTAACATCTAACATATTAAAGAAGCTTAGAAACATCGAAATTTCATTCTTAAAGTGTCTGTACGTGACCATCTAGTTAATAATATATATATATATATATATATATATATATATATATATATTAGGTATCGTTTTTGAAAAATTTACTGTTCTTGTACACACGCAGTAATTGATATTTCCACAGTATCTGACGCGTAGTAACACATGCACGTCCGCAGTAATCTATACAAAGAACCTTTACTGTAACCCTTTCAGGGACGGAGGTATATGTATGTATCACCTACTTTTTTTTTTTTGTTTTTTCACATTTCTGATCCATTTCACGGTTTTAATGTGCATATAAGCACTTTTCAGGTTCTTCGGGATCTAAGTTAGTCATCTTTTATGAAAAATTGTATTAATTAATTTATTTTCAAGTTTGTTATAAACAATCAATGTACAAAAACACTATTTTTTAGACTATTCTATTTAACTTTCTAAAGGGCTTTTCATTAAATATTTAACAGCCGTCTTTCATTTAAAAACAGAAAAGAAAAAATGAACATTCTTTGTATTTACAAAGATTTACAGTGCTTTAAAGTTTGCATACATTTACCTTATAAGGAAAATGAAGGAAAATGGAGGAAATGTCAAGGAGAATAATAGAAAACAATTCGAAAAAATATTTTACATTATATTAAGAAAAAAACTTATTGAATTCAAATTAATATATAATAAAATAATTATTTTTTTACATATATATATTATTACATAACAATCAATCAATTAATGTTATATCTTCTAAGATGCGAGGTTTTGCTATTGATGATCGTGGTGGTGCAGGTGGTGGAGGTGGAGGTGATGGTGGTGGTGATGTTGGTGGTGGTGCTGCTGCTGCTACTGCTGCTGCTATCTTTGGTTGAGCTGGTATTTCCTGCACTAGGCTATTCATTCGCAGCCAATCACGTTTCGCAGTAAGCCTTTCTATAAGGTTGTTTATGGCTGGAAAGTAATTTACTACCACCTGCGCGAGGACCTTCAAACTTGCGCTATGCCTTGCTGTAATATAGCGTTTATTGCAGAAAAAAACTGACAGCATACAGGTCTGAAAAAAAGAATTTTCGAATGGCTGCACACAGTAAGTCTTTCTCCAAGGCCATTTACTGATGAAATTTTCCTGCTACCATACAGCACATACCTGCGACGAAGACGTTTATTGCTAGCAAAGTCAGTGAGCAACGTTCTATCTGTTTTTTAAAACCAGAGGGAAGAAAGGCTGACCCTTTCTTTTCATACATTTTCTGCTTCTTTCCATTTCCTACGCATGCCATCTGTTTCTTCAAAAAGAGGAGCAAAGAGGCTGCTCCTTTCCCTCTCTTCTAAAAAAAAAGCCAATGGATTTTCAAAACCGAGTAGGAGTAAAATGCCTACGTATTCGGGTCTATAGAGTAGGGATAAAAAAACACATACGGATTCTACATCACTTTAAGAGGGTCTTAGTTCAGAGGAGACTGGAGGGGCTTAAATCACACACAATACGAATGCTGCAAAAATTGGAGAAGGGATAGACCAGGCATAGGCCTTATCCACACTACGGATTCTGGATCACTTTGACAGGGGTAAATCCAGGGGAGGGGTTTAAAACATACAATGCGAATGCTGAAAAATTGGAGAAGGGGACAATACAGGGATAGGGCTTATACACACTATGGATACTGGATCACTATGAGAGGGGAGGGGGTGAGCCAGAACCCGCATGAGCCAGTATGCCTACAGCCTATCTACTAATATGTTGCGCTAACTGAGTTTTTATAATTCAAAATATTTATTCAGTGATATATTCTTAATATAGAAATAGTTTTTTCGTACCGAAGAATTGTTCAAAATATATCTAAAATCATATTATTCCTGTGAATTATCGACAACTGGGTACCTATCGAGAACCGGGTCCACTGCCTTACTCATTCATATAAAACTAATAAGAATAATTTCAAAAATTTTTTTCTCGTCAACGAGCTTCCTAAATGACTTAAAATTTTAGCAATATCTATTACCATTTTTTTAACAAGTACAATTCTTTTTTAGTTATTTGCCTTCAATTTCATTTTGTCGCTCGAATCTCCTTAAGAGGTAACGCCACCTTGGAGGCTCTAAATGAACCAAAGTTTGGGAATTTACTGCTTGTAAATAGAAAGCTTTATTAAAAAATAACTTTGAAGACTTTATTGTACATTAGGGCGAGCCGCAAATTTTTTTTATTCGATCCCGAGTAGCAATAATCTGTTTCTATGTGTTGAAAGAAGCTATTTGAAAGATGACTTTTTTAGTTAGCGCATTGCCATTGAAATTTCAGGTTTGGCGTAATTCGATTTTTATACTAATAAATCAGGGATAAAAGTTCGTATGCGCAAACAAAACATATAAAAGTTATGTCTTTGTCAATTTATATGTCAAAATCAATCTTAAATTTCATTTTTGAACTTCAAATACCCTTTGTTTATCGTGGTATAAATTTATTTATGCTGATGTTTAATTTAATTTTACTTTTATTCTATCAAATGTGACGATAATGACGCAATAAAACCTAATTACTGACGGTATGTTGACATAAATTATTTTTTTGCATAAACTTGACAATAAAATGACATTTTAAAAAACAAATATTTCAGCTTGAAAGAAAAAAATAATTTTATATATATATATATATATATATATATATTTTTTTTTCTTTAATTGTTATAATTACTTGTATCTTATTTGTATTTGGTATTCAATTTTAAATAAGAACAATCTTGTAATTTAATACATACATTTATATTACTTTGCACAGAATGCAAGTAGTAGAAAGGTAGAAAATCATATAAGAGTTGCTAACCGACGATGTGGTGGCGTGGCAGAGCCACAATTCGGGCAATCGGCAAAGTTAAGCAGCGTTGCGCGCGGTTAGTACTTGAATGGGTGGCCGCTAAGGAACCCTGTGCAACTTTGTTCGATCGCTTAGGTGATGTTTCACACTCAACAAAGTAACATGCTAAATACTCCGACCACCCCGATGTGATTAGGTAGGAAAATAAAGGTACGGAAAAAAGAGGTACAAACAGAATAGGTATGAGTCATCGGTATTTGACATTGCGCGAGGTAGAGGTCACAATGTTAAAGTTCGCTCTGATCACCCCTTAATAAATGTAGGGTATAAACAAATCTAAAAGATGATATCTAATACCTTAGTAATCATCTAACTCAAAATCGCTGCAAGGTACACCTTTTCAAAGTAACCACAATTAGAGGAAATGAGGATAATTGCACCTATAATTGGTAAACATAACCCCAAAACTTAACTTTTATGAAGCAGATAACCATAAAACACCACCTAACAACCACCCAATTATAAATAATTTATAATTCTTACCTTAAATTATTTAAGAGCATATTATAATCCTTTGATACTTTAAATCAGCATAGAAATTTTGAAATACTAATAAATAATTTTTCTCCACACCTGCACCGAAAGTACCATTTTTCCTCCTGGGCGCCTGGAGAGAAATGTGTATTTTCGGTGCTGGTGTGAGGAGAAATAGTATACGCACCATGGGAGGTAAAATAGCGACCCCATAGCACGAGTTTGGCATTTTTCACGTGCTATGGACTCGCCAATTCTTTATCTCCTAGATGCGTAATATACTATAAGGAGCCGCGGTAGCTATATGGTTTGTAACTCGGACTTCTAACTAAGAGATCTCGGGTTCAAATCCCAGGCATGCGAAATTTTCAGAAATGATTTTTTCATATGTTTGTTACAGCGGTTCCGGTGGTTCGGGTTCCATTTGAAAATGTAGGAAACAGTTATGATGCATACGTACTTCACCTACTACATTCTCCAAATGTAGGAGGGGATAATGGATACATCATGACTATAGAGCGCCATGTCTAATGCGTATAGGTATTAAATTATCTCTGCAAAGTTCACTTGAATTTCGACCTCGGATAAGCAATAAACTATAAACAATTTCTATCAAATGCGGTTCGAAATCCTCAAAAAATAATAGTTAGAAAGTATGTAAAAATACATAAATAATAATTATTATAGGTAATGTGTTTATAAAAATAAAATAACAAAAGTGAATAAAATATGAGAAATTAGAAAATAAAATAAAAGTATATAAAATCATAATTACTTATTAAACTGAAATTTTTTTCTCAAATATTTTCAGTAATTAAAAGTTTCAGAAGAAAAAGTAAAAAATGAATTAAAAATCAATATATATAAATTCAAACCACGATAAAAAATCGCTACCAATTCATTGGCACTTAGCTTTCTCAAACTAAATTAATTGTTCTAATATAAAAATTTTTGTTCTAATAAATTAATTTTAAATTTCTATATCTCTTTTTAATTAGGAATTCAAAAAATTTTGTGCTGATTTATGATGGTTTAATTCACAACAGTTAATTCAACTAGTTATAGTCATAATCCTAATTTTATTACACATTTCACCTCAAATTTGAATTTAAAAATATCTAAAATTACATTCTTAGATCGTTCATACGTATTATTTTTACCCACATTTATAAGAAATAAAACATAAAAAATACTTAATCTGCAAATACCTTTTCAATCAATATTTCAAAATATCAATGGAAAAGTTATAAAAAAACAGAAATATCACCGTTTATAAGTAATTTTATAGTTTTTCAAATGCAAAATGAAGCGATCATAGAGCCCCCCTTGGCTCAATGGGTAAGACGCTTGCCTACCGATACTAGACGCTCAAGCTGTAAACGGTTTGATTGCCGGTGAAAATTCTCAGGAATTTTTTCTTCAAGTTTTTCGTCTGGAAGAGATCTTCGACTACGCATATAGTCTCCTCAAAAGTATCTAAAACGTTAGTAAGCAGGTGATAGATTCCGCTCTACCGACATCGCACAATACAACAAACAAGTATATAAAATACAAATGTAAAATACAAAATCACATATGCATTGTAACATTTCGGAGCCCCAAATAAAAGGGGATACTCTGGGTTGTGACCGCGCCGCTCTCGACATATAAACAATCAAAAAGAAATAAAAATGAACAGAACCTCAAATAACTCGGAATGTAAAGATCCTTATAATCTGGACTTCTAACAATCTCAAGAGATAGTAAAAAGCTACCTTTCTGGAGATTCTCAGAAGGAATAATGACGTTTTACTTAAGTTATCGTTCGCCAAAAAAACGATTTTTTTTACAAAATGACTTTTTTTTGAAAAAAGAAAATTATAAAGGCTTGAAAATTTTACAAAATATTCTTATCCATATACCTATTCACTTAAAAATTTTTCAAAAATTTTCCATGTTATATTTTCCAGATATTACCTTTTAAACAAAACACGACGTTTTCGTGTATAACAGAAAGAAGAAAATGGCTTATTTCAAATTTCGGGTCGGAAAAGTTAGGTAATTTTATGCTCTTTCAAATGCAATCAAAATTAATTGATGATATTATCTCAAACGTACAAAAAAAAACAAAATACTTCAGCTCAAAAATCGAAAAACCTCTAAAAAATAAAAATACATCGAAAATCAATACAATTATTTTACAGGCCTCTTCCTTAAAAGAAACAGAATCATTGAGCCCTGAAACATTAGTTTTGACCGTGAATTTTCAGAGTAATCTTCATACACATCCGTCCACACGCGCGCACACACACACATACACACACGCACACACACACACACACATACGCACGCACTCACGCACGAACGACCACACACACACACACACACACACACACATCCATACAGACTTTTTCTAAAAATGGTGTATTTTTACTCCTAATGTCTCAAAACAGGTTTCTAACATGTTTTGAGCAAAACTTTTTTTTTGCCATCACAAAGCTTCCTCTATGAGGAATTTTATTCCTTTTTTCTATTCCTTGCGGCCTCTAAAGAATGTAGAAAACATTTTAGACAGGAATTTGAAAAGTTCTATCAGTATTTGAAATAGCGCTATTCCAATATCGGTTTACCAATTCACTGTACATTTTTAAGAGTGATTTGTAATAATATTATTTTTAGTTAAGCGTAAAGTTTTTTTCACCATATCCTGGCCGAGAGTACCACATTGCCTCCCGGCTCCGAAACTGATATGTGTCATTTTCGGCCCGGGTATGGTGAAACATAGTATACGCACCACGGGAGGCAAAATGGCTACCCATAGCACGTGTTTAACACCCTCGCCTTCGGCTCGGATGGCAATTTACACGTGCCATGAACTAGCCAATACTGTTCCTCCCTAGATGCGTAATATACTATTGATTGCCTTTTCCTTTTTTCTGCAATATTGAAAAAACGATAAAATCATGTTGTAATTTCCGGATTGTTTGTTTCATAAGTCTGCAATTTTGTAGAAGAAAAACATTTTTTTGGAAAATCCTACGCTTAAGTGAAGTTATTTGTATTGTATTGTATATTTAAACACCGTCTTTATTTTTTATTTAAAAACTTCAGCTAAAGAGTTACAATTCCGCCTGTTTGCTCTACTTTTTTTAAGACCTTCATGTTATCGGTTACTCCACTTATAGATAATTATATATGTTTAATAAAATTTACACAAAAATTACTTTAACATATTTACTTTATAATAGTGGCATTAAAGTTATTTTATAAAAAGTTTGATTACATTTAAAAATCGCTGCCAATTCATTGGCACTTAGCTTCCTCAAATCTAGTTAATCATTTCCATATGAAATTGTTTTAACATACATGTCATATTTTCTCCATTACACTAAAGCGATCATATTGTTTTTAAAATACGAACATAATTTACTTTAACGATTTCAGAATGTCGTAAAATAGAAAAATAATAAAATAAAAACGGGTCGATAAATTCTAAGATTTCTTATCAATTCCGATTCTTCATTATAAAAAGAAGAAAATGAGCCCCGGTTGGCAAAAAATGACAACGCCATTCTCAAAATATAAAATAAAACAAAAGCGATGAAAAAGTTTTGAAAAAAATCATAACTTCACATAACTTGAAATATAAAGGTCGTTATAATCTGGACAAAGAACCCAAGTGATAGTAAAAAGCTACGTTTAATCAAGTTATCGTGGGCCAAAATGTCAATTCTATTCACAAAATAATTTTTTTCTGAAAAAAAGAAAAGTATGAAGACTTGAAAATTTTACGGAATATTATTCTCCATATTTCTAATCACCTCCAAAAATTTTCCATCTTATATTTCCCAGATATCACTGTTTAAACAAAAATCGGCGTTCCCGTATATAATAAAAAAAAGGAAATAACTTATTTAAAATTTTGGGTCGTAAAAGATAGGTAAATTTAAGCTCTTCCAAATGTATTAAACTGGATCGATGATTTATTTCAAACATATAAAAAAAACAAAAAAATTGAGCCACCTTCCTTAAAAGAAACAAAAGAATGAGTTCTGAAACATTACTTTTGACCGTGAATATTCAGAGTGGCACTAAATCACACTCACATACACATACGCACACTGACACACACATATACACTCACGCACTCAAACACATATACACACGCACATGCACACACACACGCGCACACACACATCCATACACACTTTTTCTAAAAATAGTGTATTTTTACTCCCAATGACTTTTATATATTTTGATTACGCATACGAACTGTTATATCTGATTTCTGTATAACAATCAAAAACGCCAAACCTGAAGTTTTAATGGCAATGCGCTACTCTGGTAGAAACGTTAGCGAGTTATTCGCCAGTCCGCAGTGATACTTTCATAAATTCACCAGATGTTTACCGAGTTTCTGCCGAAAAATGTCGCTTATTTCGCCACAGATTGATAGCATAAACTGGCTAAGGACTGATTAATTTTGAAAACGAAAAAACGTTTATTTATCAACTTTAAACAAATTACTATGACATTATACTAGTAAATATTGATAAAATATAACATTTATTCATATGAACGTTCCTCTATTTAATAAGATACAACTCATTTTTCTATTATAAAGTAATAAGTAACCCTCAAGGTATGAAGACATTTCACGAGCCGAGTACGTTATAGCGCATGCGCTGCGCTCTTGCCCTCAGCTGACTGCTCGCTCTTACCCATCGCCCCCACACCACGATCAAGTCAACGTAGAGCACGGCTTTTACTTTATTGTCAACATTCTGTGTTATTTTCCAACACATGTAATACATTCTCTTATTGTGTTTCTTGTGCATACCTGAATGTTCGTATGTGCAACTGTGATAGAGACAGCAGAATCATCATGCTATTTTTGTGTGTATACCTGGACTCGTGTTAGTCTTTGAGTTAGTTAGATTGAACTTCCAATCATTGCTTTTTAATTTACAAGATTGTATTTTATGCAGTAGGTCTGTTTATATAGTATGAAATAATATTTGTTGATCGTTGGCCTTCGCTTTCGCTTTTTTGTAACCTCAAAAGTGTAAGCGAGTTATTACCTAGTCCTTCCCGGGTTTCTGCTTTAAATTAGCGATTTGAAACTGACTAATAATTAGCTAACAGACCAGCCGGACTCGTTAATATTCTACCAAGGTAACTAAAAAGGTATTCCTTATAATTCTGTCTTGCAACAAATGGCTTCTTTCAACATATAGAGAAAGATTATTGCTACTCGGAATCGAATAAAAAATCTTTTTTTCGGCCCACCCTAGTACACAAACTGAAATGTACAAAAAATTTGAAAAAATTAATTTCTAATAGAAATAGCGACTTACTGGCCCACTTCCGGAATCGTCGTTTTTTAAGCATGTCGATTTGCTGACACAATTACTGGGCCACTGGTCATCATAGAGCAAAAAAGAACATTATCTACACTATAAAACGTAATTAAGTACCTATCCTTTTTTGAAAATAATTTTTTTTGCAAATTGTTTAAATAAATGCTAATTACAAGCAGAGTTTTCAATTTAAAAAAAAGCACGGGTACTTCAGTGCAGTATATATATATATATATATATATATATATATATATATATATATATATATATATATATATATATATATATATATATATATATATATATATATATATAACTTTAAACGCGTTTTTCTCAAAACATACTTTTTTAATTTTGCGGACACGATTTCTCTTATAGTTCTTATCCGATTGACCAAAAATTTGTCCAACATCTTTGTGTATAGATATATAAGTTAAAAGAAATATGTTATTACCAAAATAAGACGTTCAATTATGCATTTCATGAATACGCTACAATTAAAATAGTAAACTTTAACTAATATTCTATTTAAAAAATAATATAGTTTAAAATATTTCCATTTTTTACTAATTCTGATAATCTCAAATGAACGCTAAAGAAATTAATGAAATCGATTAATAAATTGGCAAGTATTGTATTTTTTTTTAAATCAATTTCCTTATTTTATTAATTAGTATGAAGTATCTATAAAAAATACCTTTCCGAAAAGTAAAATCTTGGCAAGTATAAGTTTCATTATTACTCGTAATATAAATTAATAGAAGTATGTTATTACCAAAATAAGTCGATCAATTATGAATTTTATTCATAAACTCGAATTAAAATAGTAAAATTAAACTAATATTATATTTAAAAAATAATATAGTTTAAAATATTTCCATTTTATACTAATTCTTATAATCTCAAATGAACGCTAAAGAAATTAATGAAATCGATTAATATATTGGCAAGTATTGTATTTGTTTTGTATATCAATTTCCTTCTTTTATTAATTAGTATGAAGTATACAAACTATTTAAAAAATATTATAGTTTAAAATATTTCTATTTTTTACTAATTCAGATAATCTCAAATGAACGCTAAAGAAATTAATGAAATCGATTAATATATTGGCAAGTATTGTATTTTTATTTGTATATCAATTTCCTTCTTTTATTAATTAGTATGAAGTATACAAACTATTTAAAAAATATTATAGTTTAAAATATTTCTATTTTTTACTAATTCAGATAATCTGAAATAAACGCTAAAGAAATTAATTAAATCGATTAATAAATTTGCAAGTATTATATTTTTATTTGTAAATCAATGTCATTTTTTTATGAATTAGTATGAAGTATAGAAATTAATAATACCTTTCAAATTTAATATTGTAAGACATTAAATTTGACATAAATACATGTTGATAAGAAATAGGTCAAAAAGTCGAACCTCAAACACTGATCTATAATACTCTCGCTACATTACACTCACGTTACATGTAGTGCGCATATGGCAATTCATTTCTATTATAGGTAAGCTAACTGATACTTTTTGAAATCCAGCCAATATAATATTACGGACAAACAGTTTATACCTTATCCAGGGCTCTGACTTGCTGCCGTCGTTAATTGCTGTGAACCTTAGGTAACTCGGGCACTGTTCGAGGTTATTTTTCCCAAACTCGAGCAATGTTCCAGGTTTAACTGTAGTTCAATATAAAATATAGTGCATTGACGATCTCTTTAATTTCGATATATAACTATGAATATACTTGACGGACCCGTCGTCTCGCATTCTGTCGGTGGACTACCTACATTGTTTAAGATTAATTTTTGATCATAAACATCCAACGTGTATTACTGAATATTTTTATATTTCATTTATTTTATTCTTTTATAATAAAACATTACATATTTCTGTACCCTTTAAAAAACTTATAATAATATCCAAAATTACTTTTAGATTTTACTTTTTAGAAAGTTATGTGTTACTTTCAAATAAATAAATGTTTGTGTATGGGTAACTTGAAAGTTTCATTGACTCCATTTTCTTTTAAACTGCTTGAAGTAATCTTTTGCAATTTTACCTAAATCATTACGTAGCCCTATTTGATTATAAAAATTCACTTAAAATAAATTTAAATAAAATTCCTTCGATAAAACCTTATAGTATTTTCATGTTTTATTCAGATATCAAGTCAACGCTGGGTGAAAAGAGTCTCTTTAATGTAATTATAAACCTGAGCTTACAAACATTTGATTAATTATAGTTTTATAATTTCATTAAAATGACCCTTCCGGGTCAACCTTGACTTTAGATCTGGATAAAACATGAGTATATTATGTGTTACTTTGAAATAAATAAATATTTGTGTATGGGTAATTTGAAAGTTTGATTGACTCCATTTTCTTTTAAACTACTTGAAGTAATCTTTTGCAATTTTACCTAAACCATTACGTAGCACTATTTGATTATGAAAATTCACTTAAAATAAATATTAAAAAAATTCCTTCGAAAGAACCTTATAATATTCTCATGTTTTATTCAGATATCAAGTCAACGCTAGGTGAAAAGAGTCTTTTTAATGTAATTATAAACCTGAGCTTGCAAACATTTGATTAATTATAGTTTTATAATTTCATTAAAATGACCCTTCTGAGCCAGCGTTGGCTTTAGATCTGAATAAAACATGAGTATATTATGTGTTACTTTCAAATAATCCTTCAAACACAAGAAGCACTTAAACGAGTACAAAGATTCACAAAGACCCTCGTCAATAACAAAAATTTGGGTTAAAAAACAGTACATCTATTGGAATATTAAATAATATATACTCCCTACTCCCTATGTCTCATATTCTATTATCCTCTGTACCAATCAATCAATTTTGATCAATTTTTATTTTGATCAAATGATTGTTTTGATTTTATTTTATATACAAGATAACCTCAAACATCTTAAGAACAAAAGGCGAAATAAAAACCAAACAGGTGAAGTGGCCTCGGGAAATGCCTCTCTAGCAGACCATTGAAAAAAGCTAAACGGGTTAAGTGGACTCGAGAAATGTTTATCCAGCAGACCAATGAGATCGAGGCTGAACGAGGCGTCATATATATATATATATATATATATATATATATATATATATATATATATATATATATATATATATATATATATATATATATATATATATATATATATTATTTCCGTCCCGAGAACTAAAGTGCCAGAGAAAAAGCAAAAGAAATTTAGCGAGCAAAATTTCAATTTGCTTTATTTCGTTAATGGGTAAATCTTTTCTGCAGAACTTTCTTTAGGTGAAAGACTAAATGAAATCTCGTAATTAAGTGCCAGTACATTGCGTAAAGCTTAATAAACATTTAGATATTAATATTTAGATTTTTTTAGAGGTTAGAAAAAAGTAAAATCGGCGTATATTAGGGCGTCGGAGCGCTACCGCGCCCCTTGATATATATATCTAACAAATATAGTAGATTTTTTGTTAAAGAGTGTATGAGACACTCTAAAAATCTCGTCTACAATTTGCTGTTAGAAGTATATATATATATATATATATATATATATATATATATATATATATATATATATATATACAAATATTGGACAATTTTTAGGTCAATCGGATAAAAACTATAAGAGAAATCGTGTCCGCAAATTTAAAAAAGTATGTTTTGAGAAAAACGCGTTTAAAGTTTTCGTAACTCGGTAGCGCGCGGGTTAACGCTTCACTTAGAAGCCTCTAAAAGCTATGAAATAATTCGAATTTCACTTTAAAACTTTCAGCATCATATTTCCGTGTATGAAAACTATTGAAGTAAGCAAAACAAAAGAAGATTTTTTTAAACATCCAAGGAGACGTTTATAGATGACAAAAGCAGAGGTGATTTTTGGAGATTTTTCTCAAAGAAACTATTTATTCAAATCAATCAAAACTTTTTTGTATGAATAGATGCACTCTTGAAGCAGTAAAAACAATTTTTCATAACGCATTTTGATCGATATATATATATATAGGTATACAACGATCGTGCGCAGTGGCTTTAGTGTCAAATCCCTCAATCAGCGGACACTAGCATCCGTTAAAGTGGTCGGAAACAAAAACAGCAAAAAGAAATTAGTTATAGTATGAGTACGATGGTACTAAACCTCAAAATACAATAAAAAAGCATAAAATAAAATTTTAACGGGATATAGAAAAAAATTACGATTTAAAAAAAAACAGCTTTTATTTTGCGATAAAATGTATAGAATTTTATAATTCTTAAGATGTTATAGGTTTAGTATCTCCAAAATCTATATTTTATATATGTAAACAAATTTCAAGTTGATTAATTGAAAATTTATTGAGTTGTCGTGTACACCAATTTAAAAAAAGTCGTTCCGATAGAAATGATGGAGCTAATTGTATAACACTTAGGACATTTTCTGATAACATAATCACTTGAAAAAAATGTTTAAGAAAAAAATGTTTTTTAGTGTATATGCAATATATATAAAATATACATAAATTATTAAAGCGCATGTGATTTCCTTTCGATGTATGTTTTTTAAAACTATTCTTAATCTATTTTTAAGAAATAAGCGTGAAATAAAGATTTTTCAAAAAGTAGCAATTTTATAATTAAAAATAGTTTTTTCAGCAATTTGTTTTGAAGATATATAAAGAATAGACATAAATACTGCAAAGCGCGTACGATTTTCTTTCAGTGTATGCTCTTAAGACTGTTCTTAAGCTATTTTTAAGAAGAAACTGGAATTTAAAGAATTTTTGAAAAGTAGCCATTTTAACAAATCATAAATATTCTTTTTCAGCAGTTTGTATAAATTCTTAAATTCCGCGTGATTTTCTTTTGACTTGAATATTAAAACTACTTTTAAGTTTTTTTTCGAAAAATAAAACGTGAATTTGGAGACTGTATCCATTTCTTTCTAAACTAGCTATTTTAGTAAATCGAAAATAAATCAAATATGTAACATATACGTAAAGTATTATTCCAACTAATTCTTTTAAGACTTTTCTGAACCCTGAAATCATAAATTAACGTTAGCATTAATTTATCTCGTCGCAGGCGGGAGGGGGTGTACTAAAACCTTACGAATACTAATGTCTAGGGGGGGGGGTGTAAACAAATTCTTATGTAAGGCTATTGATTATTTCGATATCGTTATGAAGATTTTTCTAATGAAAAGAAGCGAGGCAAAACTTGCAGACTCGTAATAAGTTCGTTATATGAATAGCTAATCGTTTCTCGATAATGACAATTGAAAAAATATATATATATATCTTGTTATACATCTTATCATAATTATTAGTAATATCATACTAAAACTTGTCCGACGGCATACATCATATTACGGGTCATTTACTGAAAATTATTTTATTTTTTATATCATTACAAAAGCAAAATTTTCCTAAATAATTTTCTTATGCATCTTCCACATTCTATATGACAAAGATTCTCCAAACATTTTTAATTCTCTTCGTTGTTAAAACAATTAAAAAATAGTCTTATACATTAGCCGCTGAGAAAATGTTAACATCTATAGTTAACATTTAAACGTTTATAACATTATAATTAAATTTATACCAAATCTTGAAATAGTTTATGAAAAATGTTTCAAATAACTTACCTCTTTATGACTTAATTATTAATGGTTTATTAATTTATTTAGAAATGAGAAACCATTAATGAATGTATTTGTATTGTATTGTATCAACTTCCTCTATCCCCTTACAGGTTCCCGTACAGGCTGTATACGTTTTTACGGGGAACATCGAGGTAAAAGGCCCGATTGTGAGACAAAGTCCATATTTATGAGACACTCTATAATAATTAAATTTATAATAATTCTAATATGTTTGAACGGCCCCTTATAAGATTCTAAGTCGATTAATCAAGATCTCTCTTTGAGAAAGCATTCTCTTAAGATAGTTAGCAGCGGATTAATTAAGGGGTTATATATTAGAAAAGTTGAAAAAATCGATTTTTTTTAAATATTATTTTCTTAAAGTATACAATCTTATAAGAATATTTCCTCAAAAATGTAGAGTTCTCGTCCAATGAATAATCTTAGATACGGAAAAAGTTTAGAGCCTAGCAGGACGGATCGTAAATATCGGTGAACTTTCAGCGTGAGGGAAAGTGATCAACACTGATGTCTATCGGTGTGTCAGACACTACCTAACCTAACCCCAGTTGGGTCATCGCAGTCCAAACATCGCTGCGCATGTAGTCCGCGCATTGCGTCATCGACTACATGCGCAGCGATGTTTGGACTGCGATGACCCAACTGGGGTTAGGTTAGGTAGCGCGTGAACCGAAAGCGGTTTATTTAAATAAATTAGAATTAAACAAATGAAATAACATATAATAACGCGGATTGAAATAAGGATGTTTTGATTAACAATGACATTTTCTCTCTGCGTCTAATCCGGGCTTGAGACCGGCTACGGCCGCATTAAAAGGGCTTGAAGCAAGAAATTACGACGAGAATAAAATATATGAATATCGCGAGAAAACCCGTGTGTCCTTTAGCACGCCTAGACTCTGACTGACTTTACTCGTGGTCTACAAATTCGTTGTAGCCCGGTTGAGTTCCTCTCCTCCTACGGTCCCATTTTTGTATATGCAGTTTAGAGGCTGTTTCCATCCACATGTTGTTGTCGTGCGAGCGACACGCTTTTCTTCCCAGAAAAGCACTTGAACTCGGACCCCTCAATATCACGTAGAACAGAGGTTCTTTCTTTTTAGTGAGCGGTGAACTTTCAGCGTGAGGGAAAGTGATCAACACTGATGTCTATCGGTGTGTCAGACACTACCTAACCTAACCCCAGTTGGGTCAATTCAAGAGTGACGTCACTGACGCGAACGATGACGCAATGCGCGGACTACATGCGCAGCGATGTTTGGACTGCGATGACCCAACTGGGGTTAGGTTAGGTAGCGCGTGAACCGAAAGCGGTTTATTTAAATAAATTAGAATTAAACAAATGAAATAACATATAATAACGCGGATTGAAATAAGGATGTTTTGATTAACAATGACATTTTCTCTCTGCGTCTAATCCGGGCTTGAGACCGGCTACGGCCGCATTAAAAGGGCTTGAAGCAAGAAATTACGACGAGAATAAAATATATGAATATCGCGAGAAAACCCGTGTGTCCTTTAGCACGCCTAGACTCTGACTGACTTTACTCGTGGTCTACAAATTCGTTGTAGCCCGGTTGAGTTCCTCTCCTCCTACGGTCCCATTTTTGTATATGCAGTTTAGAGGCTGTTTCCATCCACATGTTGTTGTCGTGCGAGCGACACGCTTTTCTTCCCAGAAAAGCACTTGAACTCGGACCCCTCAATATCACGTAGAACAGAGGTTCTTTCTTTTTAGTGAGCGTGTTTACTTTGCCTTTCATACACAGTTTGTAAAATTGAATATTTTGTGTCTGAGTCCGTCCAAGAATCGAATGCTTATATATTTTTGAATATTTTCTAAATATAATGCGTAGGGGAAGGTGGGGCAGTACGGGCACCCTAACTTCAAAAGAATCCTGTACTTTCTATTTTGTACCAATACAAATTATTAAAAGTGCTTCTTAAAGTAGAATATCTCAAGATTTAGATACATTATTTTTTATTATAAAATATGTATTGCATTGTTTTTTATAATGCAAAGTACAATACCGCTAAAACTGCCCATTTTCCCCACCCGTGGGGCACAATTGGCATGGAGGTGGGGCACGATTGGCACGGTGATTTATGAAAAATTTATTTTAAAAAAATATTGGACGTTACTATTAAATTTGCATTTTATAGGATTGAGGATCAAAACTAAAAACCAGACGTATGTGTTATAAACTTTACTATTTATTAAATAATAGAAACAATTATTACTTTACTTATGATTAGTTTTTATTTAATATTGTTATTTAACAATTATGTTTTAAGTGAAGGATTATTTTTTCCAATCACTTTAAATATTTATACTTTTAATCACATTTTGACACATTTTCTTTAAATTATAATTTTTAAATAACAATTCAGTTTTATGTGAAGGATTATTTTTTCCTTTCACTTTAAATCTTTGTACTTTTAGTCATATTTGATCACATATTCCTAAAATTTGGCATCGGAGTAATTACTTCTTTGGCCTTTCTTTTTATAATTTCTTACCATTTCATTAACACTGACTGTTTCACCAACATCTAAGACTCCGACTCCGAAATGTTAAGGGCGCAAAAGTAAGGTTAAGAAAATCAGCTGTTAAACTCGGCGGAAATAAATTGACGACTCACGTATGCCAATCGTGCCCCGCTAGTGGTGCCAGTCTTGCCCCATTTTAGAGTATTTTTATATGTAATATTACTTTTTTCCTAAGCATCGGAGATCAACAATCAAAAATACTATTAAAAATTTACGATTTAAACTGTAAAAGCAATTCCCTTTCGAAGCTCATATGATTTATTTGTTCTTGAGAAATAGATTATAATTATGGAAAAAACATCGTTTTGAAGTCCTCAATTTCTAATAATTCTCATACGATTTGTATTAATTTTTTTCATTTAGGATTTGCAGAGGGAAAAAGTAAAAGCTATTTACAACATATAAAAAATACTATCATGTTAGAATATTCATTTATTTAGTGAACATTTGAATGCCCAATCCACCCGCCAAACCCATCGTGCCCCACCTTCCCCTACTATTTTATTTGCAATGCACAGTCAAACTCGTATTCGCATCGTCAAACTCGATGCGTACACCGTCTCTGCTGGTATTTGTTCTTTTTTACACCGTCCTTGTAGCTGAAAACCTTATTCCGTGGAGAACAGACCGTTTCATATCTGCGTCACAGACCGCACACTGCTTGATCCTGTTTACTTTAACCCTTTGCGGGGCGGGTGCCTCTATAGTGTCACCCTATTTTTGTTCAGTTTTTTGTGCATAACTTAGACAGTTTGAGCTCAATATCGCTCAAATAATTTTCTATAGAATCCTAGATATCTAAGGAATAATATCCTGAGCTTAAATTTACAAATGTTTGTTTATATAATTAGTTATAAACAATTTAAGATGAAAAAACTTTGATTTTTTAGAGTAAATTTGCCCCGCAAAGGGTTAATCGCATTTTTCTCAAAACTACGTTTTGAATATAAGTGATCATAATTTCTCGGAAACTATTGCACCGATCTTAATGCAATTTTCAGGGCTTCTTAACAACATAAAAAACTAGTCCTTGATCAAAGGATTTTTTTATGTTGAATATTTTCAGTTTTATGGACGAAAAACGGTCAATTTTTTTCCCTGAAAATCAAAGTCTGAAATTTGCACACCCGCCATGTTGTCAAAAAACAATTTTTAAAAAATACATCGATCAAGGACTAGATTTTCATATATATATATATATATATTAGGGGGGTTATTGTACCCCCCTGCTTGCTCAGCTCGCCAACCCCCAAAGCATCATGAAATTTTTTGTTTTTATGAAGGTTTTCTATTTTTCCACACCACCCGGGAGGTAAATAGATTGGCGCGTTTTTTTGTTTTGTTAATTAAGCTTTTTTATGCATTCAAATTTAAGTTTTATTTAATTCATTTATAAATAAATATATGTAACTCATACTTACATTTATTTATATTTAGTTTTAAGTATTGTATTTTTTAACATATATACTTATTTTAATTTTGTTTTTTATTTGAATGTAATATTGTAAACCTCTTTTTAATTCGTATGTAATAATCTATATATGTAAATTTAATATTAATGAATATAATTAAAAAATAAATTCTTTTCAATGTAATAAGAATTTACATTACTTTAATTATTGTTTTAAATCAACACTTTATAAAATTGTATATAGAAAAAAAACAAAAATAAAAAATGATAATTAATAGAAATAAGTAAATGAGGAGGGCATGAGGAGGGCTGGGAGGAGGGCTATGAGGAGGATACAAAGAGGAGGGGCGAGGAGGGTAAAAAATAAGATCAAAATAACGTATTTTTTTAAACGATATTACCTTGTTTTGAGGAAGAGAATGAGGAGGGCAAATGAGGGGCGAGGAGGGGCGAGGAGGGCGTAAATCTTATATATATATATATATATATATATATATATATATATATATATACACCAACTGAATTATTTTTCCTGTTTTTTCAGATAACCTTACTATATTTCGCTATAAACAACTTGTTTTGACTTAAAAATTCATGAAGACTCTCGATATAGTCATATTTTAATGTATAAAACGTTTGAATAAATATATGAATACGTTTTCTCACACATAATTCTCAAAAAGCAGCGGTTATTTGGCCTTACAAGTGTATACAACCCCTAAAGAATAACATCATAGGAGTAATTTTCTACAATGTAAAAAATAGAAAATAAATTTAGAATAAATTTAAAATAAATTTATTTATTTTTATGATTTTTCAAGTTAAAATCCACTTTTTCTCAATTTTTAATGACCAGCCATCATTCTTTTTAAATCACGTGTTTCTGGAATTAACGTAACTTTGCATTTCTTGGATTTGCAAGAATATATATATATACCAACTGAATTATTTTTCCTGTTTTTTCAGATAACCTTACTATATTTCGCTATAAACAACTTGTTTTGACTTAAAAATTCATGAAGACTCTCGATATAGTCATATTTTAATGTATAAAACGTTTGAATAAATATATGAATACGTTTTCTCACACATAATTCTCAAAAAGCAGCGGTTATTTGGCCTTACAAGTGTATACAACCCCTAAAGAATAACATCATAGGAGTAATTTTCTACAATGTAAAAAATAGAAAATAAATTTAGAATAAATTTAAAATAAATTTATTTATTTTTATGATTTTTCAAGTTAAAATCCACTTTTTCTCAATTTTTAATGACCAGCCATCATTCTTTTTAAATCACGTGTTTCTGGAATTAACGTAACTTTGCATTTCTTGGATTTATAGAAACTTTATCGTTGCGTGAAAACGAATAAGATCTTTTCGATTTTCAACTCAATTAGGTGATCGTATGGTACGGCATCCTTTAATTTTTTGGGCTACGTTTTACTTTCACTGCTTGATGATTTGGCGATACTGTATAATTTTATTAATTCGAGTAAAGATACAGAGATTAAATTTTGTTATGTATGTACATAAATACGATATATAGTATGCATGTGCTTGTGAACTTATAATTGTTTTCAAGAGTTTATACAGGACTTTGTTTAGATGTGATTAGAATAATTCGAATAGTAATTCATTTGTAATGCTTTTTCTATTTTATTAAAAAATAATTTTTGAGTTTATATTAAATTTTTTTATTTATAAAGAAAAAAGAATTTTTATTTTTTTCTACATTGAAACAATAACATTTAACAAACTTAGCAAAAAATTATTATTATTTTTATAAATTCTATTATATCCCCTGTGTATATGTGTGATTCTAAGCATAGTGTACAATCTAATGTTCCAGACTATTTCAGTAGGATAATTACAGTTTTTTAACTCAATTTTTTTTATATTAGTATTCACAACTCTATTAGGGGGCTTTCTCGTATTTTGTGATATTATAAATATATTATTTTATATTTATAACTCGCATATTATTTTTTCGTATAAAATTAGTATCTCGAGTAAAAATGATTTTATATATAGCCATATACGGTTATAGTATAATTTTATTAGCTTTATATGGTTATATGTGTGCTTATTATATATACATAGTAGATTCGGATTCAGTAAGTCAGATAATATGTTTCTACGCGAAAAACTTACAAATTTTTTTTTCAAATGCTTTCTCTTTTAGTAAGCATTAATATAAAAACGGTAAATTTTCGACACTCAGAAAACTATATCATAACGTACACGATACAATATATATCATAACTCATGCAACATCATATCGTAAAAATTTAAGTGTCGATATCGTAATTAAATTTGCTTTACGATGTATCGACCGGAAAATTTACGGTATTGTTTTCTCAGTGTATAATTAAATCTTTTTGACTAATATATGTAGGTACTAATTAAAAAAAGAGTGAAAACGTATCATCTCTTAAAGCTTATACAAATAGAACGCACTATTTGGTGCTTCGTTTTTTAACCTCGACAGTAACATATACAAATCATCACTCTGATTGATTTTAGTTACTTTATTATGTTACATTGAATTCCAAAGTCCATCATTTTTATTGTTTTAGGATTCTGTTTGTAGATTTTGAAACACAGTCAAACCAAGTAACCAAATACCATCACACCTAAGTAATAGATGATTTTACCATAAAAGGGTCATAAGTCAGACATTTAAGAAAAGTGGCTTTTTTATTTTAAATAATATAATATATCATAAAAGCAGCTAAGTCGTTTAGCGATCTTCTTTGAGTGCTGATTTTCAAACCTGGGATTTTTCTACATTATAATATTGCCAATAAGTAGTGTTCTTATAGTTTAAAGAGATAACAAAAACTTTATTAGCAAGTACAGTAAATTTTCGCTTTAAGGGTTATCATTTAACAAATAAATATCATCGGCGAGAATAAATTGTAAGCAGGATTACTGATTTTTGACATTACAAGGATTTATATAACCATTATATATAAGTTACACGATTAAATTACTAGGCTAATACTTATTATTGTGCATCAAACAATAATATATCAATATTTTGTAAAAATGTGCTCTGTCAACTATTTGTTATTATAAAAGATATGATCTTTTGCATATTTTAATCGTGCTTCTTGGCCTCTTACTGTACCTGAAACTTTTTTAAGTTTATGTAAATAGTTAATTTTTTTTCTTTTAATAATGATTCATATAATGGTAATGCAAATGTTACACGACTGTTTAATTGTAAAAAATAAATCCTAAATATAAAATATTTTCATGGTAACTCCTTACCATGTAAGCCATACTTAATCTTAGATCGGCTGCAGCTATGCTACGAATAAAATCTTATTTAATTTATTTATTATCAGTAAACATTTTTTAAATTAATTTCGTCAAATTTTACAAAACTTTTTATATTTTAATGTAATAAATCGTAGTGTTCTCACTGTTTCTATTCTAACATTATAATAATATTTACATAAATAAAGTATGTACAGATTAGTTCATATATACTTATAAAAGTATACTTCTAGTTTCATGAATTGTTATCGGTACTTGTCCATAACACTGAGCAGTTCCGCATAAACAAGCTTTGGCGCATCAATTGCCCACAAAAAATCTAGATGATTGAACTTTGGATAGTTTACTCTGTAGTTGAGAATTTTCTTTGGTAGTAGATCGTATAATTTTTTTACATCCTGAAAGTATGAAGTCAATAGTTTAGTCAATGTATATACCCAGCACCTCATAAGGGATCGACCATATATATTACATAACGCAGATTTGGCCAATTTTTACATGCCCTTAATGTAATCAATTACTTTATTATTTCACAAACTCCAAGTATGATGTTTATTTTCATAGAATAGTTTTCTAATTGTAAAATTTCATTTTGTCACCTTATGGATTGTAATTAATAAATTAAAATTGCATTTTATATCTATCGTCATGAGAACTCCAAATAGGAATATCTACAATAAAAAAATATAAAAGATCGTTCATTTTCATATACATGACTCTGTCGTATACCATTGCCGTTGTTAACTAATAATTTTTGACGATGATTGACATATGCTTGTACTAGAAGATCCCGAAAATTGGAATTTTTTCGCAGATCAGAATTAGTTTAATTACGTATAGAGTCCCGTTTAATTTATCGCATTTCCCGCAGTATCGTTAAAATGAAGGTGTTAAAGTCAATTTAAGTATTCGAATTTCCCGCCTGAAATGTTATCGATTGATAATGAATAATCTATTATAATTCGATATACCGTTCAAAATAATTTCGCACCTTAAGGACATTCACCAGCTAATCGATTTATTACATATTTGCTTTAAATTTGGACAGTATTTTGTTAATAGTATTATCTATGCACCCGCAAAACTGTAAGAACCGTACCGGTACCAAAATGAAAATATTCAATGTCAAAGTTGCGAGTCTTAACAGGTAAGTTGCAGGTTAAGCGTATGTTAAAGAGACATTTTAATTTAAAGATGCAGAAATGAATTATATATTTCCCTGAAAAACTAATATATTGTAAAGAATTACTACCCATATTTCGTAAAACAAGAAATACTATAGTTAACGGTCCGTTTTCAAAGATATGGCTAAGTAAACATTGTTGCCTGTGTTTTAGTATATCTATATTTTGGTACAGTCTGTAGAAAAGTTTGTACTGCACTTTAGATTTTCATCTTATTTCAAAACTTTTGGGTTGCTTTTGATAGTTTAACATTTTAATTTATGAATTGAAGACATTAAGTTATACGTAATGCCGTTTAATGATGAATTGAAATATAAATTAACTTTTTAACCTTATTGTCACCGGCGAACTACTTTAAGGACTAAATTCTGCATGGACTAATTTAATTAATAAAATAATACCTTGGACCTTGGGCCACTTACTTGCGTATTAAATCTATACCGTTAATAATTTCATGCTAAATTTTTTCCTGATTGTTTTCGGATGACTTTGGATATAAATATGCCAACAAACTTTTGATTTATTGAAAAAAAAAGAAAATTACTAGAGACTGCCCTTAATTAGACTTTGGTGTCAATTAATAAAATAAATTTACCATCAAAATGTGAAAATAAAAAGATTTTGTATGCATTTCAATGTAAAATTACATATTTTTTTTAATGTAAAAATAAATTACTTTCATTGACATTGGTAATTTAAGTTTCTGTGTGTTTCAATATACTTTGTTAAAAAAGCAATAACAAAAATTCGATATTTCAAAAGTTTAAGGTCGTACAGTGCCCTTAATGTGCTAAAAATGCAAACTTTGCATCTGAACATCAGATGCTAATCTTATAAGAAAATCGCGCTCGGACTATCATAAGTGATTGTTCTGGGGAGGCATAGAATGAGAGTCATATAAGTACTAATTTGAAATTATAACTTACTATAGGACTTGCCAACCAATCGTTGTCTGACCAAAAGATACCGATCGGCACTTGAACTTTTGATAGATCATAATCTGGCGGTGTAGTACTATTATAAATTTTAATATTTCCTTTAGCTCCATAATCGTAACGTTGGAACCTTCCAGAAGTTATTTCTTGGCCATAATGAACAATCGTTTTAGTTGATGCTCCCGCTGGCGAATGACTCAGAATCATTGGCAAAAGTGTCTGCGAAATATTAATTTGTATAAGTAGAATTTTATAACTTATAAGACCACCAAATCCTCGTAATTTGATATTTTTATTTTTCAAAGTTAGAAAAAGTTGAAGTTTTGTCAGTATTAAATAATTTATATAAATTTTTAGATTATCACAACTTATGTAATTTAATAAAGATTAATAGTTTTAAGAACAATGAGGAATTACTTAATCTGAAAATACTTACATAATTAAACTCCGTTGTATCGAAACCGCATATAGCAAATAACGTATTGGCGCAAATTTTCTCTTCTGTTACATCGATATCACACCCATATTTGGCAAGAAATTTTAAAATGGCATTTTGGGGCAAAAATTCGCCTTCTCCCAAATAACGAATTATCAGCTAAAAATAAAATAAATTTGTTTATCACCATAACAGACTCATAATTTGCAATTCATTTGGTTGAAAGTAATAACAAAAACAAACTAATTGAAATGATTAATCGTTATTCTCCAATATAATATATTTACCTCAATCTCATGAAGAAACGGAGCAAGTAATCTCACTGGACTTTTTAAGTGATTCATAAAAGCGACTGGAGCCAGTGCAAACATAACATCGACTTTTGAAGCAATTTCTGGTCTATCGATAGCCATAACGTAAAACATCGTTGTTCCCATCGAGTGACCGATATAAGTTAAATTACCTTTCTTCATTTCTGTAACGTACGATATCTCAGCTGGTAAGTCGTAATTAGCCATCTCATGCCAACTAAAATGTTAACAGAAAATGGTACATGATTAATTATAGTTTTACTATGTTAGTTATGGGGTAAACTACTCTGGCTCCAGGAAATAATATCACTTTAACAATTTTAATTCGGGTAAATAATTAAATAAATGGAAAATCCGCTTAAAGACGTTTATTATAATCTTAGCCATCGCTTTACCAAGTGGGATGAATCAATCATCCCAACGAAAAAAATTGATAAATCCGCTGATTATGAATTTGAAGACCAAATTTTGAAATTCAAAATGGCGTATCTAATATAGCGACATAAGGTAGTGGACCCGGTTCCCGATAGGTACCCAGTTGTCGATAACTCGAAGGAATAATACGATTTTAGATATATTTTGAGCAATTTTTCGGTACGAGAAAATTATTTCTATATTAAGAATATATCACTGAATAAATATTTTGAATTATAAAAACTCAGTTAGCGCTACTTGTTAAATAGAAATTCACACTTCTTGGCACTCTCAGATTTGATGCGTTTCTCGACGTTTCCTTAATAACGACCGTAACAAACAGTAAACTTTAAAGTGACATTTTTGTAATAAATTGAACGTTTTAAAAAACTGTAAAACCAAGATTAGCTTTAAATTCAACAAAATAAGCGTAATCAAAAAGTTAAATTTTGATTTATTTACTTATAACTATTTTAATTCATATATCGACAACTCCGTCTTAATTATGCGTGCGTACCCAGTTGTCGATAGTCAGATAATATATACAAAATACAAATAAATTTTTCTTTAAATGTTATTTCAATGCTTAAAAGTACTTAAGCACTACTTTTAATTAATAATTATGTAATTATAATAATCAAAATGTGTATGTTATTCAATCAAGTTTTGACATAACCTAGAACCTAACCTGAATAATGGGCTTGTTGGTATATCGAGAACTGGGTCTTTTGCATCTATCGAGAATTGCTCCGACTCGTAAAATGGTTATCGACAACTGCTCCCTCGGACTATTTTTTGGTTTATTGAATTTAGAAGTAAACATTACTTTAAAATTTCGTCTTTTTCGAGTTATTTGCTAAATAAGTATATTAATTAATAGTTGAAAAAAAAATTTTTTGAATTTTTTAAAATTAAAGCATTTTTTATAGCAAAATAAGTTGAGTCTGTTACTAAGCTATCGAGAACAGGGTCAACTACCTTATTTACTGTTTGTCGGTTGTATTCGGTCCGACATTTTGAATTTCAATAATTGGACTTTTAATTCGTGATCAGCAACTTAAAAAGCCCATGTATAGCAATTTTTAAATAAAAAATCAAATGTAGTAAATTAAGCGTTCAATTTATAAGCATATTTACTTTAGGTCGGACATATTAAATTCGCCATTTTGAATTTCGTAAATTGGGCAAGATTCAAATCTTTTGATTTATCAAATTTTTTCATTGGTTTGATCGATTCACCCCAGTTGACAAATACCTTAACCAAATCGAGTACAGTAAAGCGAGGACTTATGAGTAAGGTTACTCTATATTGTCGTGAGCCAAAGTGGTTTTACCACTTAAATAAAAAGATTTTAGTCTCGTAAAGTTTGCGCACACAATACAAAACATTATACCTGAAATTCCAGAACCGCAGATCTGACGTAGTGTAATTTATATGACTTTTGGAGTAAGTATTTCCTCGCGCATTTCCCAACCAAATATCATAGCCACGATCAGCTAAGATAAAAGCTAAAAATAAAAATCAATATCAATATTAGCTTATAGCCATGAATTTACAAAAACACGGTTTAAATAGAATACTAATAAAGCTAGAAATTTTACTTAGGAAAACATGTTTTTCAGTAATCATCTATTTTTCTATAAATCGATCTATATTTAGGTTACAAACAGTTTATTGTTTGTGTGACGCTGTGTACTAACGACATCGAAAAATGAGTGAAAATGCGTTGTTTAGGGGAAGGAGTGACCAAAAAACAGTGTGATATATATCTTACTCTCCGGCTTTTTCTTTGTCTCGTCCTTCGTTAAGTTCGCCAACGTATGTATACATGTTTACTTACCAAAACTTATAGTTACTCAAGTGAAACTTAATTTGTGAATTGCCTCTTACAATGAAAGTGTCGGGAATGCAGGTCCTGAAAACTCCAGAAATTTTGAGAATCGTTCACTGGTACTTACTAGAAATAAAGCCTATAGCTCCCATAGTTTGCGCGAATGGCTCCGAGTCACAAGATGTAGGCAATACAAAAATGTGCGTATTTATGATAATTCAAAGCTGCACAACTACACTATATTAAAAATAATTATACAATTTTTAGTGTAATCTTCAGTCTACTGTAACTTTGACTCATATTATTAATTGTATTTGAATTTTTTAATATGTATCTACGATATATACTTGTGAAGTTATGATTATTTAAAGAAATATTGTGAAGTTATGATTATTTAAAGAAGTGTTCATTTTTATCAGTATAATTAACTCAGATTTTTCATTCTACTGTTTATATTATCTTGTAACCTAGGTACTATTAACACAAACTAGGGGTGCTAGGTTTCATTTCTAAATACCAGTGAATGATCCTCAAAGTTTTGAGAGATTTCAGGACCCACATTCTTGGCACTCTCATTATCAGTCTCACAAACAGCTTCGCCACTAGGGGGGGGGAGGGGGGCGGTGGACAGCTGGGACAAATTGCCCGGACCCCATCTATCTGAGGGCTCCCAACTCATTTTCTTATAATTATAATTTTTTTAAACAAAACTTTTCAAAAATTTTTTAAATTAATTTTTATACTAAAAATATTAATATTTAACAATTTTTACTGAATATATAAATATAATTATATACAAATTATTTAATTCATTTGTACGAAGAAAAATTAAATTTTTTATTTTTCCAACGAAAGAAAACAAAATTTCTTTTATTTGATTAGGAATTTGTTGGAATTCTATATATTTCCTATGCAACAAAACCAAATCTAATATACGCGGAATGCTTAAGCCGGCGTAAGATAAATAAACGCTATTATGGTTGTATCGGGTTGCACGCTGTGACCGAGGCTTCGACACTTCGCAGCGAGGCACCTCAACACGTCGCCTGGTCGTCTCAGATTCTTGTGGAGGGCCTGGGCACTTGGGGCCTATCATAGTGTACGTGTATGTATAAAAAGAACCATTCTGTGTTTCTGTGCGTTTCCTATAGCTCGCTGGCTGCTCTGACAGTCAGTCTCCGACCGTATTTGCTAGAGATCAGACGTGCATCTTTATTTGCGCTACTCCGAATAAAGTCTAAAGTAAATTGAAAATTCTGAGTTTGTTTCATTCTTTTACCCCATTTCCAATAGAATTGAATACGATCCAGTACAAGGAATTGAAACTGTATCATTATGTTTTATTATGATTCTTGAACTACCATAATAGCGTTCAAGATTTTGTTTTCAATTCATTTATCAACGCGCTCTTTATATTTTTTAACGTGACAAAAATGTTTATACTAATTATAAGAGCATGCAACTTCTTCCTGTACAGTCAACGACAAATTCTTCTGATTGAATGCGTTAATTTTTGTTTTAAATACTGTAACTTCAGTGGATCAAAAGCATTTATTCGCTAACTTCATTGGAGGATTATATAAAATAATATTTATTTCTTTCGTTATCGTTTGATATATATAACTAAATAAAATAAGGTCTAAAGAAACGTTTTGTATTTAATGTGTTTGCAACTAGGACATATTTAATTTTTATCTCCATAAGTTATGCAAAAAAAATATATTTTAAGGCCGCCTACTTTCCCTACTGCAATAGAATTTAATGACTAACAAACTGAACTATTATCTAAGAATTGAAACAAGTTAATATAAAAAGAAACAATGAAGTGTATAATAAAGTATTGCTACATTAACATATAAGATTGATGGCAAAAATTATAAATTATGCAAAGCAGCTATTCAGTTCAGCGGGCAAAAGAGTGGTTATAGCGTGAAAAAAGTATTACTAACAACAAATTTCGTAAATATCCGTTTAACGTTCAACTGTCTAGTTTTTACACCAACCCACACACATACACCAACACCCATACCCACACAACACATACAACACCCAACTACACACACGCAACACCCACACACACAACACATACACACACTCGCACGCACGCACGCACACACGCACGCACCCACAGACACACTCACACAATGTTTTAGTAAAACATTTTTTTATTATCACAAAGTTTCCTCTTGAGCAAAATACACAATTCGTATAATGTGTCCTTCGTTACAATAATGACTTTTATATAATATTCCAAATTCTGTAATATGGTTAATAAAAACAGCAATGAGAAACGTGCATACTAAAAAATTGCAAAATTGACCTTTAGGTTTAACATTTGTTCTTAAATTTACCTTCTTATATATATTTTATTTAGTTCTTAACCTTATTATATATATATAAGAAGGTAAATTTAAAAACAAATGTTAAACCTAAAGGTCAATTTTGCAATTTTTTAGTATGCACTTTTGATGATGATATATATAGAATGCCATATTGATGAATTTTAAATAATACATTAGGCAATAATTAAGCCTGCTTTTCTTCTTTATAGACTATATGTAAAGTGAGTGCAGGTAGTGTGGCCACCTAGGACTTGTTGTTTGAACCTTTAACTCTAATACCTCATGGTAGAAATCTAAGCTGGTTTCTAGCCAGATATTAGCTAGATTTTCTAAATCTGCTTTAATTCTGGTTAAGAAATTAGCGAGAAATCAGTTAAAAACGACATGCTTTTTAGCTGATTTCTAGCTTGATTATGCTTAATATTCTAGTTAATATAAAATTGATAAACTAAGTAATTTATGTATTAATTAATAATGGAAATAATAATAATTTTATAATAATCAAAGTAATACGCAATTCTAATCATACCACATTAAGTATTTTACTAAAGTAAAGTTAAAAATGTACCGTAAATATCTCGTAGTAATGGAGGTTAGGTTATTTGTTTACAAAACGATGCGTCAATTTAAAAAGTATTATTTATACAAAAGTACGAAAGCTCCGAGTAAAATTTAAGTGTCTTTATTAAAGAAATTTATTTAGTCATATAATTATTATTATTTTAAAAATAACAATAATTACAGAATAATGTAAGTTATGACGTAATTTAAAGAATCGATAAACAAATATTTGTAGTTTTACAATGAAGTTTTATTACAAAATTTTATTTTCGACATTAATCACAAAATTTTTGTTGACTAAGTTATGATTGACTAATTTTCGCAAAGAAAATTATTAGTTATCAAATAGTTTTAGTATTGTATATACATATTTATATAATCTCGTAAGTTGTTATTTGTTGATAAAAATATTTATTTTGGCGGCATGTTATATTGAACATTCAATAAAGTATAATAATTTATATTTTTAAAAACTGATAACTTTTCAAAACAAAATATAAATAGGTTAGATTTGCAAACAAAATACGTTCTTGCTTCATTCTTAAGCAGATTCTAACCAGATATTAGCTATAATTTGACTTATTAATAGCTTATTAATCTAGCTAATAATTAATAAGCTAACCAGACATTCTAGCTAACTTTCTACCAGGGTAATTAAAGAAGTTCTAAACAGTTAAAAATTGACCACTTTATCAACAGTTTTGGTAAAGTGGCCACCTGTCAGTTTTAATGGTAAAGTCTTATAGTAACTGCTACAAAAAATCAAGACTAGCCTAGCAGAGACTTCCTTTATGTGTTATTCAACATGGTGCATAACGTACGCCTTAGTATCGATATTTTAGGGTTTATTATGCTTAGGAATTTTAAAGGAGCAACCACCATTTTTAACTTCATCGATTGCCTTGTAAAGCATTCGTATGACCGCATTACCAACCGATAAGCGTCAATGAAAGTTGCAATTATTGCATCGAAAATGCAGTCTATGGCAAAAACTCATACATGCATCTTTAAAGGTACGTACGTAAAAAAAAGCTACAACTACATGAGTGCCGTATGATTTTTACGTTCGTATTACGCTGACAAAATTGTTCTCTTTACCTGCATGCGCTGCTAAGAAATCAGTATTTTGTCGCTTAAACTTGATGCTATCTTGTAACTACACATATATACTGTAGAAGTTACGGCACCCTAGAATAACTCATTAAGCGAGATCTCTTATAGGTGTCTACGTTACCTGCATGGTCACACTACCTGAATCCACCTTATACAGCAAAAATTCTTTTTACACATACAGCATGATCTCTTATCTTATTTAAACCTATTTCTTACCGAGAGCATGGCCCTTGCCAGCTATCACCCAGTCCGAGGAGCTGGCGAGCAGACCATGCTGCAGAAAAACCGACGGCGAGCCGGGCGGTCCCGGTATCCGGTGCATCGTAAGCAAATATCCGTCGTCCGTCAGTACCACGTGCGCCTCGGCTGGATAGCCCTCCTTTCTAATTATTTCCGGCTAGAACAAACGAGATAAGTAAGAAAAGAGAACTCAGCCAGTGAGCGATGGGACGTGTAATCTCTCCTTACGCTCGCAAAAATGTTCCTGATCAATCGTATCATCGATTTAGATTCGATGCTTTATTAATATAGAAGATTCGTAAGCTGAATTGATTCTAAATAAGAGATATCACGGGAAAAATAGTTATTAAAATTATTGATTTTTTACTTTTCTGATACTAATTAATAGATGCTTTATTTAATTTTTTACATCAAATAACAGCTGTGCTATCTATGTACTTAATCAAACTTTTTTACTGTTAAACAACGAAGAAAAATACACTGTATATTTAAATATTTAGTCTTTAGTCTTATAATTATCACACAAATATTACTCCTCATAATTAAATAGAGTCTGTATTAAATAGTATATGGAGACAGGGCATTATACTAATTTGCATTTTTATCATCACTTATTATAATTACTTTATCCGTATTTATAAAAAAAGTTTCTATTTCTTCTTAGAAAACACGCATCAGAATGAAGTATTCTTTTCAGAATTGTGTTATTTATTATACGGGTGATACAATGCCGCTGCCAGTGGACATTTCTCGTTAACTTTTAAGAACTTTTTCAAAATTCTATCTTAATATTAATATACATTCATATAATGGATTCGTAAAAGTTCGTAGAAAGAATTCTTTTTGCTGTTCGGGTACATATCGAAACACTTATCAATTGTTATCAAAATCACATAATTTTGCTAATTTCCATTCAGGTAATAATTCTAGTATACCGGCATGTATTTTTTGTAAATAAAACGATCCTAAAAAAAGTTTCCGGTTTAGTCCATGCGTATTTTTTGAGGAAATCAAAACTTGATAAATGTGGATAAAGTAGATATGATCGATAAAATTTTTTTCATATAAGTTCAGAATTTTTTGATTTAGTATGAATCTTTTATAATAAAATACACATTTTTATTTTTATAAATATACTGCATGCAGTTTTTATATATTTTCCACATTGACCATCAAAAAGCAATTAGGATTTATGGAAGAAATGACTTCCAAATCTAAATGTCAAGTCGTAATTAGTCTGTTATTATAATCTCTTGTTACGTTTTAAATTTTATTGCTAATTATTCATAAATATATAATTTAATAAAGACTTAACGATGTGTCATTTTCTCGTTTCTTCGAATCACACTATTATCAGCTACTTCTTACTTCTTGCAATTGATATGTACACATAATTTGCAATGTCAACTTTATAAGCGGAAAATGTTAATTCTTTAATATAATTAAAGTAAGTTTGTTTTTTATTTAACTATTAAAATTGATTTATAAATTATAAATACAAACATAATGATTCAGAAATGCTTTAAAACTCTATACCTTTTGCTTTCTAAAGATAAAGCTCGAACGATGAAAATTTCGGATACAAAGTTTTGATAAATCTCGAGGTTTTCGAGGTTCCTGAATCAGAAAAGTATGTTTTTAAAAAATGTCTCTATGTATGAATATATGTGTATGTATATATGTGTATGTAGGTACGTATGTATGTGTGAAACCATAATTTGTGTCCACCGTAACTCTTGCATGTTACTCGCTGAAATTTTACCAGACATATTAGGCACGTTTAAACTTAAACTGATCAGATTTTTTAGCTAAATGGATAATATACGGAACGTTTTTTGATAAAATAATCACTTTGAAACAAATTCTAAAAATAAATTTTTTTTTACAGTTTCTATTGAAGATATGTAAATAGATAAACATAAAGTCTTAAAGTGCACGCGATTTCCGCTCGGTTTGAATAATGTATCTATTTTTTCAAAAATAACTATTTTAGCAAATCGAAATGAACTTTTTAACACTGTTTACTAAAATATATAAAGTATACATATATATTCACAAAATACGCGTCAATTTTATTCGGAATATGTCTTTTAAGGCTATACTCAGAACCCTGAAATCATACATTCTTTAGCATTAATTTATTTAATGCGAATTTTCGTTACAAGACTCTATAAATCGATTAATCAGGTGCTCTCTTTGAGAAAGCAATCTGTTTAAGGTGATGCTAAAGCCACCCGTCACCGAAAATTACGAGGACCCACTATTTTCATTTAATTTTCAACTAATAGTAAATATAACTCCGAAATGTTGTTGTCTTGATCAAAAACAACATTTCAGAGAGATAATTTCTCAAAATTAAGAATTAAATGAAAAAAGTGTTTTCCCGCATTTGTCAGTAACGGGGGGTTTAACATCACCTCAAGGCAGTTAGCAGCGGTGTCTACATTGTAATGATATGCCATACATTTGAATGCATTGTTTATTAAAACTGTAGATAAATAATGTAAAAAATTTCTTTTCTTACGATTTTTTGATGATACAAAAATGCAATTTATAATATAATATTTAATTTTTGAATGCAGATTTTACTACAAAAAGTATACACTTAAGAAATTTAATTGAAAATCAGTGTTTAAAAACATGATCGTACTAAAACTTGAAAAGCAGAATATTTTCTGATCATAAAAATCCACCTTTTCCTTCAAAAGCTATTCTAAAATGTTATTCCCCTTCACATTTCAAATGCCGTTCCGATTCCCAAAAAACAAAGCAGAAACTACTCACCGTTGTCATCTCCAAATCCGGATCTGCGCCGTACCTCCACAAGTCAAAGAGCGGGGCTTCCTCGGCGGCATTGCCGGTGAATTTCGAAATCGAGTCGATACTAGCGATTATTTCGTCCAGCGACGGCAAACCGCAATCGCCAACTGCGAAACCACCGATCAGAATCGCGATCGCGCCAACAATCGCCGACGTCGAGGTCTTGATCCTCATGTTGCCTGCCGATTTTTTGACCGACCGAGGGCGCACGTGCAAAGTGCAATCCGATCGACGAAGTCGCGGAATTAGTGTCGATATATTTGAAAAGTCGGAGAGCAGGAGTTTTCTAAACCGAACGATTCGCGCGCGCGCAGCCTCTTCAATTAATCATTAACTTCTCATTCGCACAACCAATTAAAACTGGATCTTTCGTCAAAGTAAATTAGTGTAACAAATTCTAGTACTATATATATTAATAACTTATGCAGTTGTCGCGAACGTGACCGAACTGTGAAAAGCGCTCGTCCGCAACCAAGTGGGCGTCGTTGACTGCGTTTGTCCGTGCGCAGGCGTGCGACTCCGCTAAACCAAAAAAAAATCCTGTATCCTCGAAACACGCGACGTTAGATATAATACAAGTGTATGAGTAACAAGAGCGAGAGACGCGACTCTCCAAAATTTCGAAATTGAAGGCTCACGATGCGCCGACGAACTGTCGACCGGCGTCCGAGCGTTACGACTGTTTAGGTACACGCGCTGCGATTTATGCGCGCACCGCGGTGTGTCCCTGAGCAAATAAACCGACGCGACGCATATAATATAATGGTGTAGAGTCTCGTCGGCTCGTCGTGCGCACGCCTATAAGTATCGTCGGACTATAGCCGCGGCGAGTGCGTTCGTCTTCGATGGAGGCTATTGTGACGGGCCGGTGGACGGCTGGACGAGCGCGCGGATGACCCGACAACTGACAGCTTGATTATACGGCGGAAAAAGACGATATACGAACTGCGAGAAGAATTCGTTGGATTTGTTTGTTGCTTTCGGTTCGTTGAAAATATATGCTACGGATGATGAATACATTGTTTTTTCGTATAGCGAAAAAAGAAGACGCAATTTTTGCATTGTAAATGCGAATTCCGATACAATGACTTGATGCAAATAATACTTGTTGGTGAAATTGTAAATCGTAATCGTATAGGAATATGTGAAAACATTTTTGTTTTGGTATACCAGAATAATATAATAACTGTAGTAAGAATTTGAATTGTGGATAAAACTTAATTTCTTTTATTAATAATGTTTTTTATAGATGCTTAAAGAATTTTATTTTTAAATTATGTACATTACATATTTTTTAAGCTTTTATTTACTATATATTTTAACTAAAATATTGACATATGATACACAGTTTTTGCGCGTAATATAAGTGATCAACTCGAGAATGTTGCAAATATTAGGTAAGAGTGTTTAATTTTTAATAACAATTTTATTGGATTATCTTACAACAATATTATAATAATGTCCATTTGATGCTTAATTGTAACCCTCCGTTGGCACACGAGGTGATCCTGACCCACGCAAAGTAGTGATTCTTATATTAGATGACAACTTTAAACGTAGTTTTAACCTGTTTATTAATTTCTTTGGCAAGTTTTGAATTTTTATATTTTAATGTTAAACCTTGCAATTTCATTCTCATATATATATATATATATATATATATATATATATATATACATATACATATATATACACTAGGGGGATTCCTGCCTGCTCGCTCCGCTCGCCAACCCCCATTGCTAATACATTAAATTATTCTTTAAATCTAATTATGGAATTTTTTAAAAATATTTTCTTATTATTTACGACGTGAAATATACACATTTCCAAAGGAATGAAGTATTTTGATTCAACTAATGACATATTATTATTTTAAATATTACGGTAATAAAGAATCTTATAGAAAAATGTGAAATAAATTGCTTTTAGCTAGAAAAAGCTTCGTAATACTAAAAGAAAAACAGCTGCAAATTGATTGGCACGTAGCTTCTTCCAAACCAATCGTCCGTTTCAATATGAAATGATCATTAATTTAATAAAAAAAATTTGTTTTTCTTCCTACCTGTATTCTCTTTCGGGATTTTATATGATACCCCCACCACTTCTGTGTGGAGGTATTTGATCCTAACAAGCCCATCCCCCTTCCCCGCACTGTTCCCGCATTTGCCCAAGATACCGACAATGGCAGGTTTCTACCAATGTAGGCAACTTGTGACGGAGGGAAAATCCGTAGAAAAAAACCTCCGCCAGGACACGAGACGGTAAGAAAGTCAACTTGCAAGTCAAGTATCCTTTCTTACCTACCGTAAAAGGCCACCTATATTGTTGCCCTTGGTTGTGCAAGCGGTCACCCATCCAAGCGACCCCCCACGCAACCACTGGTGCCGGCTGCCTGCCACCAAGCGGGATGCCGGATACTGACATTGCAGTTTTTTGTTTTATTCAATGAATAAATGAGATTTTCAAATTTCGCGAACGTTCGCACAATCTATTTATTATTAAGAATGCGCGTACGTTCGTAAAATTGTATTTAAGTAAAGATTGACTGCGTAAAACGAAAAATCGACAATGTCGGTACTTAACAACTTTTTCTTGCGAAAAAAGTTATTTGTGCCGGCAGTGGGAATCGAATCCCGGCCCGCCGCGTGCAATAATAATATGTACATATAAAATCAATGAGATTATATTATTTATTGTACAGAACTTTTATTTTAAAAATTAATGTTAAAAAAAGTTTAACATGCAAGTTTTCAATAATAATAATAAGATCTACAGTTCTATTCATACTGTTTACATATAAAAGTAGTCAGAAAGCATATCTAACCTAAAAAGTAAAAATTTAGAAATAATGTTCCTTGCATATGAAAAATAGTGATCACAAAATAATGTTATTAATTGATTTCATATGTTCTAAATGTATTTTATGACATGCTTTTTTTAAGGCATAGTGCGTTTCTTACACATAAGAATTGTACACGTAATTATTGTGCACAGTTTAGCATTGGTCAAATATATCTATATATAATTTGACCAATGTTAAATTGTGTACAATAATTACGTGTATAATTCTTATGTGTAAGAAACGCGCTACGCCTTATTTAAAAACCAGAATTTTAATTTCAGAGCTGCAAATAATTTTGTATCCATATTCTTCATAGTTCTTACAATGCATAAACTGCTCATCCGGTACAACATTTTCAAACACATGTCTTTACAAACACATTAGTCGAACACATGTAGACGATAATTTTCTTTATAAATAACAAATTATTATGTATCAACTGACCATAGGTGTCAAATGAAAGTGTTTGATTATAAATTAATTTTTTTTTTTTTTTTTTTTAACGTCGCCATGTTTGTGCTCCCATGTGGTTCTAATCGACGACGGGGGTCTGCGATGTGTTTGTAAACAAAGCACATGTAATTTTTACAGAGGTGCTTGTATCAATCGGCAAAGACTAGGATTCGAACCCGGGTCACCGGCGTGGGAATCCGATAAATTAATTTAGATGCAAAATAATTATAAAGTAGGAAATACAAAAATAGAACATATATAATAAATCGTCTAAATAAATGTAACTCAAATACATTATTTCTTTTTAAAAATAGAAAATTGATCAGTTGATAATAAATATGTGTGAAAATAGTTTTCCTTACATACACCATACAGGTTTCGAAATCAAGCCTGTATTTATGATGGAACATAATCAAATGTAAGGCAACTAATTTTACATAAACAAAATAAATATATGCACTAATACTTCACATAGTTATTTGGATGATTATTTTCTTATTTTGATTGCTTAATATATGTGTGCAACATTATATTGTTATTGAGTTCTTAAATTAAAAAAACTCGATGCATCTAAAACTTGATATTTATTTAAATTGGTAGTAGGTGAATAATAACATGTAAATACCTTTAAATCAAAATAATACAGAATAAGCATAATAGATTATGCTTCTGTTTCTTAAAACATAACCTTTAAGTAGTTGTTGTAATTTTGTTTGTAATAATTTTAATAATTTTTTTTTAATAATTTTTTAATTTTTTTTTAATAATTTTGCTTATCTAGTTTTATCGGGGAAAATAATACGGGAAACTAGAAGGGACGACCGTTACACGTCTTTATAATAACTATCTAGTTTGCCTTCATAGATCTATGCAGCGCGAGATTATTCTACATAGATCTGTAACGTGAACGGGATAAATTTCTACCAGGGAGGTCTTTATTTCTCAAGAGTTATCACTAACTTTCTTAAAAAAATGGATCGAAAAATATTAAGAGGATGTGAGTCGCCACGCGCTTACCACGGAAAATATTTAAAACGGTTTTCTGGTTGCTAATAATACCGAAATCTTTTGAAATTGCCAAAACCAAAGAATGATAATACAATATACAAATTTTCAGAACATAGCAACTCATTTCTATTTACAAAATTTGTTTAACCTCGAATTACTGTTGAATATAAACAACGTCGGTAATACAGATTTCTGTAATAAATTAAATTTTTTTAAATGGTTTAATATTCCCTTAAATTTGTAAAAACTATATCTGGTTACATTTTTAAGAGATTTTAAATAATAGTATATTATGACACTGTTGTGGGAGATGGTTTTCTACCTTGCTCGAGGGTTTTCGCACGAGCGAAACGAGTGAGAAAATCGAGCAAGGTAGAAAAACACCTCCCACAACAGTCTCATACGATATTTTATAGCACAACAACCTCAAAATCGACAATAAAGTTGGCATTTTGAGGTTAGTGTGCTATAAAAGCTACTCCTACACCTCGAGTTAAATTAATGAACCACATAGTTGTATATTTTTTAATCCATTTTTTTGTACAATTATTATAAATAAAATAATGTTTTAAAAGTATAAAGTCGCAAATCGAAACTTTGATTAATTTATAGGTTTTATAATATAAATTACACTCCAATCTAACGTGAAAGTTAGAATGAATCCCTTGTCATTCTCTAATTTAGAGTGGTAAAATCCACTTATTAGACTTGAGTGTCAAAATTCACTCTTTTGGAGTGACCATTCGCTCTTTTGGAGTGACAATTCACTCTTTTGGAGTGATAATTCACTCTTTTGGAGAGACAATTTACTCTTTTGGAGTGGAACCGTCGTTCACTCTACATTTAGAGCGAAAATTTCACTCCAAAAAATTTAGAGATTTAGAGTTAGAAACATGTTTTCAGATTCTGGGAATCAAAATATACTATTTTTGGAAAATGTCTGTGTGGATGTGTGTGGGAGTGTGTGTGTATGAATGGATGTGGATCCACTTTACTCTGAGTATACACGGTGAAAATTAATGTTTCAAAGTTCATTTTTTGTTCTTCTTCAAGAACGGCAGTTCATAATTTTTGTTTTCTTTTTCGATGCGTTTTTGTTTTTTTAGCAGTTTTTCGATTTCTGAGTTTTAATTTTTTGGATTTTTTGATATCGTAGAAATAATATCATCGATTGAGTGATAATGCATTTGAAAGAGTATACAATTGCCTATCTTTTCCCACCCGAAATTTTGAATAAGCTATTTCTCTTGTTTTAATATTCACGAAATCGTCATATTTTTTCAAACGGTTATATCTGTGAAATATAACAAGAAAAATAAAAAAAAAATTGAGATGATTGGGAATATGAAGAAGAATATTCTGTATAATTTTTTAGGCTTTAACTTTCTCTTTTGAAGAGAGAAAAATCTTTTTGTAAAAACGATCGATTTTTATTCAGTAGCGAATTCTGGAGTAAATCGGCAGCATTTGATCTGAAACTTTCCAAAACGCTTTAGTATCTCTTGAACGAGTTCTAAGCTCAGATCACAACAACGTTTATATTTCAAGATATTTGAGGTTATGTGTTTTTTTAAATTTTCTTTTGATCGAGTATATCTAAAAAATGGTACGGTCGTTTTTTACTAAACAGGGGTCATTTTTTTCGTTTTTTAATGAAGATTTGAAATTAAAAAGAAATTTTACGATTCATCGACTTGTTCTTTTTAAAAACCTTTATTTTATTTTCCAATTTTCTGAAATCGATAAGGTAAATTATTTTTGTATGTTATGTAGTCTTTTGGCATAGCAAATGTATCATGGTTATTTTTTCATACTTTTATATCATTCTACCTAATTACATCCCGCCGTTGTCCAGGGTTATGCCTGTGGAGCGGCGAAAACTTGTATCAGGATGAAATCCATTTTGGGATGGTTGATTTATTTGTATGAGTCACGGGGTTCCCTCACGGTCACCCATCCAAGTACTAGCCGCGCATAAAAATGCTTGACTTTACCGATCGTCCGAGATGTGGCTCTACTACTTTGCAATAGTGTTAGTCAGGGGTCTGAAATGTGGCAACCACCTATCGCAAAATTTAAAAATACCAAAAATACTGTTAAAAAAGTATTTTAAAAAATTATTTTTATAGTTTGAGAAATTAATATAAATCAAGAGTATAATGTTTAAGCTTTTTACTTTTAAATATTTTTGTATCTCGATTTCCATTGATACTTTAAGATTTAAGCTTGCTCATTTTAATCATTAATATCCCATACTTAGTTTTATATTAAAGCGACTCAGATTTAGCTATTCAGTTTAGATTTAATTTTTCCCCTCTGCATAATACTTGAATATTTTGTTTCGAGGTACATCTTGCACATAGACCTGTATCAGCAAGGGGTTAGCAATTAATACATTTCCATTATAAAAAATGCATTGCGAGTTTCGATCTTCGATTCTTGAAATAAGGAGGTACCCGTTTGCATCTAAATCTCTTAAATGAGGTTTTGATTGATATTGTGAGTGGGCTTGAAAGTTACATTTGGCTTGCTCTTTCTGTTTAACTACTTGTTTGTTTATATTATCGTGAATCAACTTATTACGTTTTTTTATTTGTAACTGTATTCATTTTACAAAAAAGCGCCCGATATTTAATTTAAATAAAAAGTTTAGCGTACATTATATGAATATATTAATAGAAAACTATATTATAAACAAATACTAAATCACTCGTGTTTAAGTTTGTAGATGACATTCATCGTCGGGGACGATAAGCGGATCACCCAGGACTCTTGAAGATGAGGTCCAGATGTTCGGCGCCTTGAAATATCAAGTCTAGGTATTTTGCTCCGTAGCTTTTGACGTGTGTATGTAGGTCTGCTCGGGGTGTCGAGCAGCGGATCACCCGGGACTCTCGAAAACGAGGTCCAGGTGTTCGGAGCCGGAAAAAATCAAGTCTAGGTATTGCGCTCCGTATTTTCACGTGAGTGTGTGAGTTTGATACTCGTAGCGATAAGCGGATCAAGACGCTCGAAGACGAGGTCCATGTGTTCGGCATAGGGGAAAATCTAGCATAGGTATTGTGTATTCACTTGTGTTATTTTGTCAGTTTGACGTGTACTACTATTGAATGTGTATTTAATTTTATAAAACTAAATGATATCTAAGAATAAAAGAAAAAGAACCAAGCGAAGCGCAGTATATGTGTCTAGTATGTCTAAATTTTTATGTAAATTATAACTTAAGGTGATTCGCACATGACTCCAGAGTTAATTGAGCGTGTACAAAAAAAGTTACAAAAATTTTATTTAATGTATGTAAATAATCTTTATTAAATATATTTATAAATTTTAAGATAATTTAAGATTGCTGTAATACAAAGTAATATGTTTTTCTCGTCACAAAAATGATATTTGAATGCTCACATGACTCACTTTTTCACGTTTTGAGGTTAGAATTTCAGCGTTCGTACTTTTTAATTAAATAACTTTTTAATAAGTTCGGTTCTCCATATTTTTAATTGAGTCATTAGAAAGTACGAATTTCGTACTTTACATTTACACTTACACTTTTACGGATTTTGTCTATTTTACACACGTTTTATGGGAGCTACGCGACTCTGAACAGTAATATTAAGATATTTCTTCACAAATATTTCTTATCAAACTAAAAAATCAACGAATAAAAATACGTTGGTTTTTTAGTTTGGTAAGAAGTATTTGTGAAGAAATATCTTAATATTACTGATCAGAATCGCGTCGACTCCCATAAGACGTGTGTAAAATAGAGTATTTTCAAGTAATTTTTTCTCTAAACGTTATTCGGCCACCTGGTCTAAACTTTTTCGAGGAGTTACTATGAGGATGGCGAGTGCCAACCTCAGGCCAGTAGACGGCGCGAGCGAGAAAAGACTCCAACCAAACAGAGCGTAAAAATCGCCGCTTCTCATTGGCTGGAGTCTTATTTCGTCGAGCTGCCATCTGGTAAAAGTTTGCTCGGTCGTCATCCTCATAAGATCCTACGTTAAAATTTTCTTACAATACAGTCTTTAAGTTATTTATCGTAGTTATTAGACGAATGAGTGAATCTCACATTTTGCAAACACATGATTATATTGACGTTGTAAACAATACATTTTTAAGATTGTAGGTTGAAAATAGAAAATGATCACTGCAAGTCAAATGTCATCTTTATTGACGACATTTCGAACGCATAAACAATCCCCTTTTCAAGGCATGTAGAGAAATTGCTCGTATTTTACATCGCAAGGGAGTAAAATTATCAACAAAATCTAGCAGGCTTTTCCATGAATCGCTCCATTACTGGCAACTCCTTACCTTTGGAGTATGAAATAAAAATTAAAAATCAAAGTTTACGTTATTTTGTGAAGGGGCCATGTGGAGGAGAGTGGAGGTGGGTAAAGGGGGTGAAGGGGCTGAATACCAAAATTTATGCTTACAACTATATAATTTAAGAAGATATGTATAATGAGAATGAAATTAGAAATATTAATATTAAAATATAAAAACACCTGCATACCTACTTCCTTCGAATCCTGACCTTGTAAACAAGAACATAAACGTATGTATTTACCATAGTTGATGTATTGAAAGAATTTTATTTGGGCCGGTTGGATATCAAAATATAGAATAAAAACTAACATAAAAATATTTTTATTTGAAAATATGTATAAAATAGGGCAATTATATAGAATTTTGACAATAAACATCAAGTGGAACATATTAATTCATTATTCAATCAATAATAAAAAACAAATATAAAGTGACTGTATCTAATATGGCTCGTGTACTTAATATGGCCCACCAAGAGTATCCTAGCTATTACGCAATTTAGCCGGTAAATAGATAATGAATTATGTATATGGTATCAAAAGAAGCTATTTCATACGAAAATTTTCTCTCAGAAGCCAAAGGTGACCAACCTATAGTGTATTTCTTCTTGCAATGGCTTAGAGAAATCGTCACTATAATTTTAAGCAAGTCATTATACTTACTATGATATTAAATAAAGAAGTTGGTTCAAGTCGACACTGTCCTCGATGTTAGTACGTATCATCAGCTTTTCAGTAGCATAATTTATTTTATCGTCCGGTCATGTACCTTTCTAATATGAGAGGAAATGTATCAGGTAATGTGTGGGTATACACACCAATTATACCCAATATGGCCCACGTAATAAAAAGCATACAATATTCGTATCTAACGACTACTCTTAGAATTTTTTTAAGCTTTTTGAGAATAAGAGATATATATTTGTTACAAAAAATATTTACACTGTTGATTAATTTGTAAAAATTGATATAAATAATACGTGTTCAAATATTTTATGCTTTTTATACGTGTAAGTATCTTTTGCAACAAATATATATTTCTTATACTTGAAAAGCTTAAAAAATTCTGAGGGTGTTCATTAGATAGAAATGTTATATACTTTCGGTTATGTAGGTCGTATTAGGTAGAATGATGGGTTGATAAAATAAACTATATTACTGAGAAACTGATGATACGTAGTAACGCCAAAGGCAGTCTACTTGAACCAACTTCATTATTTGATATTATAGTAAATATCATGACTTGTTCAAAATTATAATGACGAATTCATTTAATACTGTCATCATATACATAATGCATCAGCTATTTATCGGCTAAATAGCGTAATAGGAAGGATAACCATAATGACCATATTAGGTACATATACCATATTAAGTACATGGACCATATTAGGTTCAGTTATCTTACTATAAATAGTGATATTTTTATAGTAATAATAATTTATTTATGCCCCACTCAACCGTAATGGTCACTTTATTCACCTGAAAAACGGGACAAAAGTAGCATATGATTCCCGAAAATCTACTTTTATCTCGAACGTGAAAAAAGAGCTACTTTTTTCTCGCAAATATTTTCTCTCTTTTTTTTCAATTTTGAGGTATGTCTTTCTCTTTCCGTGGGTCCCACTCTTCAAATAAATAAAGTGGCCACAGATAAGTCAAAAATAAATTTCTATATGCAATACGGGAATAAAGTCGACTTTATTCCCTTGTTGCATAATGTACTATATTATTGTAAATATTAAATAGTATCGATAAAATTTGGCATTTTGATCAGCTAAGTTCAGATCGTTGACGCGGGATTCCGCGGGGTGTTCTCAACTCTGCATCCCGCGCCAACGATCTGAACTTAGCTGATCAAAATGCCAAATTTTATCACTTGGACCTGAAGATATTGCCATCTGAAGACCAAATGAGCCCAACGCTGGAATAATCATAAAAGGTTATTGCATTTATAAGTTTATGAGGTTCTCTATGCAATCTATGTAGAAAATTGAGATATAGAAGAAATCCAGTATGCCCAAAGAACATATTTTATTAGTCTAGAGAGCATTTTATTAATTAATTACTATTTTTTAGAATGGATTTTCTGTAGACAAAATCCTGAGCAAAATCCGATTTTCAAATAATAATTTGTGAGTGCAAATGACTATATTTTTCGGTATATTATTTTTTTCTTCTCTCAGCAAATAATAGTCACGACACTATCGATAGTCTTCCATAAGAGATAGAAGCTTTGCGTACACGAGCTTCGGTGCGTCGATTGCCCATATAAAATCAACGTGATTGAATTTTGAGTACGGTATCCTGTAGCTAATGATCTTCTTTGGCAGCAAGTCGTAGAGTTTCTTCACATCCTGAATAAATAATTAATTTTTTACATATTGTTTATATTTGTTTGACAAAACAGATAACCTGTTATACAATAAGGAAATCATAAGGTATTGTTATACCAATTTTTTATGAAAAATCGATCGTTTGGTATTGCATAGAAATAATGTACAGACAATGAAAAATTGTTAGATAAGTATATTTTTAAAATCACTTTTGTCCAAATTTTGTCAATTTTGAGTTAATGGCTGATTTGTAATCTTTACGTGCATATCTGCAATGGCTCGCCTACGACTCGTAGGGGAGAGCGGGGCACAACGAACTTCGTAATAAAATGGTCACCCTCGAAAAAAAACTTAAATAACTATATGCTGTGACCCAATTTTTTTTATTTTAATCGTAATACTATATATTTTTTCCCTATCCCATTTTTTCATTGAAAAACTTAAATGTTATTTAATAAGAATTAATAAAAATTTGAAGCTTAAAGCTCATGTCCGATCACATTTTTACCGTCAAAGATTCAACACAAATAAGACATTCAAAATCTTTAGGGTCGAGTGTATTTTAAAGTTCGATTCATAAGCTTCAAATTCATTTTTTATTTATCACTCTACGAAGAGAATTTTGTAAAAAATATTAATAATAAAAAAGTATCGATGCGGGGCACGAGCGTCACACAAAACGGAGTTGATGACCAACAGCTGATTATCCTAACCTAAAATGGCTGCCTAAGATTCCGCGCACTGCAAAAGTTAATGTAAATAGTTAAGTTAATAATAAGTAATAGTTTGGTAAAAAAATGGTACGGAAGTACAAACAAAAGTCTGACAGAGCTAGTTGGACTGATGGGCAATTACAATTAGCTCTTGACAGCATAATAAATGGACAACTCATGGTGCAAACGGATGATGGTTCCTATGAATTTGTTTATGTAGAGGATATGCAGATTTAATTATTATTTTTAATGTTGCCAAAAAGTTAAATTGATATTATACCTAGATTAAGAAAGAGATATAAAGTTCGTTTCAAACTGTGATAAAAAATCAAGGAGTTCCTATGAATTTGTTTATGTAGATGATACGAGTACGCAAATTTAGTTATTACTTTTAATGTAGCCAAAAAGTTTAATTGATGTCAACCTAGATTAAAAAAAACTTCTAAACTTCGTTCTAAACTGATAAAAAATCAATGAGTTCCAATCAATAGATGATATGCAAATTTAGTTATTACTTTTAATGTTGCCAAAAAGTTTAATTGGTATCATACCTAGATTTAGAAAAAGTTGTAGACTTCGTTTCAAACTGTGTTCAAAAATAAAAAAATAATTATTAATAATAAGAAGAAAATTGTTCTAATGCCCTTGTCAAAAAATCATTAAAGAAATTTTCTATAAATATTCAATTTTTTATTTATATTTTTCTTTCATGTATATTGGTTATCGCAATTGTTCATGACATTTGTGCCCCAGCTACAAGACACACTTACCCCCCTATGGGGCAAGTGCGTCATTTTGATGCCTATAAACTTTTCTCGTTTTGCGATAAATGTATTCACGCAGCTGTTTTAAACTAAGTAGCATCTGTTTGCTGATGAATTTCTTTACATCAACCTTTTTTCAGAAATATTAAAATCATTAAAATTAATATTTAAATATCGTCATAAAGTTAGTGTGACTCTCATGCCCCGCTCTCCCCTACTACAAACTTCACACGCAGACGAAGAAAGCCTCCTTCTCGACTTTGGTACACAAGATACTATTTTATTATAGGGTAAAAGTGAATCCTGATTTTTTGTATTAAGCATTCCAACAATTAAGTGTTGTTAATGCTTGTTATCTTGTAATTCATATTTTTAATGTTCAAATTACTCGTCCGTCACAGTTTTCTCATGAATTCATCTGAAAATTGAGTATAATATATTCTGAAACGTAGTTCAATAATAAAATTTTAAAAGAATCTTTTCGTTTTATATTATTAATATTGGAGCAAGTGCGTTATAAAAAATAGTAAACCTTAATTTTTGTATAGCTTGATAAATATTTCAGAATGTTTTAAAGTGAGTTTCGAAAGAATTGACGCAAAGAGCATTTACCAAAATACTTCTTTTTATTAAATATTAATCATCAATAACTTTTAATAAACTGCCGTGAAATAATTTAAATTTTGTAAAAGAAAAATAAGTATTTACTGTATAAAAATGTATAAAACGGGCAACCGAAAACCAAAAGAAGACTTTAAAAAATTGGTATGACGTTACCTTAACGAATTGCTTATGATAATAGTAATCTTTACTTACTAAACGGGTTGCATAAAAATCATTGTCCGACCAAAATACAGCCGTTGGTACTTGAATTTTCGTTACATCATAATCTGGTGGTTCATAATGGTTGTACATTTTTAGATTACCTGTAGGTCCATAATCGTAATACTGAAATCTTCCTGTTTTGACTATTTGAATATAATGCTGTAGAGTTTTCACTGATGATCCCGCTGGTGCATGGTGCAGAATGAGTGGTAGAAGGGTCTAAGAATGTTTTTCATATTACTATTATTACATGTTACAATTAATAATGAATAATAATTCGTATTGTCACGACAGTGAATTTCCACTAATAGTTGAATGTCGCGTTTTGTTAATTTTGGCTGCTGATTTGCATCATTCGTTATTACTATAAATTATTTTATTATTATAAAAAGTTATTATATCTACATATGTTAACGCTGATTTTGCGTAAATACTAAACTTCTGGGAATAAATTTGATCGACTGTTAACAAATTAAAATGTTATATACTTACATAATTAAACTGAGAAGCGTCATACCCAATGGAAGCAAACATCATTTGAACGCAAACATTGCTTTCCGATAAATTTATTCCACAAGTGTAGTCACTAATAAACTTTAATACAATGCTTTGTGGCAAAAGTTCACCGAGACCTAAACTCTTGGATAAATTCTAAAAAATAAAATGTACTCATATTTATTGCGATAACGTACAAGCAAATCAAAGTTTACAACTATTAAAATGGTGATATGCATTTACATCTATCTCAGGAGCAAGAGGGACGACAAATCGTGATGGACTTCTTGTGTGATACATAAAAGCTGATGGAGCTAAACTGAATATCGCTTTAACTTTAGAACCTATATCTGGTCTTTCGATAGCCATGACATAAGACACCGTTGTACCCATCGAGTGACCAATGTAAATCAGTTTATCCTGCTTCAAATCTGTAATGTACGTTATTACTGCTGGCAAATCATGAGTTCCCATCTCGTGCCAACTAAAAAGATTGAATTTGAAAGGTGCATTTTATTAGAATTTGAGAATTTGTTTTTTGAATTTTAATTGGTCAATTATTGAATTTATATTTACAGATATCAACAAATTTCTTACGAATGAGATATCTTAAAATGAAATACCGTCACAGACGCAGTTTCTGTTCAGCTAAGAGATAGCCTGACTCCGGTATTCGATCTACTCTATGCTCATAAACACATATTATTAAATTTTATTATTAAATCTTGTTGTGTACGTAGATTATCAATTATTTAAGGAAACCTGTCGGTCAAACATTTAAAAAAATCGATTTTCCTCTCTTGCATATTATCATTATGAGGAAAGGTTACAGAACGAAATTCCTTACGGTATAGATATATTCCTTTCCTATTGCGAAGAGAAAATAACTTTAAGGTAGTTCTTTGGATGCAATGGTACTCAACTCGGGGTTAAGGGAATGTAGAAAAGAGAATATTTAGAACATTTCTTTTCTAAGATATTGTACAACGTTATCTAATGTAAAAACCTTTTAATTTATAGTATCAAACATCAGAATGTCGATATAAAGTGTTTAGAGTATCAAATATTCCCAAAAGTCGAAAGGGAGTGAAACACGCACACCTATATAGATATACTGATAGCATGGGATTAAAACATTGGATTGCTGTATTTAAAAAAGAAACATCGCTTACCCTATCAAACTTTTTTCTCCATCGTTTGCATTGTTATTTTACATCATATGCTAGTTTTAAAAAAAAATTAAGAAAACTTTTTTTGCAATTAAATGAAACGTCTCTCGCTATGGGGCTCAGTATAGACTTCCTGTGTTAAAATATGAAATTTCGAGGCCTAATATCGCCAAATTTCTTGTGGATTAGGGGTTCAAGCTTTTAATCACGTATGAAGGTTACCTCTATAAACATTATACCAATTTTCAAGAATTTTTAAAGAAATCAAAAAATGCGGAGATGTACCTCAAAACAAGCTTTTGGCGCACCAGCGCCACCATAAGGATGTGATTATAGAAGGCGCAAAGCTCATGTTAAATGGCGTGTAAAATTAAAAAAAAAATACTTGGGATATATTAGTGAATAATATTAATATCATTAATAGTTTTAAAGTGCAGACACTAAAAATTAAAAGTTCGGCGGATTTGCCCTTATGCATCTTTTTGACATATCTAACGCACAAGATAATATAAAATCTTTTGTGATTTAAAATTTTTCAAAATAAATACTATTAATGATATTAATATTATTCACTAATATATCCCAAGTAATTTTTTTTTATTTCTATACATCATTAACAATATTTTGACATGACCTAGACCTTCGCGTATTTGGCTTTTATCAATAGATTCGGACCGAACAACGATAAAAAATGCCTAGATTGTTATGTCGGAAGAAAATACATTTTTTGTTCTTAATAACAAAATACTAACGTCGTCTAACTTATCCTGATTTCAATTGCTTAAGTAAATTAACCATAAACTATAGAACTGAGTTGAACCTTATTTGTGTGCCTCATTTTGAAAGAAAGTTATTATAATATGTGTCCCGGACTAAAAATCTTTTAATCAAAAGTAAGTTATCAATTTAGTTGTTGTCCCGTATTTTAAATCATAAGTTTAAAGTTAAATATTAGTTGTTGACAAAGAACAAAGAAAATAATCCGTGTCGGATTCATGTGCCCTTGGATATACCAAAATTTGAACATGTTATGCACAGTTTTTAAAAACGTGATTCATTGAAATCATTTAGTTTTTATAATGGCACATCTACAATTCTATCTCAGATGGTTCAGTTCCATGTATGATCATATTTTATTATTCTACGTAAATATAAAAACTAAGCGGCATTTGCGTAATTTATAATTATAATTTCAAAAATATAGTAGTGTCCAAAAATAATCAATTTAGTATATATAGAAACATAATCCTATTTTTATGGGCAACATATGCCGTTGCGTAAAAATGAGACCGTGCATGAATTTTTTTTATAAATGGCTTTAAAAGTGTGCGCACAAATTTCCAATTATGTGTCTTCAATTTTTATTTCAAAGTTTTCTTTATGCAGAAAGTTAAAAGTTCGGCGGATTAACCCGTATATTCGTAAAATAGAAGTAATTTCCTTTCGATTGGTGTTCTTATAATTACTTTAAAGTTATTTGGTGAACGAAATACGATCTTAAATTTTGAATATGCATGTTATATAATTATATTTCCTAGTCACCATAACTTGTGTACTATCCAGTGAAAGTTTTAGGTTTATCAGAAATAACTCATCATATAACTGATTAAGTTTTTGAGCCAACAATGCACCATTTTAATCTAGCTTAACACCGTAGCATTGTCTTTAATATTGACGACTATTCCTAAAATTACTTTTATCAATGTAAATATTCAATAAATGATTGTGCATAAATCTCTTTGCGAAAGCATTCTGCTAATGCAGTTAGCAGCGGCTTTTTGCCAAATAAAAAACACCTTTTCAGTCACTTTTGATTAAGTATATGCCAATCGTCGGCAAATTGCTTTTTACCAACAAAAGTACATAAAATTTCTTTGGCTTTGCAATTTCAAATCGCCGTGCCTAAAGTTCTGATAGCGCTGGTCTAGCACCTTGATTTATATAGCAAAGCCGTGTATCATATATATATATATATATAAATCAAGGTGCTAGACCAGCGCTATCAGAACTTTAGGCACGGCGATATATATATATATATATATATATATATATATATAAATCAGGCAAACTTTATGATTTTTTCACAATTTTTATGCATTTATGTCTATATGTAAGTTTGCCTGATTTTCGTATGATTTGCAAAATCTTTTTTTTATACATAAATAGTAGTATCGAATAAACTAAATTATTTCCAATGTTAAACAGATGAAAAAGTAAATAGTATTAATGGAACGAAAATGAATAGAAAAATTTGTCAAAATGAAAAAATACCAGGTAGCCACCTTAAGGCGACCTCTATCTTTACCTAATAACAACAATATTAAGAATAGGTTATATCTTAGATGTTGGTCAGAATTCAAACACGGCTCGGTCTAGAAGTTAGGTTCTATCCGCAGGATTAGATTTAGGTTCGGATTTAAAACTCGACAACTATGACCGGACTATAACATTATGTGACTTCTTGAATCAGTTTAACTTAAGAGTAAAAGCAAATAATTGAGATTCTAGTAGTAAAACTTTCTCATTAGCTTCGTGTTTGCATGGAAAAGCTAAGACTATCTTAGGTAACATTTCTGATTTTGATTGGTTAAATATCAAATACACTTACAGAAAATTTAGAACATCGTTTTGGTGATAATCTTATAACCCCAGTTAGTTATTCTCTGTTTCACAGTAGTCGACAAAATCCGGGGGAGGATTTTGCGATATTCGCTGCTGAGTTAGAACGATTAGCAGCTTTAGAATATTCAGAAGTTTCATTTGAGATTAAGGATAAGATTGTGTGTTTTCAATTTATCGTACCTATATTCGATCTTTCTATAAAGGAGACTCTTCAAAAAGAGAGAATAACAACCCTGAAAGTAGTCCTTCCTCGAGCATTAGAGCGAAAGGCTATTAGGGATCAAATTAGGAGTTCTTATCCGAGGGGAAATAATGTTCCTCAAAATCAAAGACCTGACCAAGGTTAAAGTCAAAATAATGGTCAAGAAATTTCAAATAATTGTAGGAATACTTCTAATGTAGATTGTTGGCATTGTGACATGAAAGAACATGTTCAAGCTCATTACCCTAACTGTGAAAACTAAAGAATGTTGATTTTTCAGGAGCGAATTCAAAATATTCAAATAAAGCTCCTAGAGCTTATGAAGGTAATTCAGTTTTGTTCCGATCCATGTGCTGATGTTACGATTGTAAATACAAAAATTTATTTCTCCAGATTCTTGCCGTATCCCACTAAGTAAAAAAATTCTAAAAAATCCTAAAATATTTTAAAATGGTGAAATTGTTCCTGTCAAATTTCGTACAATTGTTCAAATTCGATTAGGAGAAAATGTAGCAAAATTAATGGTGTATGTTGGAGATATTAATGATGATTGTATATTAGGATGTGATTTCTTAAATAAGACTAGGGTTTCCAGTTTGATCCGTAAAATTTTTACGGATGTTCCAAATTCGAGTAAGGTTTCGGTTAGAGATACAGCAGTCTCGCGTTAATTGCCACCGCTCGGGACTTTGGGGTGGTGCTATTCCGAGAAATCGAAAATTAACGAGAGCAAGTAGCGTGCGCTCTGTCCCCTCTATTCACTTGTTTAAAAATCGGACTACACTAGTAGCGATCTACAGGGGGCGGAAAGGTGGGGACAGTCGCGTGTATGAGTGCGTTTGTGTATCTGGGGGCGTGCCAAACAGGCAATTAACAAGCAGGCAAATAACGCGAGACTATTGTAGAAGAAAAGTGTTTAAGAATTATTGAATGGGTAAAGGGAGTTCAAGAAAATCTTAAAGATGTTTTTTAAGATAATGCAAAAGGACTGGATTCTTCACAAAAAGAGATTTATTAAGGGATTTTCATCTATAGCTAAACCTCTTTTCAAATTAATTAAAAAAAATACAAACTTTGTTTGGATACATGAGTGTCAGACAGCATTTTTAAAATTAAAAGAAGTTCTTACTAATACCCCAATTTTAACATTTCCATCATTAAATACTCCATTTATTTTAGATACCGATGCTTCTGACCATGAGATAGGAGATGTATTGTCACTGATTCAGCATGGCACTGAAAGAGTCAGAGGTCTTATACGTTATAGCCGCATCTTTAACAAAGTTGAAAAGAATTGCTGCATGACTCGACGCGAATTATTAGCGGTAGTTGAATCGGTTAGAGATTTTCATCATTATCTGTGTGGTAAACTCTTTTATATTAGAACAGATCATAATTCTTTGACAGTGTTATCTTTTAAAGATTTTGATGGCCAATTATCTCGTTAGGTAGGAAAGCTTGATCAGTATAATTATGAAATTAAGTATCGTCAAGGTAGTTCACATAAAAATGCTTATGGTTTGTCTAGACGTCCTTGTAGTGAAATATGAGATATGTGAAGATGTGTAGTTGGACACATTTCTTTTAAAGAAAGTTCTTCATCAGAATGGATTGATCATCAACAAGACAAGACAAGGCAATTAAATTTATTCTGGATTACAATAATCGTGGAGTGAAACCTTCCTGGAAGGAAATTTCTTCAAAACATAAGTATATAAAATTATACTACAGTCATTTGGACTCTTTAATTGTCATCGATGGAATTTTGTATAGAGAATGGATTTCTTCTTACCTAGAATATAAATTTCTTCAGCTTGTTATTCCCGGGCAGGATATAAAACAAATTTTAAAAGAGTCTCATGATGCTCCAAGTAGTGGTCATTTCGAAATTAATAAAACTTTAGCAGAGATTAGGAAGAGATTTTATTGGACTACTTGTAAAAAGAAAGTAAAGCACTGATGTAAATCTTGTGATGAGGTCCACCTAATAATGTTCGTAGACCAATGTAAATCTACAATGTTGAGTTACCATTCGAGAGGCTTCAAATGTATATTTTAGGTCCTTTTCCACGTTCTTCTGTAGGAAATCGATTTCTATTAGTGATAACCGATTATTTCTCTAAATGTGTTGAAGCGTTTCCGTTATCAAATATGAGACCAAAAGCTCTTGCGGTAGTTTAGTTAATGAAATAATTTGCAGGCACCGCATTCCATTACAAATGTACACAGTTCAAGGAAACAATTTCGATTCTAGATTACTTCAGAAGGTATCCACCCACAACCGAATGGTCAGGTTGAGTGACAACATCAAACAATTCTCAATTATTTGACTAAATATGTAGATGACAATCAAAAAGATTGGGATCGTTGGATTGCATTAGCTCTTCTAGCTTACAGGTCCACTAAATCTGATTTTGATCTACGACTTCCATTAGACCTAATCCGAGGATGTTGTCCGGGAGAAGACAAATTCTCTAATTACAGAAAATGCGTCCAACGCTTGAAGCAGAAGATAACTGAAGTCCACGCATCCGCCCGTGAAAGAATCAATATTACCTCGACAGTGACGAAAACCTACTATGACCAAAATACCAGACAGATTAATCTTCAAGGAAACCAAAAGGTTTTGTTTTATAATCCACGCCGATAGAAAGGAAAAACTCTCAAACTTAAAAGTGACCGGGAAGGTCCTTACAAAATCGTCAAGAAGATCAACGACGTCGTTTATTGTATCCAGAAAAGTCCAAAATACAGGAAGATCATTCATATCAATCGACTTGCAAGATATACTGAACACCCGCTTGATGAGTACGGTATCATTACGTTTTATAAGAAGAAGATACGGAAGACTTGGTGCTACATTTTCAATTCTTCTTAGTTTGTAAGACAAGTATCTACGCGCTTGGAGAAGAGTGCCATCTTCGATTTCTGATTGTCGGGACGACAATCTAAAAGAGGCGTGGATAATGTAATATCTCCGCGCTAAAAATGAGTATCGCGTTGTTTTTGTTTATATCGCGACCGTTTACAAATAGTCAGTTCAGCGTGAACTGTTAAAAACAAGAGGTTGGGCCACTTTGTTTATTGTGACGTTAAATAAGAACCAAGTTTTTGTAATTCAGTGTATGCGTGTCATACTCATTCATTATCGAAAAACCAATTACAACAATATATATATATATTTTGTTGTAATTGGTTTCTCGATAATGAATGCATACGACACGCATATATATATATATATATATATATATATATATATGTCTATATATAGACATACTTTCCATACCAAAAATTATCTAAGCAAATCAGAAAAAAAATCAATTTTTTGATTCTTTAGTAAAGACTTTTAGAGTACATTCTTAAAGAATAATAATTTTACAACGCACAACATTTTTTTAAGTTTTTTACAATTACCTGAAATTCCAATAACGTATATCTGATGTAGTATAATGTTTGTGCTTTCTAGAATAAGTAGTACCTCGTCCATTTCCTATCCATACATCGTAACCATGATCTGCTAATATAAAAGCTGAAAATGAGAAGTACATAGTAACATTAGTTTATATAATAAAAGAAAAAGAAAGATCTTATTAAAATTATTTATGTCTTTGTGTTTTTAAGGGAGTATTCTTATACTGTGACGTGCAAAAAATAAATAAATTTTAAGTTTTTTTTCGAAAGAAATAAAAAATGGACGATTCATTTGAAATAGTTATCCTTTAATAAATATGTTTTAAACTGTATTCTAGTATTCTTTATCTCATATTTAACAATAATTATATAGTGCAGGTAATTCAGGGTGACGTAAGGATCTGGAAACGTAAAAGTCGCTGTCAGTTCATTGGTACTTAACGTCCTCGAACTTTATTAATATGTTCCAATAAAAATTTATGTGTTCTATTTAATTCTGTGATGAAAAGTCATTTTTCCATGTCTCCTTAGAGATACTGTTGCAGGCGCGTTGGGTTTATTATTATTAAAAATTTCATTTTTTAAAGAGGAAGCTTTCTGTTCTATTTTCATTATGATTTAAATTTACTTTTCCTTTAAATTCTAAAATTCTCTTTATTTTCAATTTTTCATAAAAATACGAAAATTAAAAAAAATGTATATAAACTTAAATATCTTGAAAAATAAAAATTTCAGAATATCGTAAAATATCGTAAAATAAAGAAATCATTGTAAAACATAAACGGATCGATGAGTCTCAAAATTTATTTTCAATTCATAATCTTCATTGAAAGACGAAAAAAATGAGCCTTGATTTGCAAATTTCGCGCCGTTCTTGAGATATAAACGATAAAAAGAATAAATAAAAAAAATAACCTCAAATAACTCTGATTGTAAAGGTCGTTATAATCTAGGTTTCTAACAGTCTTAAGAGATAGTAAAAAGCTACCTTTCTAGAAATTTTCAGAAGGAATAATGACATTTTACTCAAGTTATCCTTCGCCAAAAAGAAAAATGATTTTTATTACAAATTATTCTTTTCTCAAAAAAGGAAAAGGATAAAGGCTTGAAAGTTTTACCTAATAATCTTATCCATATTCCTAATCACCTCAAATTTTTTTAAAAAATTCCTTGTTATATTTCCTAGATATCACTGTAAAACAAAACACGACGTTTTAGTGTATAACAGAAAAAAGAAAGTACCTTATTTATAATTTTGGGTCGGGATAAATAGGTAACTTTATGCTCTTTCAAATGCATAAAAAATGAATGGATGATATTATTTCAAACATACCAAAAAACCCGAAAAACTAAAACTCACACATCCGTCCACAGACGTACATACGCACGCACGCACGCACGCACGTACGCATACACTTTCTTCTTTTTTACCATCACAAAGCTTCCTCTATCAGGAAGCAAAAAAAGTACACCAAAAAATAGTTTAAACTTAAAAAATAGTTGATTTTATGAACAACGAAATTATTCATTTATTGAAATAATTGAGCTTTGATTGGTCAAAGATGATCACGTAATACCTACCCAAGAAATAATAGATCAAACATTATTTGAAAAAATATATAACCTCAAATATCTAGGCAAATGATTCACAACGGAACCTTTTCAGGTGTACAACATATTTCGAAGTCTAACTACGCTTAAAAATTGATACAGTTCTAGAAACTAATCGGTTTCATTATGATAATCATAGAAAAATAAGACATATAGTTATTTTTTGTTATTTTTGTTGTCTTTGAAATTGGCCATTTTTTAGAAATTATTCTTTATTCACAGAGATCAAGACACCTTTGTACACAAAAAGAGTCTATAGAACTATTTATATTTAAAATTAAACTTTCTGAAAAATTTTGACTATAAATACTTCATCATAGAATACTTCATTATTGTCAAACCTTAAAATCTTAATCCTGCAAATCACCATAAATTACTATTGTCAATACTATATTTATTGGAAAGATTTTGTGCCATGCACAATTCTAGGTGACACGATGAACGAAAATTTGACATGCACTAAAACAAAGCACTTTTTCATTAAATTTTCTTTTTATAAATAATTTCAGAGATCTAAGCAATTAAAATAGCTAATACAAGAAATATACTATGGGAAGAAGAACTACAAAGATCATCAAAAGACAAGATAATAATCAAATAAGGAGAAGAACTATTATAAATAATCTGTAAATGTGGATTAGCACTCTTAAACGGAAATAAGAAAGAGGACGAACACGGGGAACTTTTAACGAAACAATTGGAAGATAAGATATAGACTATGCAATATGTAACTCAGAAACTTGGGAAGAAAGAAGAGAATTTAAAATTGGAGAAAGAACGGAATCGGACCATTTACCCCTGGAAATAATACTGGAGAACATTAGAACAGAAGAAAGCAGAAAAAAGAGGAACATAAATAATTTGTGAATGAAAACTGGGAAGAAGAAGGAATAATATAAAAGCAGGGGCCTGCGGCGGCTCAGTCGGTAGAGTGTCGGATTCCCACACCGGTGACCCGGGTTCGAATCCTAGTCTCTGCCGATTGATACAAGCACCACTGTATAAATTACATGTGCTTTGTTTACAAACACACCGCAGACCCCCGTCGTCGATTAGCACCACATGGGAACACAAACATGGCGACGTTAAAAAAAAATATATATATATAAAAGCATATATATAGAACCTGTTGAAAAAGCAGAACAGAAGACGCAGACTAAACGAACTGGGAAAATCTGGCAAAAACAACAAGAAGAGCAATATCAAATAGAAGATCAACTGGATACGGAACCCAGGAAGGAAACCATGCTGGGATAAAGAATGTAAAGAAAGCAAAAGAAGATCAAACAGAGTCTGAAGAAATCTAAATAAAAACAAAGCTGAGGCAACATACTATCAGGAAATAAAAGCCCAAAATACTATATAAAAAGAAAGAAGAAGGATACAAAGAAAAGCACCAACGAAGAATCATGGAGATAACAAATCAAAACAAAATATGGAAATATATCAAAAAAGAAAAAGAACGGAAACAAAGCACAGATGAAGAAATAAAACCAGAAAAATGGACAAAACACTTCTCAAACTTGCTAGAAGAAAAAATCCAGCAAGAGGTAAGGAGAAGGAACAACACCATACAGAAGAGAAGCAAGAACAAGAAGAAACATCGCTAAAAGCGAAATGATGTGCTTTTCGCATAAGGCATTCGCCAGATGTACAATAATATACTTAACCATAAAGGAGGAGGGTCGATTTGGATGGTTTTTGTCCCAAATTATTTTTGGTACAAAAAATTTGGAAAAACTATTTTTATTATCTACTGACAATAATAAGTCGATTTTACCCTAAATGGACCACTTACACCCTCCCTAGTTACCCCCCGCCACCCCCTCAATTGCTGAAAATGCCATCATTTGCTAACAGCATTTTTGAAGAGATGCGGCGCATTCAAACTTGTATTTGCTTAATAAACTACTCTATCAACTCCCTACTAGCTACCTCTACTTTTATTTATCATTTTTTGCTTTTTTACCCCCTTTAGACGTGGGCGGGGGTGGGTGGTTTTACTACTTATCCCTGTCCGAAGTATATAAATACAAAATATCTAAGATCGACATACTTGACCAGGGTATCTTAGGGTTTTTGGGGTCGCTGATTCTAAATCCGAGGTCCATTAAGCTTTATCACATCAGGTTTAAGGTCATTTGAAGGTCAAATTGAAAAAAGTTGATAAAGAAATCCAGATAAATAGATATATAGGTTTTTGGTGTCGCTGAATCCGAATCCGAGGTCCGTTAACCTGTACCATATCAGGTTCAAGGTCATTTGAAGGTCAAACTGAAAAAATCTGATAAAGAAATCCAAAAAAATAGATATATAGGTTTTTGGTGTCGCTCAATTCAAATCAGGGGATCTTTTTATCCCTTAAGATAATCTAGAGGTCGTTTCAAAGTTATCTGAAGGACATCTCAAGATTAAACTGAAATTGCTTAGTGTTTTCAACCAGTAGATGTAGGTTTTGGAGTCGCTGATTTTAAATCCGGAACTGTTTTACGTCTCAAGGTTTTCTAGATATGATTTGAAGGTTAGTTGAACCTAATCTCAAGATTAGACTGAAAAAGGCTATGAATCCTGTACCAGCCGTGGTATATATTGTTTTAAAGGTTGCTGAATTTAAACAAGGGATCCATTTAACTTTGTAACGTTTGACACTGGTAATTGTAAAGACAGTATTAGATTATTTTAACGGCTCGGAATATCAGCTTAAAACACAATTTTTAATACGTTAAGCTCAACTTCCAATAATTGTCAACAATTTCAGCTACCAATCTACTCAATTCGAACACTTCATGTTCACAATCGAACATAACAATTTCGTGCTCGCACATAACATTTTGACGCTCGCACATAACTTTTTGTCCTCGCACATAATAATTTGGTGTTCGCACATAATAATTTGGTGTTCGCACATAACATTTTGTCGCTCGCACATAACATTTTAGCGCTCGCACATAACATTGTTGAGCTTACATATCGACGAAATGAACAAGTGTTATTTTGCAGTAGAGACTAGGCTCGTATTTCGTAGCTTTTTCGCCCATAAGCCGGTGGACTTTAGCCCATACGGCGCCAATGCCCCGGTGATTATTTCGTTATATGTAAGGAACGTTCGAGCGTTCACGGACGACGAGCCTGAATATCATATAGTTATCCCACAGCATTACCGCGGGTCGGTGTCTTTGACCAAATGACCCTTTAAGCGGTGCGCACCCAAGGCGTTAACAGATTGTTACTCTTAACTGAGATTACGATAACTACCGAGCATCGACTCACTCTTGAGCTCGTATTTTGATAAGCTTCAATCTCTTAAGAATGGCGTTAAGTTTAACCATCTATGTAACGGGTGGTTGCAACCAGGGCATCTCCACGTGACGACGGTGGGCAACGGAGTTGTCCCACTATCCGGCAAAGTCCCCCAGAGATTCTGAACCCCAGAACCGGCGGCTGGTTAGGATGGTAAAGTGGGCCCGCAGGCGTCGTCATCATGCGACCGTGGCTCAACATTGGTGAGAAACTTGGCCTATGTTGAGTTAAATGCTACAAGTGAGAAAATGGCTGAGGATTTGAATGAAGTGGTTGATGAACGGCAAATAACATTACCTTTTAGTCGAACCGGTAAAACAAAGTCTCGTTGTCTTATTTGCCATTCCACAGGTAAACTTGTTACTATACCATCTGAAGCTAGACTGCGTATCTTTATTAACCGAGGGGTAATCATTCAGGGGCGAACTCAATGTTGTAAAAGATATTTACAAGGAAACTTCATCAAGCCAGACGAAGAATCTAGAGTTCCAATAACTTCTGATAGAACAACACTAACGAGTATAGAAGTTTACAATTTACTAAATGATCTTCGGGTGGCTGCAAAGAAAGGATTACTGAACTTTGAATTGCCTGGTGCCCTAAGTGATACTGACTATCTCAGGCTGACTGGAATAACGGCATCCAACTTCAATAATCTTTTTCAGTTCGTCAAAGATTTTATTTACAGTACAAAATATTGGAGTTCGCGAACTTGCCTTGCTATACTACTAATGAAGTTAAAAACTGGCTTATCGCATTCTATTCTCTTGACACTCTTTCAGATGCCAATAAGATATATACTCGGAAAGAAAAAAGGAACTAGGACAGTCTCTTGTTTCGGAGCTACAGTAGCACTCGCGAGGTACTGTACGAGTCCCGTAGCGTGTGCTGCTCCAGACCGAGCGGGGGACTGTGGAGCTCCCCAGCTCGGACTGCAGCAGCACGCGGCGAGTTGCACGAGAGCTCCGCGCGCTCGGAGCGCTGTGTGCCTTCATAGCGAACTATATATATAGCATTCCCGCCTATAAAAAATGTTGTTGTTGCTCATTTACAGAGCTATATGTATTAATACTTTTTATTAATTTCTTTTCATCCATTATTTACAATTATTTGAAGAAAATTGCTTTCTAAAAAATTTGAAGTATTTTTTATTATATAAACTTATGAAAATAAATACATTCAAATTTCTTTTAAGAGTATATCGGAGGAAATGATGATTCATATATCGTATTTGTTGCAAATTACTGAATTATTGATTATAGAACAATAATAATAATAATAATAATAATATTAATAATATACAATTCAAATATTCAGCATCTACTGTTTAGATAATATATGTATATTTTAAACTATCAAAATCAATCACATATAGGTGTAAAATTGTACCAATTAAGGCATCACAAAAACATTTTGACTGTAAATACAGTGAATGGGAAAAAATTAGTCTCTTTGGACTTTTAGATTTAAGGAATGAAACAATATTTTGCACTTAAAAAAGTATAGCGTAACTTAATATGTATTCACAAGTACTGGCCATGGAAGCGAGCTTTAAGTATAATTTTTAACTAATAATTTTTAACTAATAAACCTTTTTTTTTGTTTATTATAAATAATTCCCTGGTAGAAACGTTCCCCATATGTTCGCCAGATTTTACTCTATTTTATAGGGAATGGCCAATTTCTGCTTAAAAGTCTGGCCAGAAACCCCGCTACCTGTCGACATTTTCTCGTCAGAAACCTGACCAACTTATGGTTAATGAATAAATAAATAAAAAATAACGTTTAACGAATTTTTATAAGTTAATAATGATTATTATATCATGGATTTAATAGCTTATTGTTAATAGAATGCTAAGATATATTTGGGATAGATTCGAAATAAAAACTAAAAACTTATTTCATTAAAAGTTTTTTTAAGGTTAGAGTTTTATAATTAAATAAAACATAAAAAAATCAAATAAATAATCGAATAAAAATTTGCATGCTGTTTTAACGCAGAAGTACTATAATGGGATTTACATTTTCAATAATTTTTTAGGGTTATGTAAGCTATTTAGATTTTCTATAAATTTCTGGTCAGATGCTGGTTTATTTCTGGCGAACTATTAGGAAACGGATCTGCCCAATAGATCGTGAACCGACCAACTAATATGCTCAATTTTCTACCAGGGTTGTTGAGCTCGGTTCTACGGTAACTAAGTATAAGAACGTATTTTAATTTTTGAAGAATGACATGTTATTTTATTTAATGGATGCCAAGGGCGCAAAAAGACTAGTATAAAATCAGGAATGTAGATTAGGGTCAATACTCGAAGTCAAACTAACAAGTTTTAAGTAATATTACAATGTAATAAATTTTTAATTTACGATTATTTTTGAAAATAGATCAAAAAACTTGTTTTTATTTTTATTTTTGTTCATCGTATTTTATTCTATACGGAGTAAAAAAGTACTAAGTAGTTGGATAATCTACTATTTTTAATACAGTGCTACTTTAGCAGAATTTTCAAAGCAGAATGATAAATCGGTAATTTCGAAGTAATAAATCAATAAATCAAAAATGAAGTAATAAAATGTTTCGGCGAACTACACTTGTTTTTGTTACATTATTTTGTAGTAACGATCTGATTTTAAGAAATTAAATTATTTACGAATGAAAAACCAAATACCACAAAAATATACAGGCATTAAAAATATTTATTTATTAATTTTATTCTTACATAATTAAGAATAATTTAGATATCATACCTATAGGTATTCAACTACTTAGTACTTTTTTACTCCGTATAGAATAAAATACGATGAACAAAAATAAAAATAAAAACAAGTTTTTTGATCTATTTGCAAAAATAATCGTAAATTAAAAATTTATTACATTGTAATATTACTTAAAACTTGTTAATTTGACTTCGAGTATTGACCCTAATCTACGTTCCTGATTTTATACTAGTCTTTTTGCGCCCTTGGCATCCATTAAATAAAATAACATGTCATTCTTCAAAAATTAAAATACGTTCTTATACTTAGTTACCGTAGAACCGAGCTCAACAATTATTTATAATAAACAAAAAAAAGGTTTATTAGTTAAAAATTATTAGTTAAAAATTATACTTAAAGCTCGCTTCCACGGCCAGTACTTGTGAATACATATTAAGTTACGCTATACTTTTTTAAATGCAAAATATTGTTTCATTCCTTAAATCTAAAAGTCCAAAGAGACTAATTTTTTCCCATTCACTGTATTTACAGTCAAAATGTTTTTGTGACGCCTTAATTTGTACCATTTTACACCTATATGTGATTGATTTTGATAGTTTAAAATATACATATATTATCTAAACAGTAGATGCTGAATATTTGAATTGTATATTATTAATATTATTATTATTATTATTATTATTATTGTTCTATAATCAATAATTCAGTAATTTGCAACAAATACGATATATGAATCATCATTTCCTCCGATATACTCTTAAAAGAAATTTGAATGTATTTATTTTCATAAGTTTATATAATAAAAAATACTTCAAATTTTTTAGAAAGCAATTTTCTTCAAATAATTGTAAATAATGGATGAAAAGAAATTAATAAAAAGTATTAATACATATAGCTCTGTAAATGAGCAACAACAACATTTTTTATAGGCGGGAATGCTATATATATAGTTCGCTATGAAGGCACACAACGCTCCGAGCGCGCGGAGCTCTCGTGCAACTCGCCGCGTGCTGCTGCAGTCCGAGCTGGGGAGCGCCACAGTCCCCCGCTCGGTCTGGAGCAGCACACGCTATGGGACTCGTACAGTACCTCGCGAGTGCTACTGTAGCTCCGAAACAAGAGACTGTCCTAGTTCCTTTTTTCTTTCCGAGTAGGCAAAGTGATCTCTTCCGCTAGAAAAGCTTTTATGTTAAAGTTTGTTCCTTTTCAGCTTGGCTTGGATCTATAAGCAGAGATAAGTTCATACAAAAGCACACGTCAGACATGGGAAAAACCTTATTTGCAAACGGTGAAGATGTGGCTATATATAGTAGCTGATGGTACATATTGATATATATAAAAGAGTAGTAATTATACGTTTCAATGTCGTAGTTTTTCTGTTCATAAAGGTAGGACACTAGTTGTGATGCGAGCATCTTAAACAACACAATAAAGCAGAGAACATCTTTTCTATAGTGGATTATGCCTGAAGATATATTGGTCATTGATAGAGGGATTCGAGATTCGATTGTCACTTTAGAATAATATGGACTGATGCCTAAAATGCTTTGCTTTCTTGAGAAAGGATCACAAAAATAAGATGGGTCGTAGAATCTGTAAATAGCTTATTAAAAACATGGAAAATGCTTGATTGGGTCATACCTAACACCCACATACCATTCGGAGACAACGTTAGGATTGTGTCAGCCCTTTCCAATGCATACAGACCACCAAGAGTTTCAGCAGTATCACCTGATGATACTATCATTGCTGAGAGAATGCTTGCTTTGAGTAAGAAAACAAATTCTTTACAGAAACTCATTGAGAACAATGGCTGGGTCAGCAAACAGGTGATCTGGGAAAAAATAGAAGCAACCTCTCTTGAAGATTTTCCTCGTTTGACTATAGACGATCTCCAAAGATTAACAATAGGGGTTTAAAATCTGAAGCAAGCGGCCTCCTTTACTAGAGACGATGATAGAAATTACGTTATGTATATACATAAAGACGAGCACGATGTACTAAGGGTAAAGTTGCAATCTCGTCACACAAACTCAAAGCAGTACCAACTTTGGATTAAATATGAAAAGGACAGTTTTGACCCCATTAAAGGTTGGTACTGCCAGTGCAAAAGTCGTGCCCGAGTAGTAGGTTGTTGTGCTCACATAGCGTCTGTTCATTGGTGTTTGAGACACTACAGACACCAAGAAAATACTCCCCAATACAACAGTGATAGCTACCCAGAATTTTTGCTAGATGCTGCTGATTTTGAAGAGTCAGATGAAGCATCAGGAGAAGAAAAGAAAGAAGAAGATGAAGAACAAATGCAATAAAACAATTAAACAGAAATAAGTGAGAGGCAAGGGGACTCATGTTAAAAAAGCACCCCAAAGGGAACATTAATCAACCACGTCCACGTCGTTGTTCCTGGGTATCACAAAGTGTAGATTATTATGCCTAGGGTAAGTTTTGCATATTCTATCTAACATTTGCATAGGGGAGGATGGGGTATTGCCGGTCACCTAAGCAAACGTGCTTGTTATTTCCACTTTCAAATTGTTTCTTTTAACTTTAAATAATTATTATGTTGGTTCAAACCATTGACTATAAATATTTCTTATTGGATTAATTTAAAAATTTAAGGTATCGAAGCTATAAGTCGAAATAAAAAAAGCATTTTGACCGAATTTACTCCACATCAAAGGGTAATACCGGTCAGCCTTGGTACAATTCCGATCACTATTAGAAAGTTACAATTTAAATCAATTATATGAACTTTCATATGATCCGTCGCATTATTATTCGCACTTACATAGTGAAATATATAATAACATAACCACTGTTCAATCAAAAACACTTAAGCAAAGTTACCCTACCTGAGAGCGCAGCGAAACGTTTTCTTACCCTCATTTTCGGGAGCGTCATATAAATAACATTGTGACCGGGATTACCCCCATTCTGCTTAGTAATTTAAATTGAAATGAGAAAAAAATAATAGGTTTATACTCTTTTTTCTTCACTACTTCGTATTCTTAGATTGTTCAAATTAATAAAGATGCAAAAAATAACTGCATAAAGCAACAAATAAGTGTAGGCCTACACTTTGATTGTGTATAATTCCTTAATAAAACTGAATAGAAGGTTGTTTGGACATTAGATTAATTGCATTTTATGTTGCGTTTAATATACTATTCCAATTATTACCTAAAAATGTTTAGATTATTGAAAATAAGGGTGACCGGAATTAGCCAGTGACCGGCATTACCCCGCTCTCCCCTATGTAGCATACTAGCGTAACGCTACATATGACATGATTCTTGATTAGTTACAATGATCAAAGATAACGATAAAATTACAAAAACGTCCATCCTACATGGATCATTTCCGTTCTTCTTTTCCCCCTCGGCCCTTTTAAGGGGAAAAGTAAATAAGAAGAGATCGACAGTATACACACCCGTATGTGTAGAAGATTAATAGCGCCAAATCTTTTCAAAAATACCGTTGACAAATGATAGCACATTCAGCATTTGAGGGGGTCGCATGGGAAACCAGGGGGGTGTGAATAATTCATTTAGGTTGGAACGACTTACTATTGTTAGTAGATAAAACGAAAATCATGAATATGCCGAATAAAATCGATTTATTACTGCTAATTAAACGTTAATATAAATTTTGTTGTATCTGCTAGTAACATTAAATACTTTTCACTTTCAATGGATCATTCCCACTCTCATCACTCACCCCCTCCACCCCCTTAGAGACCTCTAGATGATCTTAAGGGATAAGAAGATTCGCTGATTTTAATTAAGCGACACCAAAAAGTTATATATCTATTTATCTGGATTTCTTTATCAACTTTTTTCAATTTGACCTTCAAATAACCTTGAACCTGATGTGATACAGCTTAATAGACCTCGGATTTGGAATCAACGACCCCAAAAACCCTAAGATACCCTGGTCAAGTATGGTGATCTTAGATATTTTGTATTTATATACTCTGGATACAGATAAATAGTAAAACCACCCCCACCTCCGCCTAAAGGGGATAAAAAGGCAAAAAATGATAAATAAAAGTAGCGGTAGCTACCGAATTACTGAAAATGCCATCATTTGCTAACAACATTTTTGAAGAGAGGCGGTGCATTCAAACTTGTATTTGATTAATAAAATGCTCTATCAACTCCCTATTAGCTAATAGGGAGTTGATAGAGCATTTTATTAATCAAATACAAGTTTGAATGCACCGCCTCTCTTCAAAAATGTTGTTAGCAAATGATGGCATTTTCAGTAATTGAGGAGGTGGCGGGGGAAAACTAGGGAAGGTATGAGTGGTCCGTTTAGGGTAAAATCGACTTATTATTGTCAGTAAATACTAAAAACAGTTTTTTTCAAATTTTTTCTACCAAAAATAATTTGGGGCAAAAATCACCCAAATTGACCCTCCTTCTTTGATTAAATTTCAAAAACTGTTTATTTTGTCTGTTTTTTTTGTTTCTTTTTTTACTTTAATTTCTTTGGTTAAATTCCAAAACGGGGTTACAGAAATATTAAAATTAATATGTATTAAAGGGACCTAACCACTTTAAAATTACAAATAAATTGCTTATATATTTTTACGTGAGGATAAATTATTTGTGATATATTAACTATTATTTTACGGCAAATTTAAACATTTTATCAAAAGATAATGAAAACATCTTTTAAAATTTTTTTAATGGTCGGTCAGGTCTCTTTGTTTGACTATACTACAACCTTGTATATTTCTTACTCTACTGCAAAGTTTTGGGAGTCAAACTGATCGGTTTGGAGTTTTTGATATTTTATATAATGTTCAAAATAAATATAATTAGGATATGAGTGTGGGAATTTTAAAGCCGCTGCAAATTCACTGGCACTTAGCTTCCTAAAACTAAATAAATTGTTCTAATATGAATTTCTTTATTGTAATACATTATTTTAAATATTACTATATTTCTTTCTAAAAAGGTAGGTTAGGTTTTTTTATCATTGATTGTTGTCAAAGATAAATTTCAACAAATTATAAACTTGTGATCATTGCATTATCAATTTAAAAATATTAAAATAGAATGATCGTTATAATTTGGTTCGAGATGGAAAAAAATAATATTATACAGCTTAAGACTCATTTAATAAATAGTGAAAATTTCAATAGAATCATTCTATTCTTTCTATCGAAAACCAACTTCTTAAAATTCATTGATCGGTAGCGTCACTGTAGAATAGCTTCTTAAATCATCGATATTTCTATAAATTTATTCTTTAACAAGTTAAAATTACGTTAAGATTATAAAAACACATTCATTTTCTTTCTAAGATTAAAGTGTTGAATAAAAATAGTCTTTCTCCGGTGAGAAAACAACATCGTAACTGACACAACATATAAAGGTTTCGATATATACCGTAAAAATGACTGTATGAATTATTATCGTAAAATTAAAAAAATGTAAAAAGACATAACTCAATGTGTAAACCAAATCTCAGCAATCAATCCAAAACGACATTGATATCGTAATTCATTACGATATGGTTTTTAGCGTTTATTCGTACAGGTATATAATATATATATATATAGAAAATTATAATATTACCGAGCCCTTTATTTTTGCCAGTAACAACCCAATCGAAAGAGCTTGATAAGAACCCGTGTTGTAGAAAAACGGGAGTTGATTTCTTAGATCCTGGGATCCGCTCAACTGATAACACATATCCATCATCTGTCACTATTTCATGTTCTTCGGCCGGGTAACCTTCTTGCCTAATCATGGCAAACTAAAACAATGTTTAAATTATATTATTTAATATACGCACTTCATGTTTATTTTTAAATTAAAAAAAAATTTGTTATAATTAACACTTTAAATATAAAAATTACAAATATTATAACGTACAGATTATATTGTTTAAAACAAAATTACTGTGCTGTGAAAAAAACTTACTGTTGTAATATCCAAATCATTACAGTTAACAAGGAAAGCGCTAATTAATGCAGCAATAGCATAAGCAACTGAAGAAACTTGTTTCAGACTCATTGCATTTTTATTGTATCTTCTTCCAAAAGTAAAATTAGATTCATAACATATAGATAACTAACATATTTTAATATATTTGAAGTCAACATGAAAATTTTGCTTTTGTTTAAACTTTTATCAGTTGATCGGTAATTGCCTGTAACAAGCAATTCTGGTAACATTGACAATCAGTGCTCAATTTGTTGTGTATTTTGTAAGATTCAAACATTGAAAAATATTGTAATCCATGTTTTTTTAATCAAATTACAACGCGTGTATAACTTCATTTTATAAAATTGAATATTCATATATTAACAAGCACATCTTTGGCACTTCACAAAATCACAGTAGTTAGACACCAAACTTTTCAATAAACAAAATATATAATTTTACGTTATTTTTATGTTCATGTTAAATAGATGACCAGTTAAACACTCAATTAAAACGATGTTCTTTTAGCGACAGAGATACGAAGACTAACTCATGTTCAATTTTCTGCCTGACACAATGCGATACCTTGCATAAATGCTGAATTAAAATTAAAACATAAAAACTATACCAAGGATTTCTACTCTGGCTCATAGGTTATAGCTTAAGAGTAAAACTGTCGGTCATTATCAAAATATATAAGAAACTTGTTTTAATCTGAATATTGTAATGTTAAGATATTAAAATAAAAGGTTATAACAATTTTTTAAATATTGTGCACATAATCATAATTGTAAGATTTTTAAATGTTTATAATCACTATTTTAAAATTGTATCTTGAATTTATCAATTTATATTCCGAGTAAAAATGATTTATATATAATTACATATAAAATCATACATAGTTATATATAATTATATATGATTCTATATAATTATATATAAGTACATATAAAATCATACATAATTATATACAATCATATAGAATTATATATAATTATTTATAATTATATATAAATCTTTTTTACACTCGGGATGCATCTAATTTCGAGGTAAAATAGCCATATCCAAATAATTAATTGTTATAAAGCATTGTATAGTTGTAAAAAAAACACGGACATTTAGTAATGTTAAAATAGATAAACTTTTTCCTGTGATCTTTTATATTTTACTGCACTATAATTTTATGTGAGATCCATAGGTTTATTACAATCCAAATAAATAGATACAAGTTATATGAAATAGTTCATAAATATAGCACTAAACTTACTTGCATCATTTGCTAGTGATATACATGCACCTTATGCGAGTAAACATATCAATTGATAAGTGATAGTCCTTTAGATGTATGAATAATTTTCAAATTTAAAATGCAGGGTCACGTTGTATGTGAATGATTTAATCATTTACTAACTGCACATTAATCACTTATTAGACAAATACATATCTTATAAAACAGTAAACACTATTAATCTCCTCGTAATTAGAAAAAGAAAAAAATTTTCGTTGAAAAAGTTGGATGTACGCTAGTTGCAAATAAAAAGTAATATATTCATTCTTTTTTGGATGGTATAGAAAACTTTTAAATTAAAACATTTAAGCTTCATGCTCAACGCGATACTATGACACTCAAATATAGTAAGTGTAAATAGGTTTAGCAAAATAACATTAATAATCATGAATTCTTTTATCGACCTTGGTTAAGTTAATGAGAAAACTCAATAAATACGTTTTTTTTTAATAATTACGTGCTACTTTTTATAATATAAAATGAGTCATAGAAGTTTAAAATAACTAACAGCACCTTGGTAGACGAATAACTAATTGATTTTCAAAAAGTTTAGAGTGTCTTGTACAATCTTTATCACAAACAATACTTCTTGCAAAATGTCTTGTATTGTATGTATGACGTTTTAATATTTGTTAAGATTAGAACTTGTAATGGAAAGCCTTTGTCTCCAATCCGAATATTTTTCAAATATTTCTTTAAAAAAATCCGCTTGGCGGCAGCAGAGCTGCGAGCGATAAAATGGCGTCCGCTCAGACATGTGCGGTGTTATATGTTGTCTGAGAGTATCCGTGATAAGGTCGGATAATTTGTTAAGGGGGTAAAGTTGCTAAGTTCCAGTGTGACGGGCCAAGAAATTGACTATTTTTGGCAAGTTTTTTAGCTTAAATAAATAAACTACTAAAGTAAGGTTTTCTACATCTTTTACTATACAATTCAAGAGTAAGAAAATATTTTTTAAACATTTTTTAAAGCTTTTTCTTGATGGTAGAGGGATTTGACTTGGTTGTCTTAAAATAAGTATCTCGCTCGCGTTAAGATTTTGGGAATCCCCTTCATATGAAAAAGAAAAATCAAATAGATTATTAATCAGTAGGGGAGAACGGGGTAATGCCGGTCACTGGCTAATTCCGGTCACCCTTATTTTCAATAATCTAAACATTTTTAGGTAATAATTCTAATAGTATATTAAGCGCAACATAAAATGCAATTAATCTAATGTTCGAACAACCATCTATTCAGTTTTATTAAGGAATTATACACAATCAAAGCGTAGGCCTACATTTCTTATAAGAAATCTGGTCTATAAAATAAGCTTTAATGCATATTATTTGTTACTTTATGCAATTAATTATTGCGACTTTATTAATTTGAACAGTCTAAAAATAAGAAGTAGTGAAGAAAACAGAGTATAAACCTATTGCTTTTTTGTCATTTCAATTTAAATTACTAAGCAGAATTGGGGTTATCTCGGTCACAATGTTATTTATATGACGCTCCCTAAAGTGAGGCTAAGAAAACGTTCCGCTGCGCTCTCAGGTAAGGTAACTTTGCTTAAGGTGATGCTAAAGCCACCTGCCACTGACAAATACGAGGAACCACTTTTCTCATTTAATTTTCAATTTTTAGCAAATATCTTTATGAAACGTTATTGTCCTAATCAAAAACAACAACTTTCCAGAAAGATATTTTCTCAAAATTGAAAATTGAATGAAATAAGTGGTTCCCCGCATTTGACTGTCACAGGGGGTTTAGCATCACCTTAAGTGTTTTTGATTGAACAGCGGTTATGTTATTATATGTTTCACTATGTAAGTTCGAATAATAATGCGACGGATCATATGAAAGTTCATATAATTGATTTAAAGAAATTTTTTACCTATAAAAGTAACTTTCTAATAGTGATCGGAATTGTACCAAGGCTGACCGGTATTACCTTTTGATGTGGAGTAAATTCGGTCAAAATGTTTTTTTTATTTCGACTTATAGCTTCGATATCTTACATTTTTATAGTAAACCGATAATAAATATTTATAGTCAATGGTTTGAACCAACATAATAGTTATTTAAAGTTCAAAGAAACAATTTGAAAGTGGAAATATCAAGCACGTTTGCTTAGGTGACCGGCAATACCCCATCCTCCCCTATGACTGTTGCTATCGTTGAAACTAAAATCATGTTAATTGATGAAAATTAAAAAAAATGGCAGTCATTCAAAGTTGAAGTATCGAATTGTACTCAATTTTTACACGTTAGTCGTGAACAAAAAATAATAAAATGGCAGTGAAATTTTTTTTCGTAGTTCCAACGATAGCCACACATATGTAGAATAACTGCAAAAAATTCAGACCGATTCAACGAGTAGTTTCTTTTTTTAATTTTCTGCGCCAGTTTAAAAAATGTGGTTTTGAGAAAAACACGTTTTAAGTTTTTATATTGACTTTTACGAAAAGACAATTCATATTTTCAGACCCACCACAGTGAACCTCCCGCCCCGTCCCTCTCCCCCTCCGCTTAACTGATTTTCCAGCGAGAATAACACAAATGAAGAGGCACACAGATACGCTCAAGCAATTATATATTATATGCACATAGTACGGTGCAGGTATGAGTAGGAGCCAGTTTATCACTCGAGGCAACTGATATTAGACATTGTAGTTTGAATTGTAAAAAAAACTTTAAGCGCTTGTTTATTGAAATTTGTTTTTTTTTCATTAAGCTATCATAACTTTTAATGGAGGTTCAGATCAACGTGAAAAAATTAGAAACTGTCGCAAAAAATCTGCATAGAATACCTATCTTGCTTATTAAGCTCTAGCAGAGTAGTCTAGAATGTTTCTAAGACTCTCTTAGTTCCAACCAGTTACAGTTGATCGGTTATTCGTGAAATTTTTCTCTGTTTGTTGCTGCTTTACAAGCGCTTCTTGTCCCCCAGCGTGCACGATATATCGACATGCGCTCTAATTATCACTTCTATCTTCTTCAAGGAACATAGCAATACGTTACAGCTATCATTCAAGTCAAGTCAGACGATAAATAAGTACCGATTTTAATTATATCTTAAACACTGAAGGTCTATTTTAACCCAGAGCTTTACCTTTGTTTTCACAGAAAAACATTATTTTTCGTTTATTGTAAAAATCAGTTGTTAATACATAATATATAACAATGCATAATGAATGATACAATGGATACTTTGTACCTGTAGTAATGTAAAAGTGGCTATGATTTTATATATTTAAAGAAAAACACAAGTTATTGGCAATATGACTCTACCACGTGACATTATGAAAATGACGACTCAGTGTACGAAAGTAATACAGTCTGCATAGGAAAATTTACGGTTTTTGTTAAATTTTTCGTTATTTATAACAAAAATTTACTGTTCATATGATTTGTGTAATTTGGAATATTATTATGTAGATGTACGCATATTTTTGTTCTACTAGAAGGCTGTGAAATGTAAAAAGAAACGAAATGAAGTGCAATTAAAGGAAATTAATCTATAAAATACATTAGATTATTTGATGAGTTCTTCAAATTTTCATCAATAACTTATGTACTTTGTCCTTTTATGATGCTGTACATTAAAAAAAAAGCCAAAAAATATCTGATCCAACGACTTATTTACATTATTTACATTACGTATATAAGTTAAATGTCGTATATTTTTTATTTCCTTATTTATTTAGTATATTTTATACAACATGCGGTGTGAAAATGATGCACAATAACTTAATGTTTTTTTTTATCCATTTTGTTATTTATTTATTATTTATTTAATTATCACATAACAAAAACCGTGAATCTCCCTATGCAGACTGTATTATTTTCCTACACTGAGCCGCCATTTTCATGATATCACATGGTCGAGTCATATTACCAATAGTAATTATGATGAGTACTACATTTATCGATAAAGTAGGAAACGTCGTTATTCAACTCGATATACGTATTTAATTAACTTAAAAAGCATTAAAATTAGTTAATAAAATGAAGACACGAAAACTAATAGTTTCGTTATAATACATCATTCATATATGTGTATATATATATATTTTCTTATTTTTCAATTTCATGATTTTGATTATTTCTTACATATATACATAAATTGATTATTAACAAACAATTATTTTCTTTTAATTTAATAGTTTATGGTATAAAACATTTTTAACGATAGTTTTCCATAACAGATACTATTTTTGAGTATACATACTTGGGCGCGTCTATTGCCCACAAATAGTCTACATGATTAAATGTTGGATACTCCACTTTGTAGTTCAAGATTTTATTCGGCAATCTGTCATAAAATCATCGCACATTCTAGAAAAATAAATGTTTTATTCGAACTTTAAAAACAATAATGCATCAAAATATCAAAAAGCATGATTTATAAAAAACCGAAGAATACCAAACTAAGAAATAGGAAATAGCTATTATCAACCTATACAGGCAAATTTTGTTTAGTATAACTACAACATATATTATTTTTATAAAATTGTATTCATTGATATACGAGTACATAGACATATTCACTTACTCTGGGACTTGCAAAAAAATCATTATCTGACCAAAATATACCAATCGGTACTTGAATTTTCGATATCTCATAGTCAGGAGGTTTAGTACTATTGTACATCTTTAAATTTATGTTCGTTCCGAAATCGTAGTACTGGAATCTTCCGGTATTTTCTTCTTGATAGTAATGAATGAAAGCCATTAATGAAGTTCCAGCTGGTGTATGATTTAAAATTGTGGGTAAAACCGTCTAAAGATATAATTCTGCATAATTAAATGGACATCTTTAGATAATGGAATATATTTGGTATAATTAAACAATTAGACCACCATGCATGAATGAAAATTTTGGAGATTTTTGTTAATTAACAATAAAGTAAATGGTGAATCCAATGCAAGTACTTTATTAAACAATATGCGAGATGTTTCTTTTAACATTAGATATATCAATGGGTGGTTTATCTAGCACCTACAAAAAATCACATTTTTCATCCGATTAACTTAAAAATTTTAACAAAACACTCTTTGATAAATTATCTAGAGATATACGTAAGATCTTCTCAAAGTATTGAAAACTTTTTCAATTCGCCTAGCAACTGTTTAAACATGTTGACACAAAGACGCGGCTATAGTGATATCATTTTCCATTCAAAAAATTAGAACAAAATTTATTTTTGTAACACAAACACGGTTTTCGCGCTTTTTGATACATGCAAGGAGAGCCCAAAATAGCCATTTTCCGACCGGCGGGCAAAAATAGTTACTTATTGTGTATCCAGGGCGGAAAGTAGGCGATTACCGCAATTAGTGCGCAAGGCCGAGTCAAGGCCACCCGTGTGTCCCGAGGCGAGCCGAGGGATGTCGAGGGGTTTCGAGGTAATGGCTGCAACTAGCAAGAGCGTTAATGAAAGGATGATGTTTCGTGCATATATGAAGCGGGCGGAAGGTGCGTTACTTTACCGCCCTACGACCGAACAGCAACGCAATTTCTGCCCGAGAATTTTCTTTTCCGCTCTATAACCCAGGTAAAAATGGCTCATATATGAACATATATAACGTTTCATATATGATCATATATGATCATAAACGAGTTATTGCAATACATGAACATATCTGATCATATATGAACATATATATATGTTCATGTACGGTTTTTTGTCATTAAAATATTTATTCGGGAGGATCGTTCATTATACGAGATAAAAAACTGCACTGATCTTAGATAATCCGGATGATAACACTCAAAGTGAGAGACTAAGCTATGATTCAATGATTCTAAAAATATTTTCTAATAAGCATATTTATTAAGGAAATGAAATCCGAAAATTGAGAAAATTGATTTCATATATGCCCATATATGCCCATACATGATCATATATGATTATACATGATTATATAAAAGGCAAATGAGATGCTATACATAACCATATATAATAATGTATTACTACATACGACTATATACGACTATATATTACTGTACATGCTTACATATGACTATATATGGATCCTTTCGAACATCCACGTGAAACTTTTGATGTGTCCATATAGGTATATAATATATAATGGTATAAAGCCATATATGGGCATACATGGCCATAAACGTTCATGTATGCTTATATGTTGCTATAATTTGTTTATGATCATATATGGATTAATATTTACATGTATGATTATATATATATTCATATATATTCATATATAATTTTCGTATATGATCATATAGTATATTATGACACTGTTGTCTCGCTTGTTGTTGACTCGCTTCGCTCGTGCGAAAACCCTCGAGCAAGGTAGAAAAACACCTCCCACAACAGTCTCATACGATATTTTATAGTACAACAACCTCAAAATCGACAATAAAGTTGGCATTTTGAGGTTAGTGTGCTATAAAATTTTGTTTTTAAATTAACGTCGCCATGTTTGTGCTCTCACGTGGTTCTAATCGACGACGGGGGTCTGCGGTGTGTTTGTAAACAAAGCACATGTCATTTTTACAGAGGTGCTTGTATCAATCGGCAGAGACTAGGATTCGAATCCGGGTCACCGATGATCATATATGATCATATATTAATATATATGATCTTACATGAAGTCAGTTTTACCCGGGAGTTCGCAAAGTAGCACTCTTCTTCTCTCGGGCGGAAAAGTAACATCTTCCCTCTACTTTATATGCATGAAATAGCAAACTTTCGGTGCGAATTTAGGTAACAAAATATGATGTGCACCATGGGTGGAAGACGATTAACGCTCGTGCTGGTTACAGGCTTTGCCTCGAAACCTTCAACGTGCCCTCGCGGTAATCGCCTACTTGCCGCACTTGATGCACAATATAATATTTTACTTTTAAAGACTTGAAGAATTATAATCTATGAAAATAAAATAATTCTTAATACTCGTATAATCATTCTTATTTAAATGACTTCCAAAATTTCACATCTATTTCAGTCTATAATTTTGACGTAATTAAAGAGTTGAGTTCATCATCAAAATAATTATAAAAATAATTAGAATATTTCAAAATTACTTACATAATTGGACTGTGGATAATCGAAACCGACTATGGAAAATATAAAATCAGCGCAAATTTTTCGTCGTAGTGAAGACAAATCGCAAACATCTTTAAAAAATGTTTTCAGACAAGGACTCTGTGCTAGAAATTCAGCTGTACCTATAATTTTGATGAAAATCTGAAAAACATACCAAATCTATAGCGTCATATCTAGTACACACAATAAATTTCAGCATTGTGTCATGATCTAGACTGAAATAGTTATACGAGGGTAGTTCAATAAGTCTTTAGAATGACCAACAGATGGCGCGCGAATCGCTCCAAATCATCTGTTTTCAGTCAGCACCACTCCCGACTAGATATATGGTGCAGTCACAGTCCACATCTTCTGAGTTTACGTGTTTTTATAACCAATTGAAAAAAAAAAATTGCTTGTTAAGAAAAATGGAAAAAAACGAGTTCAGAGCGGTAATTAAACATTTTCATTTAAAGGGTTTAACTCCATATGAGATAAAAAATGAATTGGACTCAGTTCATGGCATATCTGCCCCTGCCTTAGCAACGGTTTATAACTGGGTAAATGAATTTAAGCGTGGTCGTACATCAATAAGTGACGAACCACGTTCAGGAAGGCCCGTAGAAGCAACTACTCCCGAAATCATCAATAAAATCCACGATATGGTGTTGAAGGATAGAAGATTAAAAGTGCGTGAGTTAGCTGAGGCCACAAGGATATCTATAGGTGCAGTTGTTTCAATTCTACATGAAAAATTAGGCATGAAAAAGCTATCGGCAAGATGGGTGCCGCGTTTGCTCTCAGCTGAGAATAAACGCAATAGAGTGGTCGCCTCTGAGGCTCTTTTGGCGCGCATAAGTCGGAATCCTGAGGAATTTTTTCGTCGATTTGTGACTGTGGATGAAACATGGATACACCACTACACTCCTGAGACAAAGGAACAATCCAAACAGTGGATTTCCACAGGCGAACCAGCTCCAAAGAAGGCAAAGACCGTAAAGTCAGCTGGTAAGGTTATGGCTACAGTTTTTTGAGATGCACGTGGAATTATACTTATTGACTACTTGGAAAAGGGTAAAACAATTACTGGTGAGTATTATGCATCATTATTAGAGCAGCTAAAAGAAGAAATTAAAAAAAAACGACCAGATTTGGCGAGAAAAAAAATTCTCTTTCATCACGACAACGCCCGAGTTCACACATGCTTCGTTTCAATGGCTAAAATTGAAGAACTAAAATTCGAATTGGTCGAATACCCACCGTATTCACCAGATTTAGCCCCCAGTGACTTTTTCTTATTTCCAAACTTGAAAAAATGGCTCGATGGACAGAGATTTACGGACAACGAAGACGTCATTGCCTCTGTAAGTGCTTATTTTGAGGAACTTCCGAAAACGCACTTTTCTGAAGGATTAAAAAAACTTAAAAAGCGATTGACCAAGTGTATAGAGCTCCAAGGAGATTATGTTGAAAAATAAAAAAAAATTTACCCAAAAAAAATTGTTTTTATACTTTATTCTAAAGACTTATTGAACTACCCTCGTATCAATACATTCTAATAATGCATCTACTTGCATTTTATGAAAAATGAAAACAATTATAAGTTTGATAATAATCGACATTATATTCGTCGCCTAACTTATGATAAAGTATTACTATTTATTGGTATTTATACAGATGTATTTCAATGAACCATTTATATAAATTGTTAAAAATATATTTGATTTTACAGATATAAAAGTTATGATTACAAATTTTTTTAATATAATAGCTTCATAACTTCCAATAAGAGGACTTTCATAAATCTCTACTTATTCGGTGTTTACGTCATAAAATTCATACCCTTCTTATTCGTTGTTTACAACATAAAAACAATATATCACCCGAAATTCGCTAGATTCAATAGGATCGACTGGGCGTTGATGAGTCAGTTATGACTGCAGTCAACCAATAAGAACATGTGGGGCCTGCGGCGGCTCAGTTGGTAGAGTGTCGGATTCCCACGCCGGTGACCCGGGTTCGAATCCTAGTCTCTGCCGATTGATACAAGCACCTCTGTAAAAATTACATGTGGTTTGTTTACAAACACACCGCAGACCCCCGTCGTTGATTAGCACCACATGAAAGCACAAACATGGCGACGTTAAAAAAAAAAAATCCATAAGAACATGTCTTTTTATAATATAGATTCAATAAAAATTAAAAATAAATTGCCCACATATCGAAGATTGAGTGGAAGAAGAGGCTAACTTGGCATTCGCTTGAAGAAGGGGCTAACTCAGATTTCGCTTGAAGAAGAGGCTAACTCAGAAATTGCATAAAGAAGGGCTACTTTAACTAATTATTTCTCGTATTTAATTTTATAAAGAACAAATATAAAAAATAGTGAAACGCATAGGTTAGATAAACATTAATTTTCCTATTTTTTATTAGTACTCTTCACAAAATTAAGCACGAGAAATAATTAGTGAAAGTAGCGCGTCTTTACGCGATTTCCGAGTTAGCTCCTGCTTCAAGCGAACGCCGAGTTAGACTCTTCTTCAAGCGGAATCTGAGTTAGCCTCTTCTTCAAGCAAACGCCGAGTTAGCCTCTACTTCCACTCAACCGTCGATCTGATATTAAATCTGATAGACATGAATCGTATTAATATATTGCTTTTATAAAATAAAAATTCACTTATTTAAAAACAATTTTTTTCATTCGTAATATTAAATCTATATTTCACACAAATAATTTTCCTACATTTGGTGTTTTTTTTTAAATTAATATTTTCCTCCAATTCATGAGAAAATGGAGAAAGTAATCGCAACGGACTCTTTAAGTAATAAATAAACGCTATTGGGGCTAAGCTGAACATCGCCTTGACTTCCGAGGCGACATCTGGTCTTTCGACAGCCTTAACGTAGAAGATTGTTGTTCCCATCGAGTAACCAACGTAAATTATATTCTGATTAGTCACCCTTGTAACATATGTTATCTCAGCAGGCAAATCATAAATTCCCATCTCGTGCCAACTTGAATTTTTCAATGAATTATACAAAGATTCAATACATCATAATTATGCAAACATATTGTTAATTTTTTACCTAAAATTCCAGAAGCTGTAATCAGACGTAGTATAATTTGTGTGACATCGAGCGTATGTATTACCACGTGCATTTCCCAATTAAACATCGTATCCATGGTCGGCTAGTATAAAAGTTATAGTAGCAATAAATAATTTTAGTTGAGTTTAAAATTATGATACAAAACATTCACAAAAACAATAACATTATCTTTATCAAATATCATAAAATTTTAAAAATTTTATAAAACTTGTATTTAAATTGATGAGCTGTATCAAAAAGAAGATATTTTAAAAATGATCATGCAAGCACTAAACTATTTTTATTAAAAAAATTTTAATTTATTTTTCCTATCTTATAAATAATTCAAAATCATATTACCGAGTCCTTTATCCTTGCCAGTAACAACCCAATCGAACGAACTTGACAGTAAGCCGTGTTGCACGAACACGACAGATGCTCCTGCAGTGCCTGGTATCCGGTGCATCGTTAGCAAATATCCATCGTCCGTCATTACAATATGCTATTCGGCTGGATAACCCAACTTCCGAATCATTTCCGACTAATCAAATTAAATATTCTTACTACATAGATAAGAGATATTGTATACATTTTAACTTTTAAAAATAAATTACACCGAAATACTCTTGCATTCTGTTATTTGTTTTTTATTTTACTGATTGATTTATTTTTATTTATTTATTTATTATAAACAATATTTTTCAAACAACATGATGAAAAAACACAAACGGCGCGCTACAAAAATTTACCGTTGTTATGTAAATCTCAGAATCTGAAGGTCTATCACCATTGATGCACTCTAAAACTGTTCGATTTCCCGCTATCTTTACATCGAACATTGGCTTATTATATTCTGTAGCTGTACAACCATCGTTGATGACAGCAATAAAACACACTGCCAAATAGACCCTTTTTATAGTAGCTTGACTTTGCTTCATACCTCTTCTAAATTTAAACAGAAGCAAATTACAACGAGTTCATTTACAATGCACAATAATAAATAAGAAATAAGGATAGAGAATTTTTACATAGGAAATATTCGTGTAGAATTGTCTAATGTAGAAAAATATAATTGTATAAAATCTTGTTAAATAAAAAAAAAAAAAAATCTCTGCAATTAACACAGTCAGACAACTTGAAGACATTTATGCACATAAATTACTCCAGTATTTTCTATTTTCCTCTATAATTGGTATACAAACATTCTAATCAAACTGAATCAAATAAAAAATTATGTTACTTTAAAATTTAAAACACTGTAACAAGTAATTTAGAATTAGAACTAAGAAGACAAAAATTGGAAAGTAAATATATAGAAACAAAATTTACTGTGAAAATAAATATTTTCGTAAAAGAGAATGCATTATAACTTGCTCAATTGTGATAAGCTGTTCTCTAATCAAATTAAGTGCATTCAATATAATAATTCGTTCTATTTATGTAACAAACATCATTACCTTTATAAGTCAAAAACCAACTTGTAATAATTAGTCAGATTTTTTAATGATTTAAAATTTAAATTATGCAAGTAGGCCATCCAATTTCTTTTGAAGATCGTAATATATATATATATATATATATATATATATATATATATATATATATATATATATATATATATATATATATATATATATATATATATACATTAAATATGTTAACATTATCGAACTTCATACTTAATCAAAAGATCAATGGACCATTATAAAAGACTTCGGAATCTACTGGATTAAGCTAGCCGATGTACGTCTCCAATTTTCGAGTAAGAGATACTAGACTTGTCAAACCACTCTCTAAATAAGCTGAAATGCACTTTCGCTGAAAATACAACGATCTGCTGGAAAAAGGCTTCTACCTTGGGTATCATTTTGGTAAATAAATTAACCTTACGATGCGTAGGTACAGATCACTAATTATTTTTGAATGTTATCATATCTTACTATTATCATTTGAATTACGAGTTTGAATACCGTCACTTGGACTGCAGTTTTATAAACAGCGACCTCAAAAGGAACCCCGTAAATAAATTTCTACAGTTATCGAAGTAATAACGTTAAATTTATCATATTTTATATATATACCAAAAGGTTTTATGAGACTGGTGATTTTAACCCTTTCTTTACCGAGCTCAATTTGGTCACGTCGTTTACCAAGTCGTAAATCAATCACCCCAACGAGAAAATATGATATATATATATATATATATATATATATATATATATATATATATATATATATATATATATATATATATATATATATATATATATATATATATATATATAGGTATTCAAGAAGTCCTAATAACCTTTAATTTTAAAGCAGGGGGAGAAAAGGTTTTCCAGACTCGAATGATGACGTTGAACTCTCATGATAGTCTCGAGCGCCTTTGGTGCCCGAGACTCCCACTCGTGCTCAATCATCATCCTCGCATAGGAAAACCCGATTTTCTCCCCGTATTGCACAATACCCTATTGTCCACCACTAACATAGGCTTTTGACTTTGGTGACCTTGAGCCTTGCTTAAGGCGCATCTATTTGACTTTTATGCCACGCAAATGTTAAAAAACATTATATGTTAGATAAAAACGAAAATATTGAAGAAATTTAAAACTGAGTTCAAAAGAGCTTAATAAACAGAGGTTTAGAGTTTTTTAAAATCTCTCTCCAAGCTCCGATCTTTGAAAGAGTTATTATTCCGAGTTTGAAAATAATTTCGCTCCGGAGAGAAATTATTCTGGGATAACGGAGAATCGTGCCGAACACGATTCTCTTGCGCCTGACGAATATAGCTCTTGCTCGGAGCAAAAGATACTTTTCTACTAAGAGAATCGTGCCGAGCAGGATTCATTTGAGGGTCGATCGAATACTACTCTGACTGAGAGTGAAACTGTTCTTGGATAACAGAGAATTGTCTACGATGAGAACGCTCTTGTTCAGAGTAATTGACAAAAACTCTTGAGAGGATAACTCATGGAAAGAACGATGTGACAGAGTGAGTCATGAATATCGCTTTTGGGAAGAATGCCCGGATAAAAATGACTTCATGTAAGATCATATATAATCATATAAGAGAATTATATATGAAGATATATGAATATATATGATCATATATGTAAATATTAATCCATATACGAGCATAAACGAATTATGGCAACGTATAAGCATATATGAACGTTTATGGTGATGTATGCCCATATATGGCTTTAATACCACTATATATACCTATATGGACATATCAAAAGTTTCATTTGGTTGTTCGAGAGGATCCATCTATAGTCATATGTAAACATGTACAGTAATATATAATCGTATAGAGTCATATGTGGTAATACACTATTATTATATATGGTTATATATGGTACCTCATTTAGCCATTATATGATGTATAATCATATTTGATCATATATGGGCATATATGAAATAAATTTAGTCATTTTTCGGATTTAATTTTTTAAATAAATATGCTTATTAGAAAATATTTTTCTTATTTTAATATGATACTTCCGAAAACGGTAACTTTATCTAAGATCAGTGCAGTTTTTTAATTCGTATAATGACCAATCTTCCCGGGGGCTTATTCTTTACGAATGGCAACGTGATAGAGTCGATACACGCTTTTTGAATGACAAAAAACCGTACATGAGCATATAGGTTCATATATGATCATATACGTTTATGTGTTGCCATAACTCATTTATGATCCCTGGTAGAAATCTAAACTGGTTTCTAGCCAGATATTAGCTAGATTTTCTAAATCTGCTTTAATTCCGGTTAAGGAATTAGATAGAAATCAGTTAAAAACGACATGCTTTTCAGCTAATTTCTAGCTTGATTCTGCTTAATATTCTAGTTAATATAAAATTAATAAAATAAGTAATTTATGTATTGATTAATAATGGGAATAATTACATTTTTATAAACTTCGAAGTAACAGGCGCTTCTAATCATCCTAACATTAAGTATTTTACTAAATTAAAGTTTAAAATGTACCTTAAATAATATCTAGTATAGTCATGGAGGTTAGTGTATTTGTTTACATAATAACGCGTGTATTTAAAAAGTATTATTTACACAAAAAATACCAAAGCCCCGAGTACAATTGAAGAATCTTTATTAACGAAATGTATGTTATAAATAATCGAATACATGTAGTCATATAATTATTGTTATTTTAAAAACAACAATAGAAACAGAATAATGTAAGTTTTGACGAATTTTTGGAGAACTGGTAAATAAATATTTGTAGTTTTACAATTAACTATTATTACAAAATTTTATTTTCGACATCAATCACAAAATTTTTGTTGACTAAGTTACATGATTCACTAATTTACGGAAGGAAAATTATTAGTTATCAATTTTTTTTAGTATTGCATATGCGTATTTCTATATGCTCATAAGTTGCTATTTGTTGATAAAAATATTTATATTGACGGTATTTTATATTGAACATTCAATAAAGTATAATAATATGTATTTATGAAAACTAATAAATTGTAGAAACAAAATATAAATAGGTTAGATTTGTATACAAAATACGTACTTACTTAAAGCATACGTTTAAGCAGATTCTAACCAGATAGTAGCTAGAATTTGGTTTATTGCTAGCTTATAAATGTTCTGGCTAATAATTAATAAGCTAACCAGAATTTCTAGCTAACTTTCCACCAGGGATAATTCATGATTATATATGAAACGTTATATATGATCATATGTGAGCCATTCTTACGCGGGTGATTCTTATAAAGAACGATTATCTACTGAGGGCCAAGGAAATCGCTCTCTGTAGGAGTGTTCTTGCAAAGAGTGATCGAGAAAAACTCTTAAGGGGAGGTCGGAGCAAACTTTACCATTGTGACCTCCACCTCGCGCCGTATTTTTCACTATACGTCTAAAATTCACATAGTAACATCAAAATCTAGGTTGATAATAGTTTGTTATTATGTAAAGAACACCGGACAACAGCAATTTTGTTTATTAGTAGCCTGAAAAGTTTTTTATTATGAAATATTGTTACAATTGACGAATGGAAAACGGTAAAAGTGATGGTCATCTTACCGTTTCTTAGCTTTACTGATAGCTTCACCTCGCGCCGTATTTTTCATTATTTTACAAAATTGTACGCAATTATATACGCTTGAAGCTTTATAAACATTTATTATTATGACAAGAACACCGGACAACCGCATTTTTGTACCATAAATGACCACAAATTTTTATTTTTATGATATTAATTTTTGAGGTTAGGTAAAATCTGCACCAATCAGGATAGCTCCGACCTCCCCTTAAGAGGATAACTCTCGGCAACAACGATATGACGGGGGAGTCATGAATATCGCTCTTTCAAAGAATGATTCTTTTAAAGGGTGTTTGCACACTAAGAGCCAAGAGAATTGCTCTCTGTGTGAGCGTTCTTATTAAGAATAAAAATTCCAGAAAAGATGTATCCATATTGTCTTTTCCAAATCGCTCTGAACCCCTGTAATAAAGTCAAATATTCGTGAGAAACCTTTTTTAATATCAAGAAAAAAGGATAAAAATTAGTATAAGAAAATAAAAAGAAAATCGATTTTTTTACCAAATACCTGAATCTTCTTCCCATAAAACGACAACTAAGAAATGCTACTTCAAATTTAAGAGTTTTTCCCTCGTTTAAACAACTTAATTATGATACCAGATAAGACCGGATTTCGTATGGATTCGGGTATATGACTGTATGAAACAGGATTCAAAATCCGTATAGAAACGGGTAATATTATATAGGTTTATTTTATAATCCTGTTTAATAAGTTTGTAACCAGAGTTTTAACTCTTTCCAAAACCATTGAAATTGCCTGTCGAAATTCCTAACCTCAAATCTTTGACCGAAGTATAAACAATTAATTACAATTAATAAATAGACCGAATTACGAAAAGTAAGACATCATTGCCCTTCCTTCTTTAGCATTCTAACTCTGTTAAGTTTCAGGTAATAATATCATTACATATATAAATGGCATTTGAATGAAATTTCGAATCACGTTCCGTAGATCTCTGTTTTATCACGAAATTTCGTTCCAATGCTATTTATGTAGGCAAAAAATGTTTACTTGAAACTTTACACAGTTGTAGATAATTACAAAACGAAGAGCAATGACCTCTTAGTTCTCATAATTCAATTTATTCTTTTAATTATAGCCAATATTTTAGAATTCTCGAGTCGGTAAGGTAGGGAGGATAAAAATTGACTTTGACACCCTTAAAGGGTGTGATATTATATTATCCTCCGGTATGAATATGGTGAAAAGACAAACTTTTTTATTATTCACTTTTATGAGCTAAAATTTTGAAGGCTTATGTAGGATGATATTAATAGGTTATGAATCAATTTTTACTCAAGATGTCGATTAGTTGCAGAGTTATTGAACAAATACGATTTTTTTAAACGAAAACGACCTGTTTTCAAAATGTCACTTGCGCATAGCATTTTAAGAAAAAGCTCTGAAAAAATCGAGTCACTTCCTTGATTTGTCAACAAAATAAACTATTGACATAATTTAAAAAATTGTCTTCTACTTCCTCAAAACAATTTAGTTTTCATTTCACTTATAATAATGCCTAAAAATCACGTTTTTTGATAATGACTGATCGATAAAATGAAAGAAGAAGAAAAAAATTTAATTGTAGTCAACAGTTTATGTTTTACATTGTAACGAAATGAGTGCCATGTACCGGCGTTCGCACTATAGGCGACGCGCGCGCATCGAGGGTAGTTACCCAAAGAGAACGCGACTGGGGGCGCGGCGCTGGCCGCGCTGACGCCTCGAGCGCGTCACTATCGATTCAGAGTTCGATCCGCGCGCGTCAACGCCGTTAGAGTCTCGCCGGCATTTTCCCGCGTAGAAGATAGCGCACGCGGAGCGACCTGTTGACGCGACGCCGTAATCGGAGTGAAGTGCTTACGGAGATATCTCCCCACTGTGCCACGAGTGTGGAGGCGCGTCCCACGAGTAGCCAGAAGAGAGTGGAGGAGAGAGAAGCGAAGCGGAGGAGGAGATAGAGAGAGAGAGAGAGAGAGCGAGAGAGACAGAGACAGAGACAGAAATAGAGCGATCGTCCTCGAGGAACACATAATTGAGGTAAAGGCTAGCCCGCGCGTATAGATATTATACAAACCGCGAGCGGTGTACAGGGCTGCCCACCGTGGGCACCGCGCCCTAGAGTACACCAAGGTGTCATGACACCAGGCGCGCGTACGGCCCATCGTGAGGGCAACGCGTCTAGCAGCGAACGAGCTGGACGCGCACCGTCACTTGGTCTGCGCGGTTATTAAGTTCGTTGTCACAAATTGTTAATCAATCGTTGTTAATTTTGTTATCATTATTTAGTAATCTATTGTTGTTAATTTATTTGTTGCTGAATATAGTCTATTTTATTATTAAAAGTTAAACTCGCGTGAATCAATTTTCCCCACGACCCGCCTGCTCCTCGACCGAGTTAGGCAAGCGCGAAAAGCCGTTACATTGGCGCGTTGCGACAATTAACTTTCCGCGCTTTCGCGCTCCTTACAGATCGCGAAAACCCGTGCGTCGAGGTGACTCCGCACGGAGCTGAATCCACCGTGGTTCAGTGAACTTTGCAGCAGGACGGCCAGAGCAGCGGCAGCCAGTCAGAAGCTCAGCGGCGTTGCGCCGCTGGCTTACTCCAGATAGGAGCAATAGTGTACGCCAGTACGCGTTGCGTGCTGTGCTAGCTAATGCACGATAGCAGTTCGGTCGACGGCTTATTAGCCACGGACAATTGTTATTAACTATTGTCCCACCTGTTACAGATGGTGCCCTTCCGATATTATTCACGCAGTTAATTAATAATTAACGGAAAATATTTCAACATTTTTAAGAAGTATTAATAAATTTAAAACGACTTGTAAAATTTTATTTGAACGTGTAAGCAGGCCAAGCACGCGTACGCGAATCGAGCGAAAAAGCGGCACACCGAATTGTACAAAAGTGTGTGCGAGGTAGGTGAGCAGAGAGTGCGAATAAATAAATATTACATAAGATTATTTTTGCTCAAGCAAAAGCGAAATAATTATTTAAGGCGAGTCAGAGCAAAAATAACTAATCACGGCAGAGAAGTGTGTGTGGAAAATAGTAGAGTAGCGCGGCTGCGCAGTGGGCAGTACGATTAGCCGGCTCAAACAGCAAGTGTACGAGAAAAGGGCCGTAGTACGCGACACAGGGGCCCCGCTTCTACAATATTTTTTTTTTAATTTCTTTTTCAAGATTAATTTCAAAGAGAAATTATTGTTTATTAAGTATTAATAAACAATAATTGCAAAAATTATTTTTTTTTATTTTTAATTTATTTTTTCGATTTTTTTTTAATTTCCATATTTTCTGAATTTTTGAACGTTTAATTTTTTTTTAGATTTTATTTTGAAGGATATATATTTTCTAAGCTTTTAAATTTTTGAAGTTTTAAATTTTCAGATTTTTCGATTTGTTTTGGATTTTGGAAATTTATGGACATTTGGATTTTCGAATTTTTGGAAAAATTTTTTTGGATTTATTTTCGAGGGTTTCGGATTCTTTTGGGATTTTTGAGGCTTTAAATTTTCAAGGTTTCAAAATTTTTGAATTTTTAAAATTTAAAATTTTTGAATTTTTAAAAAATTTTGAATTTTTAAAAAATTTTGAATTTTTAAAAAATTTTGAATTTTTAAAAAATTTTGAATTTTTAAAAAATTTTGAATTTTTTGAATTTTTTAAAAATTTCAAATTTTTGGATTTTCAAAATTTTTGAATTTTTAAAATTTTCGAATGTTTGATTTTCTTAAAATTTTTGAATTTTTGATTTTTTGAATTTTTGAGGATTTTTTCGAGGTTTTTGAAGTTTTCAAACCCTTTTAAATTTCTTTTTCTGAGATTTTAAAATTCTCAGTGGTTTGAATTTTTGACGGTTCGAATTTCCAAAGGTTTTGGAATAATTCGAATTAGCAGTTTTTAAATTTTTTTTCTGAGACAAAACTTTTTTCTAAACGAAGGCTGAACTCATTTTTCGTTTCGAAAATTTTTGCGTCAAATCCCACACACACTTCTAACTTGCAAAACGAGATTTGAACCCGGTCACTCGAGGTTACCGGGTCAAAACGAAAATTGAGAAAATCAATTAAAATCACCGGTTTGAAGCGAGATTCGAATCCGAATACTTGCATAGATCGAAATAGGAAAAAGAAACCCGGGATTAGTTAAGAAAATAGTATAAAGACGATCTTGTGTAACAGAACGCACCGAGAAAAGCGTAACAAAGATCAGTCTGACACTCTGCTCAACCGAGAAAGATTTAATTGCGAAATTTTTCTCGGACCTTAAGTGTATAATACACTTGCACACACTTGCGAATAAAAGCGAAATCGAAAATCTCGCGTGGCGAGAAACATATAGGTAATTGCGAGCGAAGTCAGCAATCTATAGAAGATCAGAATGTCCATCACAACAGAGTCAGCTGTAGAGACGTAGCTGACGGAACTGAGTGGTCAGCAGCTATACGAAACACTCTCTCAGTTGAAGATGTCCACAGAGGGCAGCTACTTCGCACAGGCATATCGCCTGCAGAAATGGTTGCCCGGCAAGTACACAGCCAACGATTTCGTGGAACAAGACAATGAAGAAGGCGACAACATCAATATCAGAGCTCGACGCAGGCGCCAGTTCATCGACGAAACAATAGCGGCCGATATTCAAGACGGCACGCAGACAAACCAGGCAAACGCGCATAGCCTAGCAAATCTGATCACAGACACGAATCTGCTCAGAAAACTGTCACTTCGGGGGCTTCCAGAGGTCAACGAAACGTCACCAACAACCAACGAAACAACAGCCGATGAACAAACGATGGAGTCGGCCACACAGCCAATTGAGCAGATGATTACGCTAGTGTCAGCACAAGGAACCGAATTCCAAATACCACAGGATATATCGTTCGTATTGTCAGAACTGCTCACACAGGTCAAGTTGCTTCAACGACAAGTAGACACCCTGAGGCGAGAGCAGATTCTGTCAAGTACAAGGAACGAGGAAACCAGACGCCCGGGACATGTGACGATTCTCGAGCTACAACGGCGCCACCTACTACGGTACGCAGCGCCTGGGAGGGGGCAGATAGTCGAAGAACGACTATAGGCGATGACCATCAGCGGCCAAGAGATCGACCAGATGTGCGTAGGAGTGGCAATCCTGGAAACACCTCAAGCCCAAGATTCGCACCAGGAAGTTTGGACAGAACGTCTAGGTTCGGTTCGAATAAAGATGTAGGACAAGTAGTAAGAAAATGGAACGTCAGGTTCTCTGGCAGCAAGAACCAGAGTATAGACGAATTCCTGGCGCGGATCGAGGATTGCAACGCATTGAGCAATCTAACGGGTGATGAGCTTCTGGCAGCGCTGTCCGAACTCTTCACAGACAACGCAGCGACCTGGTATAGGAATAACCGAACGAAGTGGCGGACTTGGAATGACTTCACCACTTCAGCCAGGCGATGGTATGGTACAAATCGTCAATACCAACAGAGGCTATGGAATGAAGCCAACCTAAGAACACAAGGACTAGATGAACTGGCCCGAGACTACCTCACGTGCCTCATCGGCATAATGGATAAATTATCGCCGAGGCTTGAGTATAGTCATGAATTAGACTTGCTACACCAAAACATGCGGTCGGACCTACAGAAAATGGTCCGCAGGTGCGAGATCACTAGCGTGGAAACACTGCTGGACGCCGCCTCAGACGCCGAGCAAACGTTGGAACGAGAGAAAAGCATACGTTTGCCCCCGCCTCCGGAAGCTTCTTTGTTACCCGAGATGGCGCATAAACCCACGGGGCATAAACTCAAGGGGCAAAGAAACAGAAAGCGGAAGTATCTGCCATTTCGAAGGAAGAACCATAACCTTCGACATCTGATATCACGGTAATGTTTGCCAAGATGTTAGACGAGAAACTGAGCCAGTTTCGGCTAAACATGTCGGACAAAAGCGCCGTCCCCAGGAGCGAAAAGGGCGGGTGGACCAGAACGGACCCCAAAGCGCCCGACAAAGGGGGAAAACCGATTGGGTCGTCAACTCGAACGGGATGGGGAGCCAAACGGGCGCAACCTCCTGGCACCCCGCCAGGAGGGAGTAAACCAAGGTTTGACCCCACGCAGCCAATGAAATGCTACGGCTGCGGAGAGACAGGGTTCATGCGGAAGCATTGCCCTAAATGCTCGGGAAACGAGCAAGGGAGCGGCTAGAAAGGACCAAAGCCACTCCTAACGAGAAACCGGTCCCCGCAGAAACACTTCCCGTCGTAGCCGAGACTACGACGGAGGATGTGGACGTCCAAAAGAAGCCAGGCGATTCTCGTCCAGAAGGAGAGATAACATTGGAGAAGCCTCCGAAAGAGCCTAGGGTTACCGTAGCTCAGGAAGTCGAAGCTACGGCAACGACAGAGGACTTGGACGTTCAACCACGGTCAAGCCAGCCGACTCCCGAAGGAGAGGCCGAAGCGAAGGCGTTCACCGGCTTCGATTCTTTAGTAGAAGAAGACGAGCTTGTGAGACCGTGGGGAATGAAGTACAACCCCGAAGACGACACACGATAGTGGATGTCGATTGAAGTCACGGACTACAGGCTCAGAGCCCTATACGATCCTGGCGCATCCAGCACGGTCATGGGGGCGGTTGGACTGCAGATGGCCAGCGCACTAGGGCGAGAACTCTCACTGAAGTGCACAGGACGGGTGAAGCTACCAGACGGTACTTGTCGCCCACTAGTTGGCCATGTTATGCTCCCCATTACTGTGGCGGGTATAACCAAAGAAATACGAGTAGGCATAGTACCTCACTTGGACGATGCGTGTTACGTCGGTGTTAATTTCGTCAAGGAATTCAGGGCCATGCTCGACCCAGATACCGATACGATGTACTTCAAGGGTACGGAAGCTAAACTACTATGTGAAGTAGCCAGCTTAGAGATGGGAGTAGCCGCACTCTCGTCCGTTGGTGTAGCAGATGCCACGGAAAATGAGCTCAAAGAGCTGGAAGACCTTCTGGACGAGATGTTGGCAGGTCAAAGAGAGACGTGCGGATTGACGTGTGTCATAGAGCACAATATCGACGTCGGTTTTACGAGACCGATCAAACAACGATACTACCCCGTCTCTGAGAAAATCGAGCAGGAGATGCACCAACAGGTAAAGGAAATGTTGGAACAGCACATAATAGAACTATCTAACAGCGGATGGTCGAGTCCAGTGGTTATGGCGAAGAAGAAGAACGGGACGTATAGGTTCTGCGTCGACTATAGGAAAGTGAATGCCCATACAAAACCCGATGCGTACCCACTAGCGTATATGCAAGACATACTGCGGAAATTACGCAGGGCTAAGTACATATCGACGACAGACCTTAGAAGTGCGTATCACCACATACCACTGGGCGAATCTTCCAAACCCATAACGGCCTTTACAGTACCCAGAAAAGGGCTATTTCAGTTTGTGAGGCTCCCGTATGGTTTATCCCACGCTGGAGCCACGTTCCAGAGATTGATAGATATGGTGATCGGTAGCGAGCTCGAGCCATACGTGCTCGCTTACCTAGACGACATCATCATAATCTCGGAGACGTTTGAAGAGCACAAGCGCCTACTCAGGCTGGTATTGAAGAGTTTAAAGGCTGCAGGGTTAGTGATCAACAGGGAGAAATGCGTTTTCTGTAAGCCAGAGGTCAGATACATGGAAGTTTTAGTGAACCGGGACGGGATCAGGCCCGACCCAGAAAAAATTGAGGTAGTCCTGAACTACCCCGCTCCCAAGGATCTGAAGCAGCTGAGACGATTCTTGGGAATGTCATCCTGGTACAGGAGGTTAATGAAAGATTATGCCACCGTGGCCGAGCCTCTAACGAGATTATTGAAGAAGAGTCAAAAGTATCAATGGCTAGAAAATCAACACTACGCATTTGAGAGATTAAAGGCGTTGATTGCCTTGGCTCCAGTACTTCAGAGCCCCCTACCGGACGAGCAATTCGTTGTAAACACGGATGCGAGTGACACCGGGATCGGCGCGGTGCTCCTACAGGAAACGGAGGGGGGCGAGAGGGTACTAGAATTCGCCAGCCGAACCTTAAATTCAGCTGAGCGGAATTACAGCGTTCCGGAACGAGAATGTCTAGCGGTAGTATGGGCCATAGACAAGTTCCGTCCGTACATTGAGGGCTATCATTTCAAGGTTGTCACCGACCACATGAGCTTGAAATGGTTATGTGACATGAAAAACCCCACAGGCCGGTTGTGCAGGTGGGCGTTACGGTTACAAGGACAGAGTTTCGAGGTAGTTTATAAAGAAGGAAAACTCAATTATGTCCCTGATGCCCTATCCCGAATGTACGAAGAGGAGGGGATAACACTAAGCTCACTCAGCTGGTCAGAAGGCACCAATGACCAATGGTACCTCAAAGTGGTAAACGACACAGCTGAGAGACCGCATGAAAATCTGCGCTGGAAGATCGTGGGAGAGAACCTCTACCACTATCGACCAGATGAAAGCGTCGACAGTGTCATAGGAAACGATGACGCATGGAAAATGGCCGTGCCAGCCGAACACAGGCGGGCCATACTGAGAGAAAACCACGATGATCCCACTGCTGGTCAGCTCGGGCGAGATAAGACATTCGCCCGAATAAGCCAATATTATTATTGGCCGAACATGCACGCTGGCGTGCAGAAGTACGTCAAAGAATGCATGGTGTGCCAGCAGTGCAAAGTGGTGCAGAAACCTCCCATAGGAATGATGGGTAGGAGGGTCGTGGAAAGACCGTGGCAGATAGTGGCTGGAGATATCACTGGTCCACTACCACGTACGAAAGGCGGCTATGAGTATATCTTGATATTTCAAGATTTATTTACCCGATGGGTGGAGTGCATACCCATTCGGAAGGCCAACGCTCGGACGGTAATTAAGGAATTACACGAGCGAGTCGTCATAAGGTTTGGGACTCCCGAAACTTTCCATTCGAACAATGGCACCGAGTTTAAGAAAAAGTACTACACCATGACTCCCCCATACTGCCCGAGAGCGAATCCCGTGGAGAGGGAGAACAGAACCCTGAAAACGATAATTGCGTCTTATGTTCAGGAGAATCACAAAGCCTGGGACGAACATTTACCAGAGCTGGTTTTCGCAATGAACACAGTCAGTCACAGTTCAACAGGCTATAGCCCGGCCATGCTGAATTATGGGAGACAACCGACGCCATCTGGGACCGCAAAGCGTACGCGCGATGAGGAGGCTAAAGACTCCGTGCAGAAAGAGCTGTTGCGATCTTGGCAGGCGAGAATGGAAAGGTTACACGAATTGCATCAGCAGTCAGCGTTACGCTCAGTGACTGAGCGGGCCAGGCAGGCGAAGTACTACGACGCTGGGCGCAGAGAAGAAACCTTTCTGCTTGGCGACATAGTATGGAGAAAGAATAGAGTACTCTCCTCGGCGGCCCAGGGCATAACGGCGAAACTAGCGCCGAAATATGCAGGTCCATACATCGTGATCGGTATCCTCGGCGCCAATTCGTTTCGATTGTTTGGTCCGAATGGGCAAGTCGAGGAACTGGTCCAAGTCGAGGATATGAAGCCTTTCGTCCCAGGGGAAGATCCAGCGGAACCTGGGCAGAAAGAAGAAAGAAGGACACGAGAAGAGAAGGATCGCCCGGTAGGGGACTCAGAGGCGTCGGATCAATCGCCACCGCCTACCGAAAGCGTACGTGAGACGACCCCAACGGGGGTTACGAGTGATGCGACCCCAGCGGGGGTAATTGGCGATGCGACGCCGACCGACGATAGCGTGCGAGATGCGGCTCCAGCGGGGGCAACGCTGGCGGATGACGACGGCAACCAACGAGCGAAGCCAAAGCGCGGTCGTCCGCGTAAAGCAGTATACGTCGTCAAAACGGCGAAAGCCGCAGCCAAACCGAAGAAGGCACCGCGTGAAATCGAACCGACTAAGCGCCCGCGAGGTCTACCGAAGGGGTCTAGTAAGAGTCGTAATCAGAACTTGCCGGCACCCACCTCACCGCGTCGCACGAGAAGCAAGCGCGACATGCCCTACCAGGGCTAACATCAGAACTGTTCCCTTCTTTAAGATGGAGGCTTCACAGGAGGACGTCGAGAAGATCGCCGCCGCCATACTCAACCTACAGCTCAGAGAAAAGATGCAGGCCGCACTACACGTGTTCGACCAGCGGTTGAGCAAGCTGGAGGGAGAACGGCGACGACGAGAGGAGACCAGAGCCTCCGTATTGATAGAAGAGTTGGAGGAGGACGAAGACGAAGCGCGGTCCAGGTCACCTGGAGTACCATCTTCCCCCGGCTTGGGAGAACGCCCGTCGACGCCGGACAGGTTTGCCATTCCATTGAGAGTGCCGACCCGGGAGGTATTCTCCCAGAAGGAGCTAGAGGCCCAGCATGCCGCTGCGTAGTAGCCAGAAGAGAGTGGAGGAGGAGATAGAGAGAGAGAGAGAGAGAGAGAGCGCGAGAGAGAGAGAGCGAGAGAGACAGAGACAGAGACAGAAATAGAGCGATCGTCCTCGAGGAACGCATAATTGAGGTTAAGGCTAGCCCGCGCGTATAGATATTATACAAACCGCGAGCGGTGTACAGGGCTGCCCACCGTGGGCACCGCGCCCTAGAGTACACCAAGGTGTCATGACACCAGGCGCGCGTACGGCCCATCGTGAGGGCAACGCGTCCAGCAGCGAACGAGCTGGACGCGCACCGTCACTTGGTCTGCGCGGTTATTAAGTTCGTTGTCACAAATTGTTAATCAATCGTTGTTAATTTTGTTATCATTATTTAGTAATCTATTATTGTTAATTTATTTGTTGCTGAATATAGTCCATTTTATTATTAAAAGTTAAACTCGCGTGAATCAATTTTCCCCACGACCCGCCTGCTCCTCGACCGAGTTAGGCAAGCGCGAAAAGCCGTTACATTGGCGCGTTGCGACAATTATCTTTCCGCGCTTTCGCGCTCCTTACAGATCGCGAAAACCCGTGCGTCGAGGTGACTCCGCACGGAGCTGAATCCACCGTGGTTCAGTGAACTTTGCAGCAGGACGGCCAGAGCAGCGGCAGCCAGGCAGAAGCTCAGCGGCGTTGCGCCGCTGGCTTACTCCAGATAGGAGCAATAGTGTACGCCAGTACGCGTTGCGTGCTGTGCTAGCTAATGCACGATAGCAGCTCGGCCGACGGCTTATTAGCCACGGACAATTGTTATTAACTATTGTCCCACCTGTTACAACATATACTAAGGTATATTTTCTAAAAGTTTCAAATAGATTCATAAAAAGTTTGCAAAATTTGTTCCAAGAAAAACCTATTTAATGATTCAATTTTGTACGTTATCTAATAATGTAAATTGCTTTACTTAAGACGGCTTTCTGGTGATTTTTCAAAGTTTTTGTTTAGTCCACGATCAAAATCTGAAAAAATTACCTAATATTCATAATATAAAAAGTATGTTTTTCAGAATTTTCCAGATTTTGTATCCTCCTAGATTCCAAAATATGCACACTTTAGTAATTATTTAGACCAGAATAAGGTAGCTTTTGTAAAGTTAGTTTGCGTCAAGATATTCATCGAACAAATATGAAAAATTTATCATCATTCTAGACATTATAAGGAAGAAAAGTTAGCATTTATTATACTTTTAAGTCTATTAATTCACTTTTAGAAATATACTATATTAAAATGATAAATAAATGTCATATTTTCATGATTTTTTAAAGGTTAATATCATTAAATACCATTAGTAATCCAATAAATTATATACCATTAGTAATCCAATAAATTATATACCATTAGTAATCCAATAAATTATATACCATTAGTAATCCAATAAAAGTACATTAAAAAATACTAACTTTTGTTCGAAATACGTTAACAATATTTGAAAAAAAAAGACTCAAAATGATTCACTGAATATATTGGCGAAAATCAGCTTTAGCATACTGGAAAACTTGAAGCAGAAAAAAACAAGCTTTTGTAAAAACAAGACTAAAATTCTGATATATTACGTATTGCATCTTTACATCACTTTTATTTAAATTTTTTTAATCTTTCATGTATCAAATACATTTGGTACACTATCAGGTAACTATATCATATACGTAATATATTATGTAAATAATAATTAATTATAAATACACTAAATTTTCAAGCCTAGATTCTATTTGGTTAAAAAAACAAAAAAACGATAAAATTTTATTTTTAATGTATTACTTGCACTATAAAAAAAAACGTTTTCTTGTGCTCGGACTACTTGTATGTTTTCCATTAAGGGGTAACACTACTCTAGGTACATCTATTTTTGCCGTTTTTTTGTGGTTAAATAATAAACGAAAAGAAAAATTCGTTTAAAGAACTTTATTGTACAATTAATGAACTGTAAAAAAATTTTTTTTTAAATTTGATTTAGAAAAATATCTCTTTGTACTACCACGCCTACTAATATGTACTTTAAAAAAACTTTGTTCTTTTGTTCTAGGGTTCATCATATACGAGAAAACTGTCTTCCGTTCGAGCGTCAACAGAAAAGTAACGGCCTACTACGGGCTCCTGTGGCCGTCATTTTGAAAAAAAATGAAATTTGTATACACTTCATCATTGTACAATAAAGTTCTTTAATCGAATTTTTCATTTCGCTTATTATTTACCCACAAAAAATCCTGAAAAATAGGTGTACTTAGAGTGGTGTTACCCCTTAACGAGTAAAGAGCATTTTTCTGCAAGAAATTTTGTTTTAGTTTTTCGGTCAAAAAAGACCAGAAATCTACCTTAAATACGTATAACTTTGTTAAAACATTAAGTTTTAATATATGATAGGTTTCAAAACATTCTTACAATTACAAAGATTAAGAAAATTCAATAGAATTTTTTTTTATATTTTGGCCGAAAGACACCACAGTCCTACCTTAATGGTTAATTTTTGGAAGCTTATTATATTATTAATTATATTATTATACCTTATATATGAGGTTAATTCGTAGTATTTAAAGTAAAAATAAAATGCTAATATATGCGAAAATATAGTTTTTGTTGTAATAAAGTAGTGTACAAGTTTCGAATACACAAATATAATTCATATAAATTGCGCTGTTATAAATAAATTTTCGCATAAAACAAATCGCTTATTATTCGGACAAAGTGAACATAAAAGCTAAACTACTTATACCAATAGAATAGAAGGGTAGACTTCTGCGTCGGTAGATTTATTCGTTATCATCAAAACTTACATAACAAATTTTTTCTAAGCCTTCGTTATCCCAATATATACCTTTTTATCATCATTAGTACAAACAAAATTTTCGTTCGCCCCCGATAAGGGGCGAAATCGAACAATGCATTTTAAATAGCACAAGCATATATTAATAAATACGTAACTTCAATTTTACATCTTTTAGGAAATATAAGAAACTAATAATTATTCAAGCACATCATATGTTTAATTCCTTTTTACAATTTACATAACATTATTATAAATACTAACGATTATTTATATTTAAAATTTAATACAAAGTTGATGTATTTTATTGAAACTCATAATTCTAGCTAAACATGTATCTTTGCGGACTATATAGATGACAAAGTTGAATGCCTTTTTATAAATGTGCTAAACCGATCCGCTTCTGTTGTGCTATTCTTAATCCAGCTTCCAGCAGTTTGTCAATTAATTGCCGTTAGATTATATAAGCTAGCTGGCGAATACGTATAAGGCTTTACATGTTTAAGATTTAAACTTGTCGGCGTAGTCGTTTTAATTAAAAATATTTTAAACAATATTAACGTCAACTTGATTATTTTTTTGTTTGACACAATAAGATAATATTGATATGATCACGTTATAGTAATTACTAACAATATCTCTGCATACGATAATTTCCTACCTTTGAAATATTGCACTGCTTGAAAAATAGTTTCCGAATCATTTTGGCATATTTTGTCTTTTTTATGTTGTTTTGAACTGTGAATTAACAAGGTATTATTAATACAATTAAATAGAAATTGTTTCATGAAAGAAATATGGTGTTCGAAATCGCACCGAATTTTGTGTTCGATTTCACCCCAATGTAAGAAAATACTTTAAACAATAGTTATAAATGTTTAGTTCAAGTTTAATAAGTCGACTAGCAGATTAAAACAACTATCGAAGGTGCTATTGAAATAGTATGTATTTATTAGACTTAAACTCTTACTTGCTTATTTATTATCACAAGAATTTTGATCCACCGAATAGTTTGTTAAAACCTTCAAAAACAAAGACCCGGTTGAATATTGGTCTAAAATTTTATTTGGACGCTTCTAAACATGGTAAAAAGTTAGTTTCGATGGTATCTTTAAACTAGTTCATCAATAATTACGATTAGACATTCCTACTACAAGGTATATACTTTGTTCGTATTCGCCCCGGTCTCCCCTAATGATTGCGTTTGATAAAAGTTATTAGTGCACACTCACAAAAATGGTTTCTACAATTAAATGATGAACCACGTATTCTTAATATGAGAATATAATCTACTTATTCCTACAGGAAATATGCTAGTTACTATTTATTAATAATTATTAACATTTTTTCAAATAAAAGAGAATATTCTTAACTATGAACCAGCAAAATCAAAATCTTTCAGTACTTTAAAACATTTCAAAAGATTTTACGGAAGTCTATCTTTTGATTGGAAAAATTATAGAACAAAAATTGATATTATGACATGGATTGAAATAAATGAAAAATGTTACAAGGAGAAAAGTTTTTGTTACAAAATAATGATGATATTTTGCCAAAATTCATTCAAATTGAATATATTGTCTATAGGATTTAATGAACACGTACGCGCTTACTGTATACAGCCAACTGAATAATGAGAATCTTACGCATGTAGAAGGATTTCATTTTATGTGGACCCATGAAAAAATATGTTTCAGTGTAATGGAGAATCTTATATCTTATGTTTTATATGTAAAATATTGTGAATAAAATTTTCGATACTAAAATAAAAATTATATCTAACTATCTTAGTATACTAGGCTTATAGAAGGCTAATAGTGGAAATCATTTAAAATCAATTGGATTATTTATTATTCTATAAAATTTTTCTTCGGCATTTAAGAATAATGACTCTTCTAATATAGCGCTCTTCTCCACTTTTATCTCGCATTTTCGAGAATAATGAATTTTATTCCCGCAAATGCGGGAGTAATGGATTTTATTCCCACAAATGCGGGAGTAAAGAAAATTTGTCGGAATAAAATATAGGAGGGAATAAAAATCTATTTTGTCCCGATTTTCATCGGTATATAACTAAAACTTTAATAAAAAATCTATGCAAAAATGTATAAACAGATATAAGAAATTGTATAATTATGTGAAACACTTAAAATTTGGGAATACATTTAGAACAAGATTTTTAAAAATATTGATATTTCGCACGATTTCTTAAGTTTTAAAAACTCCCACATTTTCTCGCAGATTTTCACATTTTAGGTATGTATAAATATTTGATTAAATTTAAGAGACTGAAAAAATATAAAAATTTATGCAAATTTTATTACATAAAATACCTATTATCATAAGTATGCAAAACTATAAAATACCCTGTGGAAATTTCAAAATGTGAAAAACTGTGACAAAACTGTGAAAATGTGTGTAAAATCATGAGAGTTTCGTGAATAACCGTGAAATTAGGCTTACATTTGCAACAGGATTTTAAAAAATAATTATAGAATATTTCATAAATTTTGTCACAGTTGCTCATAGTTTTTCACAGTTTTTCACAGTTTCTCACATTTTATCACAATTTTTCACAGTTTTAATTTCCTTTATGTAAGAGAATGTAACGAAAATCAATGTGAGAAAATGTGAAAAACTGTTAAAAACTGTGAAAAAATATGAAAAATTGTGTAAGTTTTATTAGATAAAATACGTGTTTTTTATAAGTGTGAAAAACTGTGAAAAACTATGAAAAAACTGTAAAAAAAACTGTGCATATTTGTTTTGTAACAGATGTTCCAAAAGTATGTATATTTTCACATTTTTTCACCCTTTTTCACATTTTTTCATAGTTTTTCATAGTTTTTCACAGTTGTCATTTCTACAAGGGAATCTATGAATAAAATGTGGAAAGATGCGTATATTTTAACTGATGTTCCAAATTGTATGTAGATAAAATTTTTGTTTTTTTTTTTACAATCAAATTTTTATAGTTCTCACAATTTCTCGCAGTTATCATGCCACTAGGATTGTTAACAAATTAATAAATAATATGATGGTGATATTATACACCTAATTTATAATTTATAATTAATTATATAAAATAAGTTAATATTTACGGTCAGAATTTCGGCGATAAATTTAGGTTTTAGTTTTATACCTTAGAATTTTATAAATATTTTTTAAATTATTATTTCTTATAAAAAAGCAGTAATTAAAACTATATGAATAAATAAAAATAAGAAAGATTTGAGTATATTTTGTGATGTATGTCAAACTTTTGATAAAAAATACAATTTATTAATTTATTAAAAATGCATTTGAAGAATAAAGAATAATATATGCCTCAAATGATTGATTGTATATGACAGCTGTACCTATAATATAATTTTATCTTTTTTATTCTGGAAATACGAGACAGAATAAATTTCAGTTTTATTAGACTGCACAGAAAAAACATGACCCATGAAGTCATGACTGCACAGGATTAAGTTGACGTTTAGGCGGTTACAATGTCAAGGTCGTCAACAACACATACCAACATATACCTTATACCATCAGGAGGGAACGAAAGACTTTCATTTTCGCGCACCGCGCAGATTCGTTCGACTTGCAAAGTATACAGCACATGTCGCCGATATAATCCTGAATTATTTAGAACAATTGGATAAAAAGTATTGCATGTCTTCTTGAAAGGTAAATTGTTACGTATTGCTTTCCGTTCTAACAATCTTTTACTTATATAATAAGCGGAGTAAATGTATTACATTTTCCAGCATTTCTAGTTCAAAAATACTAACCGGCTAACCTAAAATTTGAGAATAATTTTACAAAAACACAAATGTAATTTTGTTTTGTTTCAATTATTTACTACCTATGTCTTTCTAAATTATACACTTGTTTATTATTATTATTTCTTATTTATCAATCAAATTACTAATAAAGTTGTATCGGATAACCTTAAAATACATACAGATATTTTTATATCTAAATTTGCTGTGCACTGTTGTTTGATTTTTCTGAACCAACATCGTAAATTGTATGGTTTTTTAAACTATAAATGTATTATTAATTCTGGAACTTTATTTTTACCTTCCCTTTTATCTAAAAAGAATTTATTTTTTATTAAAATTTATACATATAAATAAATTGACTACTTAATATTATTGTAATGTTTATTTTTGTAAATAATAATGTATAATCAGAACAATTAATATGAAAATTTATTTTCCTTCGCATTTTCATTTATTTTTACAAAGACTTTCTTATCAATATTTTTCCTTCCAGTAACTGTTTATCTATTTTACATATGTACCTAAATAAATATTAAATAATTTGATTAAGTTCTATTATAATAATAAGTTTTTTCTGATGCCAAATTGTTATTTCTATTTATTTTTGTTTTATTAAATTATTACAAAAAACATCTAATTTTTTAATATTTTATGCCAACAGAAAAATCCACAATGAATGAAGCTACTCTTCCTCCATCGCCTAATTGGTATTTGAACAGCATTCTTGCATGTGCAAATGATGGTACTGTTGCTTGGGGTGCAAGAAATTCTGTAGTAATTGCCAAAGTAAAGGATGACTCCAAACAGTTAGATTTTTCTATAATTGACAGAGCTCATGCAGACCGAGTTACATCCATTGCTTTTTCTCCAAAGAATGATGAGGATGGTACCCATCGTTTGGTATCTGCTGGAGATGAAAATATTGTCAAATTATGGAGTTTAAAAGATTTGAGCATGGAATTGAAAAATTCTACATTAAATGTATATTATTTTCAATTCTATATTGTTATAGAACCTGTATATATTTCTTTTTGTTTAATCATTAATGATAAATTATTTGATGTTTACAGAGCAGTCATAAGGTTATTGGAGTTGATTGGTCCAAGCACAATTCTAATCTTGTCTGCTTCATAAGTGAAGATGGCTTATTGGTAACATGGAATCTCAATTATGATGCTAGCCAATTAATCACTCTTGGAAAACTCACTGCCACATGTATATCTTGTTGTCCTCATGATTGTAATATAGTAGCAATTGGATCTAAAAGTGGTTTAGTTTATGTTGTCGACATACATGGATCTGGTAATATTACTTACAAATTAAGAGGTCATGATGTAGAAATTGTTAGTTTATCGTGGTGTCCAGTACCTATTAACATTTTTGACAGCAAAGATTCAAAAGAATTTCTATTAGCTTCTGGTGCTAAGGATAGGTATGTGAGAAATTATACATATCTATAAATACGTATTTAGTTTTCATTTTGTTTTATTAGACTTTTTATTTTCTAGTATCAAATAAAACATTATATCTTTTACAGAATTGTATTTTTATGGAAAGCTGGTAGCGATGGTCGCTATCAAACTCAAATCACATTTCCAAGTACACCTTTAGATTCAAATAATCACAAAAGTAAAGTCAGTGCTTCAGCAGGCAACTACACTGCAGTTTGTTGGCTGGAACCAACAACTCTTCTCACAAGCTCACCATGGGGAGAACTTCTCTTGTGGGATCTTACTGGAACTGCAAAGAAGAAATTCACACCAAAGTTAATCCATGCAAAGCATGGCAAAGGATTATTTTCTATTGCAGGTTTAGCTGACAAGCCAATTGAACAACCTAAAGATATTGACAATGAAAATTGGAGAACAAAAACTAACATGTATGTATATTTAGATCATTCATCTGTATCAAAATATACTTTATACTTTAAATGACATTTTATAAAAGTATTAAAATAACGTTTTAAGTAATTTTCTTACGAAAAAATTGTATATACTTTATGATAATGTAGTAAAGCCATTTGGACTTTGGCACAAGATCGTCAAGTTATTTGCTGCAGTCTTTTAGACAGTGAATCTTCAATAGAATATACCATCCCAACACAAGGTGGTTTTGTATATTGCATATCCGCTTGCCCTGTAGATACATCCCAGATTGCTTTTGGAGTGGGTGATGCTATGATTCGTTTGTGGAATTTATCAGAGCCACATGAGAATAGAATGGAAGTACAAACATTGTGGGAAAAAATCAAAGGAAAAGTGAGAGCTGTAAGTTTCTCTTTATTTTAATCTAATAAAAAAAAATCATTGCTTAATACTTTAGGTTTATATAATGTATTAAATGAAAATTTTTAGTTATCTTGGCATCCTGAAAAAGAAAATTTATTAGCATTTGCAACCAATGAAGGGCGTGTCGGTATATTTGATACAAATTCAAAAAAGCCGCCCATTTTGTGTAGACAATATCATAGACACATTGTTTATTCTATTGGTTGGGGTCCAGCTCCAAATGTTAAGGATTATGCTTTGTATACATGTGGCGATGGCGAATTAGTTTACTACAATCCTGAAAAATTCAATGAAAGTAATTAAAAATTTTGTACTCATTGACTCTTATGGTTAAAGTTATATATTGCTGCTCAACATTGATTCAATATTTCTTTTTAAATATTGTTTGTCATTTCAGATCCTGTTTCTGTCACGAAAAATAAAGAGTGTACAGAATTCTGTTGGAAACCAGATTATTCACTTGTAGCATTAGGTTTTGGAGATGGGTAAGCCTCTAATTTTTTATATTCTACCAAAAATTAATATGATGTAAATATAATTTAATATGTTTCAGATCTATTTTATTCTTGAATCGCGATTTAACAGAATATGGTAGTACAATTCATGCATTACACAAAGCAGTGCAATGTTTAACTTGGCATCCCGAAAGTACCTCATCAGATTTAAATATTTCAACTATGCAAAACTATTTAGCCGTATCAATAAATGGTAGTGCAATCACAGTTCTTGATGTTTCTACATGTAATTCAGAAGAAAACAAATCAGATGAATCGTCTTTTTATAAAACTGTTGCTACATTAAATGCCCACAGTGAAAAAGTTGTATGCCTTGCTTGGAGTCCTCATATTAGTGGATACTTGGTGTCTGGTAGCTACGATAACACTGCTCAAGTAAGTAGTTCATATTAACAGAGTTTATAAAGAAATTTATGAATTTTATTTTATTTTTAAACATGATTGTGTAATGTTTCACATGATTTCTATAGCTTTCTTTTATAAATAGAAATTCACAGTATGTATCTTTAACCATTTTACATCTAACACGTTTTTGTTAATTACAGGTTTGGAAAGTTGAAACACAAGAAGTAATTGCTACTTACACTTCTCATTTAGGACCAATCCAATGTTGTATGTGGAGTCCACTTAGCCAAGATTTAGTAATCACTGGTTCAGCTGATTTTACTTTACGCATATGGAGTATTTCTAATCAGAAAGCATTAACCACTCCACCTCCAACTAAAACTTCTACAAGAGGTAAAAGAACAAAAAAGAAGAAATTAAAGGATGCAGCAGTTAATAAAAATGAAAGTGAAATTGAATCAAAAGTAAAAAATGGTGAATTTTCGGCCCAAGTTGAGGACAAAAAGGAAGTAACACAAGAACAGAATTCTGAGGAAACAGAAGATGCAAACAAAAGTGTTTATAAATTGATGAAAAAGAAGAAACCAAAAAAAGTGACTCATTTTCCAGGCTATGCTGAAATAACAAATAACAACAAACTTTGGTGTGATTCGGTTAGAAATCTTTTAAACATTTTAGAGAATGATAATCAAGATAATGAATCAGGTGTTTTCGACTGTAATGGAATAGAAAGTAGTCCAAATAGAGATGACAAGACTGTAAAACCAAATGGAGAAATTCCTATTTTACTTGGAAGTAAAAAACATCTTGAGGATGCTTTAAATTATGAAAGTAGGTAGTGTTATATTTATTTTTTAATATTTTAATCTGTTTATCAAACTAATAGAATAATTAATTCGATGAGTCCCAATAAGAAAGACGTATCACATGAGCTCCGATTAAACAAGATGTATCATTTTGGAGATTATTTGTTAACAACTTTAGAGGAATAAAACTATTACGAGACAATTTAAAATAGTTTTTTGGTTTATTTATGAATATTAATTGATATATTATTAATATCTTTATGATATTAAACGTAAGATTTTAGTCAATGTTGTAATGATTTTCAGTGATAAAAAAGGTATAAAATGACATAAAAGAGATACGTTTTTTCTAATTGGAACTCATGAGATACGTTCTTTTTATTAGGACCTATTGAATTATACATTTTCAATGTATATTTAAAACACTTTGAATACTGAATCACATACATTTTAGGAAAAATATTGAATACAAATGGACAGTACAATGTTGTTACTGAAATAGATCTTTGGAGTGGTAATATAAAAGAAAATCTGCAAGAAGCTATGAAAAAGAAACGTCTGACTGATTTTCTAGTTTCTCTTGCCCCAACTGTATCCATTGAGTTAGTAAATATTAAATACATGATAATGATCTTAACAATTATAAATCTACTTAAACTTTTTATAAATTTATTTTCAGAACTTGGGAAAAAATGTGTGAAGCCTATGCTTCTCAACTTATTTTTGAAGAAAATCCACATAAAGCAGTCTCGTACCTTTTGTGTATCAATAAAGTGCATGAAGCCATAGACGTTTTAGTCACTGCAAAATTATACAAAGAAGCCTACGTTCTTGCGTCATCGAAACTAGATTTAAAAGACCCTATTATTAAAGACGTTTTAACAGAATGGGCAAATAATGCTGTAAAAGATGGAAACTTTCAGAGTGCAACAGAATGGTTTGCAATCATTTGCTTTTCTTTTTGTTCTTTTATTATAAGAAATTAAGATTCTATAATTAAATAATTTTTTTTATAGTTACATAAAACTAGGAAACTATGTAAAGGCAGCTAAAACTTTAGAACGACGAAAGGATATGTGTAGTTTAATTTTAGCCATTGAACTTTCTGAGGCAGCCAAGGATTTAGATTTAAGTACATCACTAGCAGATAAAGCAGTTTTAGAAGCTTCATGTAATTCTGATTTTTCGACTGCTAAATCGATCATGGAGAAACATCCTCAAATACAGGTACGATATTAAATCAGGCCATAGGGTATGAAACTATTTTTTTAAATTTTATAATTTTGTTATTGCAGTACCGTGAAGTTGAAGTAGAAGTATTTAGCGAACTAAATAAAATTTTAGAAAATGTCAATGATGAAATAATCTTTAACTGGTTAAAAGGTTCATCAAATATTGCTTTATTAGAAACATTAAGCAATCGTTTTACTAGATGTCCCAAAAAATATTTATCACTGGTTCAAAAAGATATTTTTCCTCTGCCAATAAGTGAAAAGTTGGTATGTAAAATGTTTTATTAATCTTGTAATTTTGTACATTATTATTGCAAATAATGAATATATCTACACTTTTTATATAAATGAAATGTTAACTAACCTTTTTTATTTAATATTAGCAAATACAAATGAATGTAAGCCATCAAATTGCACTTTCTATAATATCTGATCAACGAAAGCAACAATTGCAACATCTAGTGAAGGCTTTTGATATCATTTCACAATATGAAAAGTCAAATCCAGCAGTTAGAGATGGTAAATTATTACTTTTGAAATATCTTTTTGCATTGGACAAAAACAATTTGACAAATTCAAACTGCATCTTTAATAGTGATGAAAATGGAGTATCAAAAAGTTTACGTGCATATTTATGTCATGCAGTAATAAATTGGTTTCATGAAACTAAATTAACTGAAGATCAAATTTCTGAATGTACAAACTTAATTTTAGTGATTTTAGAAAAATGTGGTGAAGATCTTTTGAACAAAGAATCTGTTAAGTTTTGGACTACAACAAATGAAATTAATAAACTAGAGACTCAATTATCTTCAACAATTGGTAAGAAAAATAAAATTGATATTTACTTGAATTTTTATTTATTTAAACTTATTTAATGTATTTATAACTGCTTGGTATTTTACAGGAAAATTACAAAGTAATGAAGGAGATAACTCAGATGACACTAAAGTCATGATAGAACGTTTAAATCAGTTAAGAAATGACAAAAAACAATTTCTCGACAATCGTATATCATCACCAAATCCTTTATTCAGTTATGGTGCAGTAATGGAATTTATCAGTCAAATATCAGATGAGCAAACTCGTCAAAAAATTACTAAACTTGTCATGGATACATGGAAAAAAGCTATTTCATAAATATACTTTTAGAAAACAAAAGTAATACCTACAAAAAAATTTGCAATGTATATTTTTTTAATGAAAATATTGCAAATTTTTACTATTTTCTAGAAAGTATTTAATATATATTAATGAGTATTAATTATTTTTGTTAGTTTTATAGTCGTACTGAGCTTACTTTTGTAAAAAGTAAAATTAATTTTTATAATTTTGTTACTTTTTTTATTAATAATCTTATGTACAAATGTATATAAAAATCAGTTAAAAAAATTATTCTTGCTATTTATTATTCACTTTCCAAAAAAGAAGTTGCCGATCACTGCCTGCACAGACAATTTGTACTCTTTGGTGCCAGGTCAATCCACCAAATAGTCGAATACGCCCACACAGAACTACTGGTTTGGTCTTCAAATTTGTAACTTTTAGTAGATTATCAGGCCTACCTATACTAGCTATGAGATTTTCATTTGAAGGTGCAAATTTCATTATAGTACCACCTTCAATATGAAGAGTTCGTGTTTCCAATGGTCGACTAAAATAATAAAAATATTCAAATGAAAGTATTTTGAAAATAAGAAACAATCTGTTTAGAGTGTACAAAACTTTAAAAATTTTGAACAAAAGTTAACTCTTAGCTACTAGGTGGTGGCATATGAACACCATGCATATTTATTTTCTTAGCAATTAATTAAATATTTTGTATTTCAAATCTAAACCTCTCTAGATTCATAAGAAAATATAACAATTTTTTAAGGAAGACACCGAATGGAAATTAAAATGTAATTTAAAAAGAAATTAATCTTATGATTGTATTAGAACAACTCTCAGATTGTAAAAATAATTTATGAATGTTAACAATGTAAAGCTTGTTCGTTCTGGTAGATAAAACTATTTTTAAAAATATAAAGATGTACAATAAATATTTTCTAAGATAATTATTGCATATTTCAAATTAAATTAACATAAATTACTTCCAAATCTTTAATTTTTTTCGTCTTTTTCTCTTTATAAAATAATTTTGAATATTCATTTTTATTTAATTATCTGAAGCAGTAAGAATGTAAAACAGTTCAATATCAATGTATCTTGTAAAACAAATATTTTACTATAAAATTAAAAATTTTATTTAAAAAATTGTGAAATTATTTAGTGGTATCCATATACTACCACATTGGCAGATACGTGAATTTATTTCACTTGGGTAGCTAAGAGTTAATAACTCATTTACCTTGGTCTTGACATATCCCACAAAATGAGTTCTCCTGAAGCAATACAACCAACTCTTAAAGGATTTGGACTCCAATCTGCAGTTAATAGTGGAATAGTACCAGCATCTACAGACATGATTGCTTGCTGACTTCTTACATTGTACATGCGAATTATGCCATTCTTTTCAGCAACTAAGAGTTTTCCAGTTTCTTCGGTATGCCATCGTACAGTCATGCCTGGAGAAGTTAATGGAAATGATAAAATACATTTTTGATCTTCTTTGATTGCCCAGAGCTTGCAAGTGTGATCATCAGAAACCGATGCCAATAATTCACCATCAGGATCATAACAAATACTATTTACATAGTCTTTATGACCTTCTAATACCTGCAAGAAATAAAATATTTTATTTACTGTGAAAAGGTACAATATCCATCAATTATAATTAATGTAATTGTTTAATGCTACTACCTCAAATATATTACTCTCATTTAAATCACTATTATACAATCTTATTTTAAAATCAGCTCCAGCTACACAAAAAGATACTATTTTGGGTACAACGCTGAGTGACGTTTCAGGACTCCAGGCAATAGCATGTACTCTTGTTTCGTGGTGAAATGTACGAAGAGCATTATAAATTATATCTTCTACAACATCATCTTCTTCCTAAGTAAACATATACATTTAAATTTTCTATTAGTAAATTTAAATAATTTGATATTGATAGAAAGTTTATTAATATGATTTAAATCAATTGTAAAATAATATTAATCAATATCAATTTTTTAAAAATATGCATATTTTTACAATACAATAAATAGTTAATTTATACTTGGAATTTGATGGTTGCAACAATTATTTCCTCTCCTAAAGCAATGCAAATCAGATGCTGTGACCATTCATACGGAGACCATTCAACACACTGCACCTGCTTTGCCAAATTCAACTTGAATGTTGGTTGAGTTGTCATAGCCTCTTCCATTTTACTTTATCCAAAAGATTGTATTTATAGGTTCCATTTAGATTTTTGACAATGAAAAAATAGTGAAAACAAAATTAATATGTTATTTTAAATTAGTATGAGATATGATTATGTAAATATAAATACATAAATGATAACATAAATTAATTAAATGTAGATAATATTTCAATTATTATTAATATTATTAACAATAATAATTAATGTACGGTTGCTATATGAAATCATTTTACCGGCATAACCTCAAATTATGAACAACGCTAATTATTTAAAAAATCTTATATACAAGAAAATTTTAAAATAAAAAAAACTTACAATTATGGTTTTGCCTGCTTTTTAAAATACTGATGATTAAAATTTATTAATAAAATTAAATATAAATAAAGTTGTTTTGAAGCACTAAATCACAACAGCAGGTTATAAAACCGCGAATAAGTTACACTGTAATATGAGCAAAAATGGCAACACTGCAAGGTGCAAAGTCGAAGCAATTTTTTCATCGATAATGCGAGACATGGATAAGGCGTGAAAAATTAAAAACAAACGCAAAATGATACAAAAAAATAAACCTTTTAACAGTAATTAATACCCTAGTGGAAATCAGAAAAATAAGAAAATATAACAAAAGGTAAGAAATCGTAACAATAATAAAAAATGAATAATAAAATATTTATGTTTAGAAGCAATCATGCTGAAAGTTTTCTATACTATCAGTACCCATACGGCACGTAATGTTTCTAAAAGCTTTCGGTAATATTTCACTTGAAACATTACACCTTTCAGAAATATTTATACAATGTTTCATGGACCTTTCTGTAATGTTTTAGAAACATTAAATGTCCGCTAACATGTCAAATGTAACATTTCAGATAGATTATAGAAATATTACTGTGACATTTGTGTAATCTTTCTGTAATTTTTAGATATCGTGATTACTTTAATGTAATAATACCGAAATGTATCAGCAACATATCAGGTATGTTACTTTAATGTTATCGAAAGCTTTCAGTAACATTTTAGTAATGTTACTTTAACATTACTGAAAGGTTTTAAGTAATGTTACTGTAACATTACTGAAAGGTTTCAATAACACCTCAGTAATATTGCTTTACAATCCTGTTAAAAATATGATATTGAAATCGATAAAAAAATGCATTCTCTTTTGGTGCTCATCTTAATCTATAATCTTGATTATCGTTCTACTTACTAGATATTTAATCGGTTTTAATTCAATCTACTCATTTATTGACATTTATTTATGAATTTCTACGATAATTTTAGAATTTAAATTTTGAATATATTATTTATATACCTAGGTATTTATTAATCTGAAACAAATATTTTGCTTAAAATTATTTAATAGATATGTCTGAAAGAATAAATCAATTAAAAAATTTTGACGGGGCTGGGAATTGATCCGAAAACCTCTGCGTGAAACTCCAACGCTCTAACCGTTCCGCTATAGAAGAACTTTGAAATCAATAAAAAAAATCTGACTTATAATCTACAATTACTGGTCATGAAAATACTTTTATATTTCGTAAAAATAAACACCCACAAAGATTGCTGAAAATTACATTATCCTAAAATCGATAACATATTTTTACATTATTATTTTTAATTCAAAGTAGAGTGCCAGTAAAACAGAATTCTTTACTATATTTAGCTGATCATTTTTCTATTACTCGTGAAACCTTTCTGGAACATTTCTGACATATAACACTTGCAACATTACGTAAGGAATGTTGTGGAAACATTTTACGTGCAATGGAATTGAAATGTTATATCTGGTACGTCAGGGAAATATTTCTGAAACCTTGCTGTCGTAACATCCCATGTGGGATATCACAGAAATGTTAGGGGTGAAAGCTCATTTTTCTATTATTTATGAAACCTTTCTGAAATATTTCTGACGTATAACACTTGTAACATTTTGTTGGTAATATTTCAGAAATTTTTCACGTGCAACGGGAGTGAAACATTATAACTGATACGTTAAGGAAATATTTCTGAAATCTTGCAAACGTATGATCTCATGTGAGATATTACAGAAATGTTAGGGATGAAAGCTCATTTTTCTATTATTTAGGAAACCTTTTTGCAATATTTATGACATATAACACTTGCAACATTACGTAACGAATGTTGCGAAAACATTTTACGTGCAATGGAATTGAAACGTTATAACATATACGTCAAGGAAGCATTTCTGAAACCTTGCAAACGTAAGATTTCATGTGAGATATTACAGAAATGTTAGGGATGAAAGCTCATTTTTCTATTACTCGTGAAAGCTTTCTGAAACATTTCTGACATATAACACCTCCAACATTACATCGGAAATGTTGCGTAAACATTTTGCGTGCAACATGATTGATACATAACAATTTGTATATTTCTGTAACGTTACTGGAATGTTTCTATGGATGAAATTGATATGAAATCTTTTTGAAAGGTTTCTGAAAGATATCAGTTGAAACAATTCGATTAAACTATACCTGATTACTGAAACATTACCAATGAGCGCATACCTTTCGGTGACATTGCGTGTCGTGTGGGTACTTAATAATATCTTAAATTTTACCGCTGTAAAGTCTCAAAATCTTAATCCTACACGTCACAATAAATCACCATTTTCAATACCATATTTATTAAAAGAACTTAGTTCCTCACACAATTCTAGGGGACATGACGAAAGAAATTTTTTTTTCGATGGTTATTCAACTCCTTTTAACACGTGTTACAAAATGAGCGGAACACTTTTTCGTTCAAATTTGTTTTATTATTTTTTTTTCGTAGATCCAATTAATCTTTTTTAAAATATTAAAAATACGATGTAAATAGTAAACCCTAAACTTATAACTAACTAACTCAAGCTAAGCAAATTTCAATTAAAAAAGTTAAAACAATAAAATCTTGAACTCTTAATCTACGGCCATAAATCCAAGACCCAAAATATAACCCAAGGGGATGAATTTGAATTTAAATAAAGGTTTAAATAAGAAAGCCGTAAATATTCCCTATACCCAAAACCCAACTAAACTAACCCGAGCTCAGCCATTTTCAATTAAAAAAGTTAACATTAGAAAGAAACAATTAAAATGATGTACCCAGAATCCAACTAACCCAGCTTGAGCTATTTGGAATTAGTTAGGTTTAGGGATTATGGTTTATGCTATACTTCAATTAGTGTTAGTTTGGTTTTTGGTTTAGGTTTACGATTTTATTATTTCAAGTTATTTAAATTGCAAATTGCTTAGTTTGGGTTAGTTACGTTTACGGAAGTTTTTTAATTGAAAATAATTGCTCTGTTTGGGGTATAGTTCGGTTTAGGTTTTACGGGTTACGGATTTAATATATAAAAGATTTATTAATAAATTGCGAATTGCTCAGCTTGGGTTAGTTCAGTTTACGGGTTAGGATTTATGGTTTCATTATTTTAAGTTTTTTAATTGCAAATTGCTCAGTTTGGGTTAATTATATTTACGGTTTAGGGTTTATGGATTAATTCTAAACTGCTCCGCTTCGATTTGTTTGATTTATAAGTAGGTTTGTACGCTGTTACTCATTTTATTATTTAAATTTTTTATTGCATATTGCTGAGTTATTGGGTTACTTGGGTTTAAGCTTCAGGTTTTACGGTTCTATTAATTAAACTTTTTTTAATCACAAACTGTTCAGCTTGGGCTATAATTTGATTTAGGGTTTGTGATTTAGTATTTATTTATCAAATATACAGGCGATCAGGCCTAAATACAAAATGTGAAGAAGAATAATACAAGTATTTAAAATATAAATACAACTAAATTAAGACTAAGTAACAATCGATTTTAACGCAAAAATTTTATTGGGTTACTTGGGTTTAAGCTTCAGGTTTTACGGTTCTATTAATTAAACTTTTTTTAATCACAAACTGTTCAGCTTGGGCTATAATTTGATTTAGGGTTTGTGATTTAGTATTTATTTATCAAATATACAGGCGATCAGGCCTAAATACAAAATGTGAAGAAGAATAATACAAGTATTTAAAATATAAATACAACTAAATTAAGAAGTAACAATCGATTTTAACGCAAAAATTTTAGCTAAGCAAACTAACTATCTAACGATTCCTACATCGCAGTAACAAATGTATATATAATATAATTTGATTATTATTGATAATGAGCGAAAATTACTTTCCTTGACTTACTATTAAGGTGATGCTAAAGCCACCTGTCACCGACAAATACGAGGATCCACTTTCCTCATTTCATTTTCAATTTTTAGTAAATATCTCTATAGAAAGTTCTTGTTCCAACCAAAAAGAACAATTTTTTATATAGATATTTTCGTAAAATTGAAAAATGAATAAAACAAGTGGTTCTCCGTATTTCCCAGTAACACGGGGTTTAACATCACCTTAAACAAAGAAAGATCAACAATATTTAAATCATTACAATGAGGTAAACTATTCCATAACCTAATGGAGCGAGGTAAAGTGGAATTAAATCCGTGTGATGATGACTTATAATTAATATCATTTAAAAGCCTATTTGCTCTAATATTATGGGGATTGTCTCTCAAAGTTAATTTATTTCCTGATAGCAATTGAGCAGCTAGTTGCCCATTTATAAGTTTCCAAGTAAGAATTAAATCATTGTATTAAAATTTCTTTTTGATGGTTCAATTTTGGTTAGTAAGTTTTTGGGTTTAAGGTTTAGCGTTTCAGTAATTGAACTTAATTAATTGTAAATTAGTTAGTTTGGGTTAGTTGGGTTTAGGATTTAAGGTTTACGATTTTTTTGTTTAAACTTTTTTATAATTTCAAATAGCTCAGCTTGGGTTAGTTGGGTATTGGGTTTAAGGTTTACATTTTATGGTTTTATAATTTTTACTTCTTAAATCACATATTGCTTAGCTTGGGATAGTTAGTTATACTATTTATATGGGGCAGTTTTTTTTATTTTTGTTTAAAACTTTTTATTCAACTCTTTTTGGTGTTTCCAATTATATATATATTTCTGGCATATCGAGTTAAAAAAAATTCTTTTTATTTCTTCGGTAAAAATGTTCCTTTGATATGTAAAATGTATGTGATTTTTTTCAGATTTTTTAAACCCTTAGGTTCAAAGTTGATCAAGGCTAAATATGAGGATGTATACAAGTCAAGTCAAGTTTTACATTTTTTAGCAAATTTCAACCTCCATTTATTCAACAAAATTAAATCTATTTAAAAAATAGTAACAAAGGAATTTTTAGAAAATTACCTGAATATTTCATTAAAAATGGTTTCAAACCCATTTAATGTCCCTTTCCATTAATTAAACTCAATTTAAAACTTAAAATCCTTAAAAAAGTGGGTTTGATCACTCGAACGATTACACCAAAAATCATGAAGATAGCTTTTTTCAGTACAAAAGTGACTGCCATAGTCGCGAAATGGCAAAAGTGCAACATTTATATAAAAAACATCAAAATAATATAAAATGTTCTTAAATAAATTATTAAAATGCACGTTTTGTCAATAAAGTAATATTTAGCTTCAAACGACTTGAAATATATGGGCTTAAATAAATCTGAACAAATTTACGACCATTTTACATACCAACACTTTGGCCGAAATAATTATTTTTTTATTCTCGATTTCCACCGAATTACCCATATATATATATATATATATATATATATATATATATATATATATATATATATATATATATATATATATATATATATATATATATATATATATATATATATATATATATATATATATATATATATATATATATATATATATATATATATATATATATATATATATATATATATATATATATATATATATATATATATATATATATATATATATATATATATATATATATATATATATATATATATATATATATATAATAGCGGGAAGTTCCCGTCAACTTTGCATGCATAAAAAATAACCTATTCATGCACTGTTAAAAATATACGACGTGTAACAGGGGGGAAGGGCTTTTTCAGACCGGGACGATAATTTGATCATCATCCTCGCTTAGAAAGTGCAATTCTCCCCCCTTGCTGCACAATGTACTATTCTACTACTACCTTAACCCATTTCTTCCCAAGTGGCCATTTTATAGTCGATTGGTTTTTTGCCTAAAACCGCCATTTTGAAATTTTCCAAAGGAAATTTAAAAATTCTGACTTCAGAATCGGAAAGAGCGGACAATTTTACTTCAGAAAAGTGCTATTGGTTATTATTATTTTTTTTTACAAGTTTTTAGGCAAAAAACCAATTGACTATAAAATGGCCGCTTGGGAAGAAATGGGTTAAAGGGGGAAACTCCATATGATTTTTTAATAATCTCTCTCTTTCGAGGATGGAAGTATTAATATTATTGGAATAATATTAATACTTCGGTAATTTTTTTTGTCATGATTGAAGAAGGTTGTAAACAAATTTTGAGAATTTTTCACTAAAATTCTTTTGCTAGTTATTGGAGAAAATACATATTTTTGTAGTAAAACAAAGGATTTTAAAAAAGTTCCTTGTGCATACGAATTTAACAAATTCTGTTTTAAAAAATTCTAGAATATTTTTCAACTTAAAATGAACCAAAGTTAATTTTTTTTAAATTGTTTAAATTCAATTAATGGTCTGAAATAAAAAAACGTTCTTTTAACTTAAAAAAACATAAAGATCTGCACGTTTCAACACTTACAATTGACGAATAAAACATTTAATATCAAAATACCTCAAAACAAAATATTAACTTCTTTTTACAATACTTTATCCTATATTTTCTGAAAGTATCAAAAATATCCATAGTCATGGGTTGCGCAAGTAACTTTTTGAAGTTAGTAAAGTAAGTTTCGAGAGAAACGTGTTTAAAATTTTAATTTGGTATGTTATCCAATGTTAATCGTTTCAGTCAACTGCTAGCTATAACTTTGGTATAATAAAGAGTTTTGACATCCAGTAGGTCTCAAAATGTTGATCAAACTATAAACATAGAAAATATGTAATAAAATTTTTTACGTTTTTTTGGTAAAAAATCAGTGGAGTTCTCCCTTAAATGAGTTACATTTATTATTAAGGTAGAAATACCGTAAAAATCTGGGAAATACAGAAAAAAAATTATTTCACTGTCATAAAGTATTATTATGTGTAAAGTAACTATAAATGTGTTTCTACCTGGAGTATGAACCCAAGAAACTTTTATTTTCAAACATATAATTTTTTTAGATGCTTTTTAAAATCTTTAGACAATTTACAAGACCTTTGCCGGTTCAATGTTTTAAAAACATTTAATCAGTGAAGAACAATGTACATTTGTTTATAAAATATGATGCACGATAATGAGAACTGCGATCAAAAGTATTATAAACAAATGCATATTGTTCTTCGCCGATTAAGTATTTTTTAAAAATTGAAACGATGGAGGTCTGGTAAATTGTCTACGGATTTTAAAAAGCGTATGGAAAAAATCATAACTTTGAAAATAAAAGTTTGTTGGATTGTAAACGCGCATAAATTTATTCTTACTCCGGGTAGAAGCACATTTGTTATTATTTTTTTGTTATTACTTTTTTTTTGTAAATAGAAACATTTAAAATTTTTTATTTAAAATTCAAATTTTGCACAACAAAAATAACCGATTGAGAAACAACTATTCTAGATATAATTAAAAATATAAGCTTAATTAAGTAAAATGACGAGATACTTGCTCTCCGTTATGTTATAATTTATCCTCTTACAAATTTTCAAGTTAAAATTCCAATAGCTCGACGAATAAAGTTTGAACGAAGTGTTATAGAGACAGTTTTCAAACTTTATTCGTTGAGTTATTGAAATTTTAACTTGAAAATTTGTAAAATTGTAGATCATAACACAACGGAGGGCAAGTACCGTTTTGCTTAATTCGGTTTCTATATATTTAATTAGAGCCAAAGTAGTTGTTTCTCAGTCGGTAATTTTTTGGTGCGAAATTTGAATTATAAATTGACTTTGGTAGCCCCTTTATTGAGTAAAAAATGATATCGAAGCCTCATACGAAGACTAAAAGATTTTAGCTTTTTGAAATATTGTCTAGTTTTTATGAGTTAAAAAATTAATAAAAGTAACAAAAAAATCTCAGACAAATTAAAAAACGAAATAAAAATTCAAACACATTATTTTTTTTTATAAAAGTAAAATGAAATAGTGTCATTTGTTCGGAAAGCTGAAATCTGTTAGCCTTCGTATGAGGCGTCGATATATTGTAGTTTCTCTATTTAAATAAATGTATACTATCTGTGGGTTCCCAGAAAAATTACTTAAGTCTATTTTTTTTAAACTAAGTTTGGAACGATTTTGGTATCCATGTATCATATATTTTTAGATAAAAAAGCAAAAAATCAATAAAGTGTCAAAATTAGTGACCAAATCTATTATTTATGAGATTTTTTAACAGTAGTTTATATGAAAATTAAAAACTTTAAACCTTAATATCTCGAAAACATGAAAAGTGGACGTAAGTCATTTTTCCGTGAACCCACAGATATAATTTAATAAAAGAAATAACTTTTTTTTTAATATTTGAGCTAAATATTTTTTTTTAATATAACCTACATAACATTTGGCAATTACTGTGATAGTGTTCCTAAAGATATGAACATAAAAATACAGGGTACTAAAATTTGTAGGGTAGAATATTGTAAATATCTAGGTATTGTATTTGATTACAATCTAAAATGGGACAGACATATTGAATATATAATAAAGAAAACAAAATATATATTATTTATACTTTACAAAATGTCAAAATACATGCAATCTGATACACTTAAGATAATATACTATGCATTTTTTCATAGTATAATTACTTATGGAAATATAGCTTGGGGTGGTGCATACAGAAACAATCTGGAGTTACTTCAAAAGACTCAGAATAGAATCCTAAAAATTGTTAATAAAAATAGTTTCAATTAGGACAACCCATTAAATTTAAAACAAATTTTTGCTTATGAATGTGTATCGTATCATTATAATGAACTCAAGAATTTATACTTAACGTCTAAAAGCAAAACCAGAAATAAACTTATTATACCACCAAAACGTTCAAAAGCTGTAAGTGATAAGAGTAATCACATTAGAGCAATACAAGTTTATAACTGCTTACCAACAATTAATATAAATCTTAAAATACTAGACATATCAAAGATTTATAATAAGAAAAAATTAAAAAAATGGATAAGTACGAATATATTATAAACATCAACAAGTCACTGTTACTTTATCCAAGACAAATATGTACTTGGACACTTAGGTTTTAAGTTAGTTTTTAGTTTTACTTAGATTGTAAGTTAATTATTAAGTTATTATACACACCGGACCTATGTACAGGTAGCTCTGACTACCTCTATAGGATGTGGGTTACTCCAGATATAATTAATATATCTGGAGATTAACTACAACATGTATTACGATGTATTACTCTGGTTAAATAAATAAATAAATAAATAAATATAATAATACCGTAAAATGGATTGACTTTGGCCGGCGGGGTGCCTCCAGTCGTGTTTACGTGCTTATATTATCCGCTCAGTTGGCACATTTGGAAAAGTGAGTGGCCCCCAAGGGTACTGTAGGCACTAAAGGGTTAACTTTGCTGATATCCCGATAACCTATTTATATAAATTAAACTATTTTCTCAAAGGTTTCCTAACTTTGCGGATAGTCCCATTCGCAATATTTAGTTAGGCAAAGTTTTGGCAATCTAATTTGGCAAATGCTTTAGCACTTCGACAAAGTTTAACAAACAAATTTCTTAATTTGATTATCACCAGGGCATCTCAGACGCTCTACCAGCGCCAGAATTCGGTCGTCAACCATTTCAATGTGAATTACGGGAAATAGATATTAAATATATTAATATTCTTTTTGTATATGGATTCTTATATAGCATTAAACGATCTGATGACATAAAAATAAGATGATGTTTTTATAATGAAATATGTAAATAAAGGACAATGTGAATTAAATAATCTTCCTATTGGAAAAAATCAGGTGACTTTCAACTAAAATATTAAATGAAAAAACGCCTGATATTTAATCACATTTTTCATCTGACTTTTTGTCTGAAGTATTATTATTAAATTATTGTTTAACCTATTAATCTGCATAAAAATACATTTATAAATGAGGTGTGCTATTAAGAGGTAATATGATAATAGTAATAGTATAGCATATACCTACAAAAGTTATAAAAAACTTAAATCAGATATACAGTGATTTTCTATCTCAAAATGCAATTTTTTCTCAGATTTTTCATATGAGAAGACAACTTATTTTTTTCTTAGAAATTGGTGTGGATATTAAAGTGCGAGGATAGTGGAGTACGTGAATGGTGGAGTACGTGGACAGTGAGGTGCATGAATAGTAGAGGATGCTTAGTAGGACGGTCAGTGGGTGCAAGTACAACAAAGCAATTAAAGTGTTTCTTTATTATGCTATTACTTTCTTTTTCTTCTTCTTTCTTACATATATACACGCACATACATTCATATTCTCATTCTCATATTGTTTATAGCTTTATCCCTTTTTAATCGACTTCAAAAAGAAGGAAGTTCTATGTTTGACTCGTAAATTTCTTTTTTACGTATGTTCACGGATTACTCAGGATCGGTTGGACCGATTTTAAAAATTCTTTTTGTATTCGATAGAGGAACACCCCGAGGTGGTCGCATACGATTTTCGACAGGTAATGGGCCAATATACGACCAGTACAAACAAAACACCGTCTTTTATTCATCGATGGTTCTAGTGTGTCTTACTTACACGTTTAAGTATGTTCACCGATTACTCAGAAACGGTTAAACCGATTTAAAAAATTGTTTTTACATCTGATAGAGGGTCAGCCTGTGATGGTCCCAAACAGTTTTTAGTCAGTACTGGCACAGTATAATACCAGTACCAACATAAAATCATATTTTTGTAAATAATTTCTCTACAATATTTACACCGATTAACTACTTATACGAATGGTTATACCGATTTCTACATAAATACTCACAAACACACACGCACACAAACACACACATACACACACATATATACATACACATATACACACACATACACTCACGCAAACACACACACGCACACTCACACATTCACATACATACATACACACACACGGACACATACGTATACACGTTCACGCAAATACACTCAAACACCCACAGATACACAGACACACACATACACACACAATACATACAGACACACGAACACACACACGACACGCACGTGTGTTATATAATACATAATTAAGAACACTAAAGAATGGTAATAATATTTTTTTTTAAATAATACCGTCTCCAAAAGAACGCTTCAAAAAGTAAATAAATATAATACCCATTAAATCTTCTAATTTTAAAGCGGTAATGATGTGATGTATGTATATCGTAGTTTACTTGTTATACTACCTGATTAAGATTTTTTTAGTATCATTTATTATTCAAAAGATTCATTGATTAAAAATAAAAAAAAATAATAGAAAAATAGATTTTTGTATAACGATAAATCGACGAATTTGTTACATTTTGCTTTGAAATTTGTTATGATAATCATTTAAGTAAAAGCATAGAAATCCTGTTTAAAAGATAAGAAATTGTAAAGGTTTCAATTACTTTTTAAATATTATTATTATAATTAAATTTCCATAGCATAAGTCATTTATAATCTGTTGCAACGCCGTTACCCTAAGCGGGTCCTTGGCGTAGTCGTCCAGAGCGGACGGGTGGGTGCCTATCACCACTACACAGCGCGTCCTCAGGTTGCGTATAGAGGAACGACCCCTTAGCTGCGAATAAACTGAATAAGCAGTCGCGGATAGCCGATAGGCCCAGGCGTGGGTGTGATGAGCCCGCACTGGCGAAATCATTCATCTAGAAACACTACGCTAGCACCACAACAACTACAAACACTATACAAAATCTTCTATCTTACTTTCTTCTACTACCTTACTCTGTAATTTATCTCTTTTACCAAACATTTCAAACAAAAAATGGGTCAAAAATCCTGCTGTCGTGGAGGATGCGGGAGCGATGACAACTGCTCTGAGAGGGGATGTGTAGAATGATTCGCCACCTGGTCTTACACGGCAACGAAGCCAGCGAAGGCGCGCTGCCTTGCAGGGGGGCGTTAGGATATGAGAATGAAACCGAGTGTGTCTGACGACGAGTTGACTATGTCCTCGTGAAAGTCGGAAAGCTCTCATACTTAGTTCTAGGGAGGTATGAGGGTTATCACCCCTAGACGGATGGACTCACCTGCGATCGGAACAGGATCCAAAACGCGCGGGTTTAACTTACTATCATGGTTCAAAGAAAACAAAACCAAACCAAAACCAAAACCAAAAGGAACTTAAGGGTGGGAACCAGGAATGTACGTAGTCTACACAGAGCAGACGTGTCCGGGAAATCATAAATGAAACTAAGAGGTACAATTTAGATTTGGTAGCAATACAAGAAACCCGATGGAAAGATAACGCGATGCTAGGATCCGATAACTTCACCTTTTTATATGGAGGCGCGAGCGGACATTCCCTAGGCACCGGATTTCTTGTTAACAAAAACATCATACATTCCGTTAAAAGTTTCAATTTCGTGAATGACCGACTCTCGTATATCATCATCGAAGGAGCGTGGTATAATTACGTGGTTATTAACGTCCACTGTCCTACGGATGACAAAGAGGAAGAAGTCAAAGATCTTTATTATGAAACTTTAGAGCAATTAATCGACCAATTCGCGTCTTATAACACCAAAATAGTAATGGGGGATTTCAATGCTAAAATAGAGAGAGAGGAAATGTTTAGGCCCACTATAGGCAAAGAAAGTCTGCACGAAACCAGCAACGATAACGGTATTAGGGTCATAAATTTCGCGGCCGCAAAAGATCTTATAGTCAAAACCACGTGCTTCAAGCACAAGGATATACACAAGGCAACGTGGACATCGCCGGACGGGGCCACGCACAATCAGATCGATCATTTTCTAATTGATAAGAGGTGTCACACCAATGTACTCGACGTAAGGACTTATAGGGGGCGGATTGTGACTCGGATCATTATCTAGTAGTGGCCAAATTAAGAGCCAGATTAGTAGCCGGTCAAAATAGTAAGCGAGCGAACAAAGTAGAAACCTTTGATATTGGAAAACTACGAAGCGGGGTAGAGCGAATCAAGTACCAAGTAGAAGTTAGCAACCGATTTCAGGTGCTCGAGGAAACGGATGCACAGACGGAAGTAGATGACGATCCGAACAGGTTATGGGGGGCTATCTAAAAAACTATAAAAGGGGCCGCGAACGAAGTACTGGGTAAGAAAAAAAGGCCGAAGAGCAAACCATGGTTTGACGAAGAGTGCGAACTCTGGTTTGAAAGGCGCAAGAAGGCTAAATTAGATAGCGTACACAATGAAAGCGGTAGGGCCGTAGAAGAATACTATAAAATAAGAAAGCAAGTGGGTGTGATTTATAGAAACAAGAAGCGCGAGTATCAGAAAAATGAAATTAGAAAAATAGAAACTAATAGTAGGGAAAATAATCCGCGCGAGATGTACAAAGGAATAAACGCTATTAGGAAGGGTTTTCAGAGTAGATCGCAGTTAATGAAAGATAAGGACGGGAACCTCGTGACAAGCGAAAATGAACTATTGAAATTATGGAAAGACTATTTCGATAAGTTATTAAACGTGCATGAAAACTCCGAGGAAATGGGAGACGAAATCCACACCGCTGAACTCCATATGGACGAAACGACCTACAAAGAAGTAGAGGCCGCGATTAAAAAGCTAAAAAACAATAAGGCCGCAGGAAACGATCCTATACCAGCTGAACTACTTAAATATGGGGGCACCGCGCTTACATCTAAAATTTTTGATCTTGTATGTGCTATTTGGAGAAATGAAACAATACCAGAAAATTGGAAAGAATCCATCATTATACCGATCTTTAAAAAGGGAGATAAAACAGACTGCAATAACTACCGGGGAATCTCACTTTTAGCTACCTGATACAAAGTTCTGTCAAACGTAATACAGGCCAGACTCACACCATTCGCGGAAGATATAATAGGAGATTATCAGTGTGGATTCCGGCGCAACAGGTTGACGAGCGATCAAATGTTTACCATAAGACAATTATTAGAGAAAAAGTGGGAATATTGCGAAACTATATACCAGCTATTTGTAGACTTTAAGAAAGCGTACGACTCTGTCAAACAAAGCAAAATGTATGAAATCCTAGTGCTCCTTGGCGTACCAAATAAAATCGTAAAATTAATTCAAATATGTCTGAACGGAAGCACTGGAAAGGTCCGAGTAGGCGGTAATGTATCCGAATCGTTCATGATACGCGACGTATTGAAACAAGGTGACGGGCTTTCAACGGTACTCTTTAACTTGACGCTAGAGTATATTGTTAGAAAAATGCAGGCTAGCGAGCTAGGCGCAACACTCAACGGAACAACGCAGATTTTAGGCTATGCGGATGACTTGGATATAGTGGGAGATAATGGTAAAACGGTGGCGAGAAACGCGGAAATCCTTATAAATGCGGCTAAAGACACGGGGTTAGAAGTGAGCGAATCGAAAACGAAATATATGATAATGGAGAAACTGGGCATTCGCGAAGGAGAGGGGGATCTCAGAGTTGGAAATTTCACTTTTGAAAAGGTTAGCGAATTCAGATATTTAGGTACAACTATAAATGATCGAAACGAAATTAAAGCCGAGATTAATAAGAGACTTAATTCGGGTAATGCCTGCTTCTACGCTGTGAATAGATTACTTAAGTCAAAGCTACTGTCGAAAAATGTAAAAATAAGGATATATAGGACTATAATAATGCCGGTAATATTGTACGGGTGCGAAACCTGGGCGCTCACTAAAGCGGAAGAAAATCGTTTTAGGGTATTTGAAAATAAGGTACTGCGGAAAATATACGGGCCAAAGAATGATGAGGAAACTGGGGAGTGGAGGAAACCGCACAATGACGAGCTACATAATTTGTACGCATCACCAAATATTAACAGAATAATAAAATCACGGAGACTAAGATGGGCAAGGCACGTGGCAAGAATGGGCGATGATCGTACGGCAGCGCGCATAATGAAAGGAAAACCGAAAGCAACGCGACCTCTAAGTAGACGCAGGTGGGAGGATAACGTAAAAGCAGACGTAACTGAAATTGGGCGGGAGGGCGCGAAATGGATGGGGTTGCCACAAAATAGGAAAACGTGAAAGGCTTGCGTAGATGAGGCGATGAACTTACGAGTTCGAAATGCCACTTAAAAAAAAAGTCATTTATAATTAAAAAATATTTTATACTACGGAAACAGGAGAAATTGCATATACTCAGAGGAGATGATATATAATGAGAGAGTTATGATAAGTTTGGTACCAAATAATCTTAAAATTTTGCAAATACTGAATTTGGTGACAATAAATGATCAAAATAAGATACTTATTACGTTAACTAAAAAAATACAATTTTGGAAATCGAATAACAGATAAAAGCACTGATAGGCTATAAGCACTAACTGGACTGATAGTTTTAGCAAGTCGATCATATCATGATTTTTTTAAATACTCTGACTATGTCCAGAATGACCCCATTGTAATGTTCGTATTAATTTCCCACCCATCCTAATTTTACCTTATTATGCTCCCACGCCCATACATCACTTCTCCAATGACCCCCGAATCAGTACATCATAGTAAACTGGCTAGTATATCGGCGTAATGATTTTAGCATGTTAATAATATCATGTGATTTATTGTTGAAAGATATCCACTCTACGTCCACCATTACTCCAACCACTTTTACCGCCCACCCTAATTTTGTCCTACTACGCCCCCGTACCCACCCATCACATTCTTATTGACTCTTCAAGCAGTACCTCGTAGTAAACTCATGCATTTCAGCGTAATGGTCTTAGCGTGATGCTCATGATAATAATTTTCTGAAAAATACCCTCTCCACGCCCACCGTTATTCCCACCACTTTTTCTACCCATCCTAATTTTGTCCTATTATGCCCCCGCACCCACCCATCACATCCTTATTGACCCTTCAAGCAGTACCTCGTAGTAAACTCACGCGTATTTCAGCGTAATGGTCTTAGCGTGATGCTCATATGATAATAATTTTCTGAAAAATACCCCCTCCAAGCCCACCGTTACCTCCACCACTTTTTCTATCCATCCTAATTTCATCCTATTACGCCCCAGCACCCACCCATTACATCCTCATTAACCCGCCAAGCACTATCTCTTAGTAAACTCGCGCGTATTTCAGCGTAATGATCTTAGCGTGATGCTCATATGATAATAATTTGTTGAAAAATACCCTCTCCACGCCCACCGTTACCCGCACCCATCGATCACATCCTCATTTACCCTCCAAACCATACGTCGCAGTAAATCGCGCTCAATGTCGCGTGACGGTCCAAGCGTATTATTACAATCATTCTTTTATAAAGGGATTTTGAAGAATTCAAAATTAGTATTTGACATTTTTTAAAACTCTTTTGATTAACATATAAAAGTTGAGAATATAAATTCTGCCGTACCATTGAAGAAAGCGGGTATCTGCATTTCGCAAAAAGATTCGAATCATATAAATAATTTCGCATAAAAATGATTTGAAACATTATTTTTCTCTTACAAAAATGACTAGACGTAGTTTGTTTTTTTAGGAAAAGGATAGATATCTTTTAACCCTTAGCTGCCACACTTCTGGCGCCAGCCGTATAGCTGCCACACTGGGACATTTTTTACCCCAGCCACATATTCATCTATTTTGAGTAAACTAATTTTTCAATTTAAAGTTAAAAAAATATAATTTGTAAAAAACTTGGAAAAATGACTTGTTCTACGTTTGATGCCTTACCGCGAACGGCCCCGTGTGTCAGCTAAGGGTTAAATACAAATCTTACGCAAATAGATCCAAATGAAAATGAATGTTTCTGGGATTTACTTCAAATGTAGATACCCGCTTTCTTCACTTGAACGGTAGAATTCACATAGTTATAATCTTCAAAGTGAATATTGTCGTCCTAAGCGTTTATAATTAGGTAATTTCACTTGTGATCTCATCAGAAGTATTGGCATGCACTTATTTTAGACATCTACAACTATGAAACTCGCCCAATTGTCTTAAACCACGGTGCCTATCATCTTACTGAAATAGCCTAATAATATGCGACCTGATCGTGCGCAAAAAAAATACTCAATTATTGAGTGTTTACACTCAAGCTGACTTTAACCTGGCACTTTTTGTACTCTATAAAAATACACTCGATTTTACTTGATTGTGTTTGTCAAATACGCCTCAATTGAGTGTTTCTACCGTAAGTATCTGTGACAAACTGATTCTCCTCCGTCAAGTCTCCCGCCACTTAAATCGAAATCGATCCGCAGCTGTATTCGTGATACGAAGTCGCTACACAGTGGGTGAAGAGATCCATGCTCCGCACCATATTTCAAGGCGGAGCAGTATAGTAAGCATAGCATAGCACAACGTGCCGTTCGCGCACGCAGTAAGCATACCTATCCAGTGAACGCTGCTGCTGCTGCAACTATATATCAACTTTTTCTCTCGCTCTCTCTCTCTGCTGCTGTGCACGCAGGTCTCTCTGATCGGAGGGAGAGAGAGAAGAAGAAAGAAAAAAACGGCAAATACACACACAGACACATACACACACGGGTGTGCACGAGGAGGAGAGGCGCGGATCCGCAGTAACTGCACTCTGGTAATTATCCCGTATTACGCGCCCTCGAACCTCGCGCGTTTATACTTCCTCCTCCGTCGTCCCGCAGGCTTCGGGGGAATCGGGCGAGAAATTCCAAATACGACGCGCCGGTCACACACACACACACACACACACACGACACCCGGAGCAGCATCCAGCAGCAGCTTCCTCGCGGCCCAGCGCGTCGCCCGCGCGCGTGTGAATGTTCATCTCTGCACATCACACCTGCACGCGGATGACTCTCTCTCTCTCTCTCTCTCTCTCTTCCGCTTGCGGCAACAAGCTGTTTTCCGCACGCTGCGATTTTCGGAGGTGACACACACACACGCACACCGGCTAATACACAACCTATGCTCGTATACTTAATTCGTCTTTTTTCTTTGCTCGCGCGTGCGGGGTTTTTCTCGGGAGGGTGGATGCAAACTCACGCGCGAATTATACAGGGACCAGAGACGGCTGCATGCGGTTCCGGAGCGCCGCATGCACGAGGTTCGGCCGCTGCTGCTGCTGCATCCTGCGCGCGAATGTAAACAAATATTTTGCGGCTGCTCGCGGGAGTGAAATAAAAAAGGGACGAGCGCGAGCGCAACGTTGAGAAACTAGTCAACAGTCGATTGTGTTTTTTTTCTTTCTTTTTTGAGGCCGAGGACCGTGTCTGCATTTGTTTTTCGACTGGATTTCGTAAGAGCTGTGGGAGAATATTGCGGCTCCGGATTTTGTTCTGGAGTCGTTTGTTTGTTTGGGGGTTTTGTGTGCATTTTATGGGGTCGGAGGTGCTCTCCTCTCTCTCTGTTTGTAGTGTAAATTAATGGTACAATAGAGAGTGTTGGCAGTGTGAAATTGATTGGCTGAAATGAAAATTTTTGTGGCTCCAGTTTTGCTTGTTTATTTGTATTTGGTTATTTTTGCAAATTTAATGAGTAAATTAAGCTTCAGTAAAATTTACAGTAGATAATTAAAGTCAGATTTTAAGGAAGCTAATATTTGAAAACCCATATTTAAGTTTAAAAAAAAGATTCTTTGATTTCTTTCAAGTTTCTTGTTATATATACATATTTTATTAATTGATTCAATCATGAGATATTATGATTACAATAAGAAAATATTACTTAAAGCTAGTATTTTGTTATTTATTTTAAAATATCTGATGAAATAATATTGCACCTTAACAAATCAAGTTTCATCATTACACTTATTCGATATTTAATGAAACTTGCTGCTATAATAATAATAACAAAGAGATCTTGTTCAGTCTTTATCATAATTTTAATCTAATCTGTTTGTAATGACATTATTTATATTTTCTAGGATAACTCGTAGAGATGGAGTTCGGGGTAGGCGGCGATATCGCCCAGATATCGGCAGAGCTTGCTCGTGTGGTGGAGGTGATGATGTCTCCTAACATTTCACACCAGCAGCGCCTGGAAGTCTACAATGCCTGTGAGCGCTTCAAGGAATCTTCTCCACTATGTGCTCAATGTGGATTATTCCTTGCGCAGAAGGCTCCAAACAAAAGCTCTATCGTTAGGCATTTTGGGCTTCAGCTAATGGAGCACTGTGTTAAATATCGGTGGACACAGATGTCTCAGTCAGAGAAAATCTTCATCAAAGAAAATGCAATGAAGCTTCTGCAGGAAGGAACGGAGCCCCTGCTACAAGAGGAAAATCACATTAAAGATGCTTTATCGCGCATTGTTGTTGAGATGATCAAGAGGGAGTGGCCCCAACAATGGCCCACATTATTGGATGAACTCAGTCAGGCATGTACAAGAGGAGAGAGTCAGACGGAACTTGTACTTTTAGTATTCCTGCGATTAGTGGAAGATGTTGCTATCTTGGAGACGCTGGAATCAAATCAACGAAGAAAAGATATTTATCAAGCATTGACGACGAATATGTCTCTAATTTTCGCCTTCTTTTTAAGACTTATGGAACAACATTTTGCCGAATTTCAAAAGCAAAACTCATTAGGTAGAACGACTGAGGCAGCTGCTCACAGTAGAGTAGTTCAGGTATATTTATAACTTTTAAATAATGTAATTATAATTTCTGCAATTTTATATGCTTGTATACTTAAATATAATGTTATTAGTGTCTAAAGATTTGCACATATTTATAATTGAACAATTGCATAAGATGATGTCAGAATAAAAATAATTAAGATTTATTGTAAAAATTAGAACAAAAATAATTATACAAGATTTACTAAATATATTAATTTTAATGGTTAAATTATAAACTAACAGAGTGTCTAACACAGCTGGAAAATCTGGAAAACCTGGAAATCTCAGGGAATAAAATTTACTCTGGAAAAACCTGTAAATTTCAGGGAATTTGTTGAGTTTTCTGGAATTCTCATGCAATTTTAGAATTTATCAAATTTACAATTATAATTCTGCTAAAATCTTCAATTCTGTTATATTCTAATATATTAGAAAGTGCTTTATTCGCAAACTGTTTTATGAAAATTGGCTTTGTTTCAAATATTAGCTATTAAAATAAAGTCTTTTTTAATTAACAAGAAGAGTCGAGAATTCAGGTTTTTTCTAATACCTATAAATAAAATCCACTGGTCATACTTTGATCCCAAAGGCTCTTGTTGTGAGATATGAGTTGGGTTTTAATAGGAATATTCGTTACTTTATTTATAATTAATATCTCTATACTTTTGATTATATAACTTTTCCAGCTTTTCTGCTAGAAAAATTACCCAAAAGACAAATAAAAGCAGACCTCATAAGATTTAATTTGAGTATGGTTTTGTATTTTTGCATCCTTACTCTAGCGTAAAAACTTGCAGAGTTATGATCCGAAGTATTGGTTACATTTTTAACTGAAATAACGTGTATTTCGGATACAATATGTTATTAGAATTATTATTGGGTACCAGAAACCACTTTCCAAAGCGTCATCGAAATATGTATCTTTATAAAACTTGGTATTCTATAGTTTTTGATACTGCTATTTTCAAATCCGCTGGTCATTTTTTCTTATATCGAAGTATTCTTCCAATATGGCAGGTTAAATAAAACAAATCAAGCAAATTCTCAAATTTTCTTCTAAATAATCGTAACTTTTTAAATGAATACATTACCTGATCAGGTTGAAAATATGGATTTGGAGGCATACAAACTTATACTTTAAGATGCCACAGCAAAAAATTCAAAATTCAATATGGTGGATTCAAAATTGCGGCGTTTAAAATTGATTATGTAAATTTTAAAATACATGCTATTATGTTACCAGATCTAAAAGTTCTTCACGCATACGTGACCTACGCTCGTAAAATATAAATAACTGTGACATACGAATATTTTGAAGATAGGATCCATAGTATTCGATTATTAATTGTTCTATAATTTTACTTCACCTACTACTACAAAATCGATTATATTTCAAAGTTGTCAGAAAAAATCTAATATTCTTAGTTTTATACGGAAAAGCGATATTTTGAAATTTGAAATTTTTGCTATGGCGTCTGAAAGTACAATTCTGCATATCACCAAATCAACAGTTGTGACCCGATTAGATAACGTATTCATTTTAAAAAATGTGAAAATTTTATTATTTTATTCAAACTGCCATATTGGTATAACATTCTTCGATATAAGAAAAAACTGTATTAGACTTTCTCAAAAGTATTGTGATTCTTGCTTACGGTAATAGTGCGTTTGAAACATATTCTTAAGTGTAAAATAATATCTAGTTAACTATCAAAAAGAATAAGCTTTAATTTTATTATTATTAAATTAATTTTAATTAATTTAATAATAATCAAAATAAATAGATTAATGACAGGTATGACATAAAATGATTCAAGCAATAAAAATTCAATAAACAATAATCTAAGTTTCTACCGTCTTATCTGGAATTTTGTCCTTAAGGTTCTGGGAAACCTCGAAAACTCAGGGAATTTATTTCAAGGTTGACACTAGACACTAAGTTCTATTAATAACATTCTTTAATTTGATTTTTTTTTTTCTTCAAAATTTGTATGTATAGTTTTTTCACCTTATTAACTGTATAATTGTTAATTTATATAGGGTATCAATTTTTTTCGCAGCACCTTTCCTATTTCTTATCTCGGCAAATGTTTTAAAAACTTAAAATGGTATAGCTACTAATTTTTGAAAACTATTTGAAGTTTATTTATTTATTTGTTATTTTTAAAACATTTAAAAAAGCAATTAAAAACTCAATTCACGTTAATAAATATTGCTGTATAAATATTAAAATAATTTTTATTTGTAATTTACAGGTAGTTCTTTTAACATTGTCTGGTTTTGTGGAATGGGTTTCCATAAATCACATAATGGCGGATGAAGGACGACTATTGCAGATACTTTGTTTGTTACTTGGGCATCCAATTTTTCGCTGTCCTGCCGCCGAATGTTTGATGCAAGTCGTGAATCGAAAGGGTAAAGTCGAAGACAGAAAGCAGTTGATGATTCTTTTTACAGAAAGTGCATTGAGCTTCATGTATGCCGCGGCAATAACTGCCCCGCCAACTGGACCAAGTGAATTGCAGGAGAATCATTATTTATTTTTAAAGAAACTAACTCAAGTTTTGACTGGTAAGTAATAAAAATTTCACCTTTTATACTATAAATTATGTTAAAAATGAGAGAAGCAAAAATAATTACTTTATTTTAACTGTTCATTTGTATTATTTTGATTCATTGGAAACTATATTTTTATGGGAATGTCTATATAGAAAAAAAAACAAAAATTACAAAATATATTATATTAATAACAAGGAAGAATCTTAAATGATGTTCTAAATTATTGCTGTTTAGGTATGGCGACTCAGCTTTGCTCTTTGTGGGGTAAGGACGACGTGACTGGCGTCCGTCCGGCGCACTTCAGCCTCTTTCTCGACACAGTGCTCACCTTTACTATGCACTCAAGCCTTACTCTTGTTCAGCTGGCAAACACAATTTGGATAATGCTTTTCAAGCACGAACATATCAAGACGGACTCTCTTTTACTGAGCTACGTGCCCAAATATGTGGAGAACACTGGTCCAAAAATCGTTAAGGTATCTTCTTTTATTAATTATTCTACAGTTGACTCTCGATATGTAATTCGAACACTTATGATTCCAATGATTCAATTGTTTTTTCAGCCCCTATTCTATTTCATATCTCGGCGATTCATTTTAAAAACCTAGAACTATATAAATATCAATTTTTGAAAACTATTTGAAATTTTCACTAGTTTGGATTTTGTTCATTCCTATACAACATGCACGGAATATCTCGTTAATCCTTTCAGACCTGAATTAAATCTGGCCGTGATATATCTATTTTTCAAGTGCATTTTAACGTTTTATGGTTTAACTAAGAAATTAGAGAAATTTGAAAAAAAAATTTCTTTTAACATATTAGATTAGATAATTTGAAATACGAAAATTAATTCTTCCTTAATTTCATCTTTTTCCCTAGTCCTTTCAACTTCAATTTCCTAAAAGTCGGCAAAAACAATTCCGAGTAAGCAAAGCTTCTTTCCAGCAGGTCTACTACCCGAACAAGCGCCGCCACGCCAACGGCACGGCCTCCTACTTCGTCGACTACGACACCGAGGAAGAGTTCCACATGTTCTACCACCGTCTGCGCATGGACCTGCTCGAGGGCTTTCGCAACGCGACGATGGTCGCGCCCCTCGTGACCTTCGCCTACGTCCAGCAATGGCTGACCCTGAAGATCCGCAAGGGTTCGGAGAGTCTGGCCTACAAGAGCGATCCCCTCGACCCGGAATACCTCGAGTGGGACGCCCTGGCCCAGGCCCTGGACTCGGTCATGTCGCGCATCCTCCTCGTGAGCGAGCGTCCGAGCGTGCAGCAGGGTCTCCAGCTGCTCGAGCTCTGCCTCGGCTACGAGCCCCAGGACGCCTGGCTCCTCTCGACCCTGCTCTCGAGCGTGAGCGCCCTCTTCGTCTTCATGTCGATGTCGACGGGCTCGATGGCCATGCCCGGCGTCGCCATACTCCCCCGGGTCCTCGACAAGATCTTCAAGGCTCTGGTGTTCAACGGACCGGGCGAGACCAAGGAGAATCGCTCCAAGGCCACCAAGAACGTCAGACGTCACGCCGCCAGTCTCATGGTGAAGATAGGTCTCAAGTATCCGTTGCTGCTGCTGCCGGTCTTCGAGCAGATACACACGACCGTGACGGGACTGGTCAGGGAGCCCAGCCAACTCTCGCGGATGGAAAGTCTCACGTTGTACGAGGCGCTGCTGCTCATATCCAATCACTTTTGCGACTACGAGAGGCAGACGAGATTCGTTGCTGAGGTAAGAGTTGGATTCGAGGTGACTTGTTGAGCTTGGATGAGCTCTGCTGCTAGATTACCCACCTTCTTGCTCTGAACTTTTAATTCTCAAATATTTTAATACAATTTTAAACGGAAAAAGATTGGTAGGATAGAAGACAATAAGACTAATTTGTACAGGGGAGAGCGGCGTTAACTCGTACACGTTGAATATTTTTTAATCAATCCCTTGTAAAATTCTACAAAATTTATAATTTAAAAATGTACTTGAGGTTTGGATAACAATTTCAACCCAAACATATTCTTAAAACATAATTTTACAAGGCATTTATTACAAAATATTCAACGTGTATGACAGTCCCTGTACGAGTTAACCCCGCTCTCCCCTACTGTTTTTTAAAATACATATTCTATAATTTTCTTTTCTCCATTGTAATGAAGGTAAAACGAATGTATACATATAATGACGATTATTAACTAATTTAGTCAAAAGGAGGTTCCGAATTTGACTTGCCTGTGTCTATGTATATTGATAATCAGTGAATATCTTGAGAACTGTTAGACAAATTCTGATAAAACTTATTGCGTATAGCTTAATATCATTCATCTTGGTTCACATAGCAGACATTTTCAAAATCGGACATTTTCCAAATTCATCAGTATTTATGCCTTCATTTTAAGCCTGGGTCGGCCCTCAGTGAACAGGCTTGGTATAATGAATTTATACTTAATTTCAATTTTTGTATTTGAAAATGCTCAAGCACCAATATCAAAGTTCCTCTCTTCATGAATTTAAGTCCAAGCATATTCTTATTATCTAGCCTTGTACGTAAAATGAAATTCTATAATGGATCATAAATTTTATATTGATAAAAGGGGGAAAGAAAATATAATGAATGTATATAGTTCATCTCGATTTTTGTATTTACAAATGTTTGTTCACCAAATATCAAAATTCATATGTGTTTCATTTCAATCTTGAGCAGTCTTCCGAAACCCTTGCAGGAGAGATAAGATAAATGTCTATAGTTGATCTTGATTTGTGTATTTACAAATGCCCAAGCACTAAATATCTAAATTTGTCTCTTCATAAATTTAAGCCTGGACAGTCTTGTAGTTGAAATACGATGAAAGTCTATAGTTGATTACAATTCTTGCAGTAATCAATACTCGAGCAATAAATATCCAAACTCATCTGTATTTCATTTAACCCCCCTTCGCAGAAAGCCAAGTATACTCGTTCAAAATGTACGTCATTTTTGTATACATTTTGCATTATAAATTTAAATCTTTACACTATAATGACATCTACAACCTCTCAAACTGAAACACAGTAGTACCTATAATATTCAATTTAGAAAATTATGGAAGTTTGCTGAAGATATGGTTGCAAACTTATATTCGATCCAATTCATACACGCGTAAATAATCTTCTGCGCAGGAGGATTAAAGCCTGGGCAACCCCCCACAGTACGCTTATGTACATTTTCCTACATTTTCCTACATTTTTTATTTCCATATGAGCTAGAAACAATCTCTGTAAAATGATTTCGAGTCTAACGTGTATGATTAAAATCATCACTAATTGCAAAATAGCTTTGTCACATACGTAGTAAACAATTGACTCGCAACAAATTCTCGCATGAATTCTCCCATCCGCAGATCATAGGCGACACCTCGACGCGCTTCGTCGCGATGGGCGCCGAGGCCTTCAAGAGTCCCATCGACCTGGTGCGCTTCGTCGGTCTCGACAGGCCCGCCGCCCTGGAGAACGGCCTCGACGTCCACCGCTCGGGGGCCAATCGCTCGGACCTCATGTGCTGCATCAACACGGTGCTGAGCGTGGTGAAGCGCTGCGCCATACCCGAGGATCCGGACCGGGCGGCCCGCGGCGGCTTCGTCGCCGCCCTCAGCGAGAGCGGCAATCCGATCTACCGGAATCCGGCGACCCCGCACATAGTGCCCGTACTGCCGGCCCTCTTCGACCTACTGCGAGCCATGAACGCCCTGTTCACACCGGCCGCCCTCAGCGTCCTGTCCGAGGTGAGTTCATGGGTGCTTCTTTTTGTTTACTTGGGTACTTTTTCGCAGAGAGAGTTATGTTTGCCCTCGTGGGGACAACTTAGGCTGTCTATAGCTTTTCAGGTTCTTTTCTTGCATGACATGATATATGTACTTTTGTTTTCTTGTGTTTCTACGTTAGTAACGCTACTAACATCTAGGAAATGAGCTTTTTTGTTTGAAAGAACCTTTTCTAACCTTCGCTCGCACATAATTTTCTTGACGATTAAAAAAGTTATAAGGATTTTGTTATAATTATTTCTTTAAATGCGCAGAGATGTCCTTTACGAAACTATACAAACGTAGGTGGTATTTGTCTCAAAAGATCTATAAATTTCATTTGATTTTAAATTTTCTAAATTTCGTAGGTTCTTTACCAGTAACATGAAATATTTACGGTTTTAAAGTTCTCTAATTAATTTATTTGAAATATTTCATTTAAATATTAAGTGAATTAAATAAATTTTCACAAAAGACTTTTTGAAAACTATTCTATAAAAAAATAAATTTTTATTTTTTACACTTAATTTTTTTACTCAGAACATAATGAACTTAGAAAATTTCAAATTTAATGATATTTGTAGATTTTTCAAAACCAAATAATAAATACATAGGTAAGCAGAGGCCAGGAGATAATTACCTTAATAAGATATTCACGCTAATTACATTTTTATATATTCACAAAGTATGATATTCTGTGAGGCCTTAAGCATTCTCCTTGTTAACTGCCATTAGCACCAAAAGGCTCATGTTAAAATAAATTAAGTGGCTAGGATTGAAAGTAGTCTATTGGTAGTTAATATATTGGGAATATAGGGAGCAATATTTATTTATGTCGTTATATATTTAAATTTATTGAAATAAGCGGATGACCCTATTTCTTTAATGATGTTTACCACCAATACACAACTTCCAATTCTGGCTGCTTCTTTAACTTTTAGATCGGCCTTTTGGCGCTGGAGTGCAGTTAACAAGGCGAATTAATGTTCATTTTCATGATTTAACCCAGTCTTGACCCTTTACATACACATTTTACTATCTGCATCTGCCTAAATGAAATTTTAGTGCAAGAGTTAGTTAGCATTTTTAAGACACATTCTACTGAGTATGTCAATTAATGTACATATATCAGTTAAAAAAATATGTCGATTGCAAAAATGCTAACTTCAACTCCTACATTCAAATTTTGTTCGAACAGATAAAGAAGGTAGAAGGGTTCACAACAAGACTATAGCATAAATAAAAATGTAAATACCACAGTCGTTTCATAAAGATAAAATAAATTCAATGATTTAATAGCAATATAACTACTTGAAAATTTTCAGAATTGCAAAATACCATTAAGTTTTAAACATCGAATGTATTTATTAATCTTTAGAATATAATTTTAGATTTAAATAATACAGTAAGTAAAGTTGTATACATATCATGAAGTACACTCGACGTGGGAAATTTCTGGTCGAATGCGTTTGAATTTTTCTTAAATACTGCAATTTCATTGGGTCTCATTGGATTGAATGCACGTTTTCGCTAAGCTCATTGGAGAATTTCAAATGCATTCGACCAGAAATTTCCCATATCAAGTATACATGACGAGCACAACATTAAATATATTTTTCACCACTACAAATAAATATGAATTTCATACTCATTTTCAACTAATATTTTGAAATAATGTTGAGTATTGAATCCATTCAATAAAATTATTGATTTTTTATACAGATTTTTATTTAACTATACAATTACTTTTTTAGAATATTAAAGTCACCAATTTAAATTCTTAATCTTTCTTTGGACTTGCCATATCGTAAAATATTTTGAAACTCTGTAGAACTCCAGCAGCTACCATCACACATGTTATACCAAATAAAATTTTATCTGGTGTTCCGCCCATTAAATATACTGGTTTTTCTATATTCATCTAAAATAATAGACATCTTTAGATAAATCGAGTCTTAAGAGTTTTGTAAAATATTCAAATATATCTTTACCTGGAATTTTTTATATTTTGCAAGTAACTTAGGGTCTACAGTTGAAAAAGCTGCTGATGACGCAGAAGCTGTTTTTAGGGGTTTCGTTTTAATGCTGTCCCAGATCATTTTTGGAGGATCAGCTTTATTTAATGGATGTGCCGACTATAATAAAAATTATTATTTCTTACTAAACAGTATAATAATTAAAGGAATATGTTCATGGTTATTTCTGCAATTTAACACTTTGAGGACTGTACGACTATGAGGGTCGTAAAGATTTTATTATTCTTCCATTCTACATGGTTTCAAAGACACTCATAGTTCATTCTGCCGTCCAAATCTGCTCACGAAAATGCAAAATTAAATAGTTATAACTATTTTACAACACAAATTTAATTATTGTAAAAAACGGCTCAACACTGTACGCTAGAAACGTGTTTTACGTCGTCTCCCGCAAAGTGTTAAGAAAAATCGTTAAATTTATGTTTTATTGCGGCAAAACCATGCATCTGACAAATATCTTATAAAAATATACAATAAAATCGTATGTCAGAATTAAAAAGTAACTTATACTTTTGACTTTATATCACATAAGACAATTCTCAAATTGTTACATAAGCACTATATTTTAGGTTAATCATGGCGATCTAAAATTTCATGAATGAAGAGAAAATGAACTTCATGATGAGTCAAAAAATTTGGACATTATATTAATCGTTTTACATCAGATGGATGACTTATTTAAACAATTACATGAAAATAAAGATGATACTAAAACACAGTAGTTCAACATACAGCAGTAGATTCATACACCTGATTTCGCCATTTTGCGAGGACAAGCAGCAAATACTTAGCAATTCGACGTTAAATATGACGTTAAAATGTTATCATACGTGTTTAAAGTACAGTATGATAACATTTTTAATTCTGCGGGTTCTCGGCATAACGATATAAGTCCACTCTCTTTTTAAATATTGAGTTTTGAGCGATTTTGGTATCCTTACTTAGGACATTTTTAAACAAGAATGCAAAACATCAGGAGTGTAAAAATAATTGACCGTATCTACTGTTTATACTTTTTTTAACATTGGTTTAAATGGAAAATACCATAAACAAAACTTAAACCTTAATGTCTCGAAAGAAGATAAAGTGGACTTATGTCGTTATGCCTTTCACCCACAGAATTAAATTAAACAGCTACTTACAATAGGATAAAGTGGTTGTAAATGAGAGGATTCCTTGACGCGACCAGTGAAAGAATTGAACTGGTAAAATGGCATCTTTTTTTTTCTTAATGTGCACCCTGGACTAGTGTTCTTTTAAGCGCGGCCTGGCGTCACAGGATCTTAAAGCTTAAAGAAGGGAGACAAGAAGAAGGAGACCGAACGCTTTGACGCAGAAATCAATTGAGTAACGTCAGAATTCCCGACAGGAGGCGCACTCGTAGGTGCCCGTCTTGGGCGGAAAACTCAAATTTTCTCTCTCTCTCTCTCTCTCTCTTCTCCTTGAGCAAAAAATGTTTGCTAATATCTCCGCTAAAAATGGCCGTAGAACAAAAGTACACAGGGATTTTTTCTTCTTTATCAAATTCTTAATATGACAAAGAATCCTTAATATTGTATGTACTTTTTTACAAAGTTGAAAAAACTTTAATAAAACTTTACTTTAGTTTACTCTCGAGTAGTATACCTTAGTACAATGTACTTTAGTATAGTATTGATATGGTTCACTGTAGGGAGACTGGGTCGAATTCGAACGTGGGGCGAATTCGAACAAAGTAAATATCTTGTAGTAGGAATGTCTAATGGAAATTATCGATAAACTAGTTTAAAGATACCATCAACATGAACATTTTACCATGTTTAGTAGCAATCAAATAAATCTTAGGTCAACATTCAACCGGGTCTCGGTTTTTGAAGGTTCCAACAAACTATTCGGTGAATCAGAATTCTTTTGATAATAAATAAGCAAGTAAGAGTTTAAGTCTAATAAACACATATTATTTCAATAGCATCTTTAATAGTTGTTTTAAACCTCTAGTAAAATTATTAAATTTTAACTAAACATTTATAACTATTGATCTATTGAAACAATTTCTATTTAATTCTATTAATTACATCTCGTTAATTCATAGTTCAAAACAACATAAAAAAGACAAAATATAATGCTAAAATGATTCGGAAACTATTTTTCAAGCAGTGCAATATTATGTCAGAGATATTGTCAGAGATATTGTCAGTAATTACAATAACGTGAGCATATCAATATTATCTTAGTGTGTCAAAAAAGAGAATCAAGTTGACATGAATATTGTTCAAAATATTTTTAATTAAAACGACTACAAACTACTCTTCAGTGTAGAAATTGAGCACAAATTATTAGAGTATGTACTTACATTGCAGAAGCTGTCGACAAGTTTAAATCTTAAACATGTAAAACCCTATACGTATTTGCCAGCTAGCTTATATAATCTAACAACAATTAATTGACAATAAGCTGCTGGAAGCTGGATTAAGAATAACACAACAGAAGCGGATCGGATTAGCACTTTTATAAAAAGACATTCAAATTTGTCGTCTTATACAGTCCGTAAAGATACAGCATACATGTTTTATGGATTTCAATAAAAATACGTCAACTTTGTATTAAATATTAAATATAAATAATCGTTAGTATTTATAATAATGCTATGTAATGTGTAAAAAGGAAATAAATATATGATTAACTCGAATAAGTATAAGTTTCTCATATTTCTTAAAAGGTTTAAAATTGAAGTTACATATTTATTAATATCTGCCTGTGCTATTTAAAATGCATTGTTCGATTTCGTCCCTAATCGGGCGTTAACAGTTGCACCGTGTTGAAAAATGTCCACATTTTGTTCCGCTCGATAGACACAAAAAACTGCGAAAATCAATATATGTGTGACAAAAAATACGGCGTGAAACATGGGCGAGAGGCTTTTTCCGCCCTTGGGTGTTTGTTGTACTTTGAATCGCAAAACGCACTCGCCTTCGGCTAGTGCTTGGTCGCCTCCGACTATGAATTTTGAATACAAATTCCTTCGCTCATATCAGAATTAATGGTATTTTGAAAAAAATAACCTTTGGAAAAGTTCAATCCGATGCTTAGAACTCTCAAAATCATGTAGACGATGAAAAAAAGAGCAGTTTCTCTTCGGTAGGTATTTAAGGTGACGTAACTACCAAAAAAGAAAATTTCCGATATATTTTTATGAAATATTTAAATTTACAGAAAAAGAAAGTGTAATATACGATGAATAATTCATTCTTACCTAAAATATATAACCAATTTAATTACATTTTTAAGGTAGTTAGATCCCCACAATAATTATTGTTTAATTTTTAATTTTTTAATTTTTATTTAATTTAAAACAAAACTTTTTTAATGATATATATATATATATCTTAAGGTGGATTCAGCGACTTTTTATAAAAATATAGACGCCGTTGAAAGTCTCCAAAAAATATATTTAAACATCAAACTTTTGATATATATATATATATACATATATATATATATATATATAAAATCTGGGGTCCACGACCAAATTATCGAAAAAACTAAGCTTAAAAAAGTTGGTAAAGATCATTAATATCAAATGACAAAAAGCATGATTTAAAAAACAATTTAGATATATCTTTTATGGTTTAAATACAGATAATAAATATGCGCTATCATTCATAAAGTATTAATTTTTGTTGTAAAGGTGCAAAATCGAATGTATATTTAATTAAACCTTTATTTAAAATAATACACTGCGAAATTACAATATTCTTACAGAGTAATTAGCGTACTAGTGTAATGTTAAAGGAATTATATATATATAACACACCGAGTCTTTTTGTCTATTATTCGGTACACTGAAATTACTTATAAGCACAATAACTATATGTTGGGGGTAATCTGCTGTCTTAGCGATCTGCCTGGGATTGAAGCATTGGTGCTTGTGTGTGTCTCTGCTGGGGTCCATTCATGGTCGGGCGGGTGCAATAAAATTGCAGGTCAGAAAACCCTCTCCTGCTTTTCAGCTGAGAGCTTGCTGTGCACGTCGTTGCATATACATTCCAACAATTTTATTTGTATTATTTACTGCAATACAAAACAATAAGACCAGTGATGTTTTTCTTCACCATCAAAATGTTTATAATATTTACATATTTCTCGATATCTCATTACAAAAACTGAAAATAACTGAACATTAACATATTGAACGACTAACTAAATGCACACGCAATGCTGTTAGTTCAATAATAAAAGCTGCAGTAGAAATCGCATACCCTGCTAATAAAAATATAATTAATTGTGTCAAATAATTGCCTTTTTCAAATTCTTTTTGGTGTTTAAATTTAGAATATTTTGTATCCGTCCATGTTTTCGGTATACCTGATTCAATCATACGCTGAAACATAGTATCAAACATTTCAATAAATGGTGATGCCTTTTCATAACCAAATGCTACATAGTCAATATACAAAAAAGGTTTAGCTAATTTTATTATTGGTGTCTTATCGGGATTCCTATTCTTCAAAGCAAAGTATTGAGCATGAGGAGTCGGTGATAAACAAATGCGATCCTTTTGTTTAATCATAATATCCAAACACTCAGTTATAGTATTTATCTTTATAGTTTTCATTTTCAATTTTCTCATAATTTCATTATCATTTTCGGATATTTCGGATTTTAAAATATTTTTATTGATGTACATTGGTAACGTGGGGCGATAGACTTGTTCTGAAGCGTTGAAAACTACTTCATTATCTATTATTTTAATATCTGTAATAAGTGCAATTATATCAGAAGAAAACCTTAGTGATGTGAAAGCAATGCTTATAAAAAGTACTCTCTGAATTTGATTTTGTGGTGTTTTTGTTACAACAAATCCAAACAGAATTTGAAAGATATAAAAGCACGTCCAATTGATAGAAGTAAATTTTAGTAGCTTTGTTGTTATGTATATTGCAATAACTAATACAACTGAAAGACATAACGGCATCAGTACACTTAATAAATTACTGACTTTGGAATCATGTATAACAGGTACAACCATACCCATGTATTCACACCACAATCCTTTTCCTATCAATATTTTATCATTAAATACAAAGAATCCTTTGCTCAAAGTTACTGCTGTCATATTAATATCGTTCTTACTTAATTTCTCGGATAAATATGACAAAGAGTTATTATTATTATCATCGTTATTTATAAATTTGATTGTATAATTAAGAGTTTTAGATAGTGTCTCAATAAATTTATATTTAATACCATCAGCAACTATTTTGTTTGAAATATTTTTCAACATAACATATGGTTCTTTATCAAACGTGAGAAGGTTAATAAAATACCCATTCATATTTTTTAGCTTATTAAGAAATAAATGTTTTCTTGTTTTTAAATTATTTTGACTATGAACTTTAGTAAAGGGGTTGTAGTCTAGTAATATCAAATCATTACTTTTGTCAATTTTGAGAATCACAAAATCTATAAATTTCAAAGACCAAGCATATAGAAATAACCTATTGAAATACATTTTAGGTTTATCTAAATCACTAAGAAGTATAAGTAAACATTTCGGTCGCGAAGTTACATTTAAAACTTCGTTGAAAACATTTAGAATTTCTTGGCTATTTTGTAAAAAGAAATCATTTTCTTTTTGAAGAATGATAAATAAAGTTGTTGTTCTTGGATTGATGAAAACTGGTAAATTTAATGATCGGTTAGCACTGGTAATTTTTGTTCCATTTATATTAATTGTAACAGTTGGAATTCGACGAATAATTTTTTTGTAAACTATATCCATCGGAGAAAAATTTGAATTGTCATGTTCACTGGTAAATATAGTTATTTGATATATCATAAATTCGTCGATAACTTTCTTAATAAATAAATCTGACCAATCGGCATATACATCAACTATAAAACTACTTAAATAAATAGATAAAACTATAATGTAAAGTTTAATTTTCATTTTAAGTTAAGTAAATGGAACTGAGTGTTGAAAGAAGTATTTTGCGTTATTGCTATTGTCAAACTGGTGCTGGACGAAATGATGCTAGGTCGCGCAAATTACCTCTATCGATATTCCATATTATTGAACGATAATTTTGTAAGTATAAGAATACTATAAATAATGTTTGAAGGTCAACATTTTATAGATCTGATAATATATACTGTTAATATTTAAAGGGTTATATATATTAGATAATGTATATATGTATGTTATGTTTGCAGATATTTTTTAAAGCATGTAATTAAGTGAATACATCAGTTGAATACAAATTATCCCATGAAAAATGTCCAGTCTAGCGGTTATAACAATTTTTTTGCGCTAATTACCTATCTTTTCTGACCCGAATTTTTGAATAAGGCAATTTGAATAAGCCCTTCTTTTCTTATACACGAAAACGTTACATTGTTTAAAACAATTTATAACTCTGGAAAGGAATTTAACATAGAGAAGATTATTCAGTAAAACTGAATGATTTTTCAAAAACAGTAGCTTTTTAACATTTTTTGACCTATTTCTTTTCCCAGTTCATTAGGTCTTTTATTTTCTGAAATATTTGAGGTTGTATACATTTTGAAAAATTTTGATTGCTTATATCTCGATAACGGTTTTGTAATTTGCTACCAAGCATATGTTTTACCTTTTTACCTTTTGTTGATGACTAAACATTTTTATAATTCTGAATCAGAAGTGGAAAAAATCAATCGATATTACTTTAGGAAGAATATAGGAGGATTATAGTAAAAAAAAACAAATTAGTTTTCGTTGAAAATTCTTTCACAAAAACTTTCTCAATGCTCGTTTAAAATTTCGCGCTCTGCCGCTGCTTTTCCGAGGAAAAATGCACCGCAAATATTTTACATGTATCATGTACACCCGAGGGACAGTGATTTTTGGCGAACATGTTTGAATTTAATCTACACACACACGCGCGCGCGAGCGCAATTATCGATTTGGATTGATAGAAATTGAATAAAACTAAAGTAATTACGATCTCGTTATTTTGGGCCATGCAGATGACACTGACTAAAATCATTTATTTCTTGTTAATGTTTTGATTGGGGAAATTTTTGCTCGATAATATGTATTTAAAAATGAAACTATGAACTTTAAAGCAGGTGATGCGCATTGTAGTTAACAAACTAAAAATAACTCACTAAATCCCTCGTGTTTGGTAAAATTGTATTTGAATTAATAAGTTTTAATAACGATTTTGAAAGAGGCCAGGCAGATGACGCAAAGTCACAGGGAGTCAACCATTAGCTTACGAAAAAAGTATAATAAATGATTTGTTTGCTCTAAATATTTATATTTCCTTAATCATTGTTTGTTCGTGGTCAATATTTCACAATAAACTGTACAATAACCTAACATATAAATAAAATAAATTTAATTATTTCTGTGCAAACTATACCGGAGACAAGCAAAACTTGCACTTTTAGGCTCTTTTAACGTTATTTTTGAAAAAAAGCCTAAAAACTAAATCTAAAAAATACCAGTTTTTCAAAATAATTAAATATACAATTTTCTAAAATTTAAATAAGAAAATTGGTTTTTATTTTTTATAAATTTACCTGGAACATATATAAATCAAGATCTTGAGGACAATCGGATAAAAACTGTAAGAGAAACCATGTTTTCAAATGTTAAAAGGCGTTTATAGTTTTCTTAAGCGATAAATGCACACTGCACAGGTAGACGCTTCACTTAGTATAGCTTCCCAGCACGTGAAATCATTAGATATTGGTTCTAAAACTACCAGCTTCATATTTCTATGAATAAAAGCTATCGATTTAAGCAAAAAAGAAATGAATCGTTTAAAGCCTCAAGGGTGGCGTCGTCCTCCTAAATCGAATTTTTCGTTTTATTATAGAATGTCAAATGATGAACTTTGAATTAAATTTCAAATCGGTCTTCTTTTCGCTCTGCTTTGTACAGGGATACAGAAACGCGCACGGGCTCATAGAGTCGGAGAAGGCGAATCTCCTGGGCTTGCACATGGGCAACAACAGCGAGAGCGCCGTAGAGGCCGACCAGCAGTCGGCGCCTCTGGCCAGGATGCAGGGCTTCCTCACGGCCATTCATGACAATTGCTATCACATCCTCGGAATTGGCTGCAACACGATCGGCCGCGACTTGTATCAGCTACCCGGATTAGCGGCTGCGCTGTTGAATTCCGTTTTTTCGAACATGGAGGTAAGGGATTATTGCGAATAATACATCCACTAACGAAGATCAACTGTATACATTTGACTTAAACATTTCATTTATACGGAATTTCCATTGCGAATAATTGGACTTCATTATTTTATCTACATATGTAAATTCTTTCGGAAATAATTAACTAAATTAGGTTATCGATACAACAGAATGTATAATACCTATAAACATTCGAAAGATCATTGCATTCAATTGTATAACATCAGGTCATAACCACTGCATTCGAAATTGTATAAAAAATGTAATCTGTTGATTATTATACATGATTTTTTATTTTCATTTTTATACAAATGACAGGAGAAACATCGGATTCTGCCCAAATATGTTTACATATATGTACTTCTATTTGTCAAATTTTTTATATTTTTTTATACTTATTTTACTTAAGATTTATATAAATTTTTACATGATTCTATTCTTTTAACAAATTATGAAAACGTAAAATAGTACACGCCTTGCAATTAGTAAATTTAATAAATCTAAATTTAAAAATACTTCTTAACAATAAAGCAAGAAATAATAATTGGTGTTAATAAGTTTACTATTAAATCTAACTCAAATTGTATACGTTTCTTTGTACAGGTGATTCCAGATCATAGACTACGTCCTATTATTCGAGTTTTTATGAAGCCTTTTATATACTCGTGCCCATCAGCTTTTTACGAAACGGTCCTTGTTCCTGTACTGGCACATGTATCGACTCACAGTAAGTATATGTACTTTACCCTTTTGTACCACTATATGTATATATCGACTAAGAAAGTGGTACAAAAGGGTACTTGCCTGTCTATTAATATCTTTTTAGATCGGTAGTCCTGGACCTACAAAAATTATTGATTTTTATGTATTTGCATTTGAAATCTGCATAGGATGTATTGTGTAGTAACTTCCCAGTCACAAATAAATTTGTCAACAACTATACAATTCTGCTGGAAAACGTGAAGAAATTGAACATATTTGTAAAAATTATTAAATAAACAAACCCTTGCAAAATTAAACAATTATTAAATAAAAAATTTATAAGCAAATTGCTACAGTTTAAAACAGTTTTACATTATCACAATAATAATTTAAAAAATAAATTATAATATACAACTATTTCCTATTTTAAATAATTTAGTAACAATTTATAGTAATTATAGATATATTCCTAGTACTTTGAAACTACATTGAATTTTTTGTTATATTTTTGTCTTGAAATTTAGCAAATTAAAATTTAGTTACCGTTTTTCGACAGTTTTTTATTTCGAATTTCACATTTCTTAACAAATTTTCTAAACAGTTGTTAACAATAATATTTTCACCGAAATTAACATTTTTGTTTGCATCTAAAAGATGCAACAAGTCATCTACCTCAATGAAACGTAAGCCTTCAGTACTTCGAAAATGTAACCCTAAATGGCTTTTATGTGAAAGTAGGTATGCCAGAGTTTGCCAGCGTGTGCCAGAGTAGGCAACCGTCGGCAGAGTATATCAATAGGCACGTTTGTCACGCTAATGGCATACTTTGGTACACCTTAGCACATTTTGGCATACCTCGAAAAAAACAATCTTTCGCATTTATTTGTTGACGTACCAAAGTTTGCCGAAGTGATTTCGTCCACCCCAGGACAGGTATCAGCCCCCGAATCTCAAAATCCAAGTTGCACCTTCCCCAACCCAAGGAATACACAATGTTTCAGTGTGCCAGCGATTGAGTGCCAAGTGGCAGTACATAACGCGACTGTACGAGGACGGCAGCCTCGACGAGGAGAACACCGACGCCCAGGAGGTGATCGACGACATGCTCAATCGCAATCTGACCCGGGAATTCGTGGACGTGCTGAAGGTGGCTCTGGTCGGCGGGGCGGCCAGCGACGCGACGCCCCCCGACTCGATGGAGCACGACAGCGGGGGCGGCATGGCCGTCGATCCGCCCCCCAGCCGAGGCAGCAACAGCATCGTCGCCGAGGTCGTCAGCGAGCTCGGCGCCTTCATACTCAGGCATCCCTCGACCTGTCACAGCGTCGTCCTCTGCATACTCGGGTAATAAGCCTACTTTCTTTTTCTTTTCTCAACTGAGAAAATTGACCATTCTCAGCTGTGTACGAGCTCATGCTCGAGTCATGATTACTGCTGCTTCGGATATTTACGATGCTGCTAAACCTACCCCGAGACTTTTAAACATTCTGAAAAAATAAGTCCCGTAAAGAGAAAGCAATTTTATTATAATTTCTCATTATATTTAAGATTTAACTGCTTATATTAGCTTTTGTAAACTATATGCCATACAGATTGTGGGAAAATATTTTAATTACTTGAATAAACTTTTTAACTACTTTTTTTACACTGTGAAAATCTGTATTATATTGCAATTCAAGCACTAAGAATTATTACAATTGTAAAAATGTTCGCTGTATAATTTAATCTTTGGATTTTTTAATTTTCTCTGGATGTACAGAAGGAGAATTAGGCTTCGTTTATATATTCGTTCGTGTCTTCCGCTACGTAAAACCTCATTCTCAGTCTAGTCGTGTCTTCTGCTGTGTAAAATTATATTTATATATATCGCCGAGAGTCAACTCCGCTCCCCAATGAGAATGGGGCCTAAAATATACCTATATATATTGCCGAAAGTCCACTCCGCGACTCACTATAAATGCCCCCTTAAGTGCATGAAATAAAAAATACTAATAAATGATGACGATTTTACGTTCTCTGGGGCAAAAATAGGCAGTTCTTACACATTCGTTTTTGTTACAAAAGGATTATCTGAAAATACTTCTGGGGGCTCAAGGCATATAGACATAAGTCTACTTTTTATGTTTTTGTGATATTCAGGTTTAAAGCTTTTATTTTCCATTTAAACCAATGTTTAAAAAATTCACAAATAGCACATATGGGTCAGTTATTTTTAAACTTTCCTGATTTTTTGCATTTTTATCTAAGAATATACTATACTATTTAAGGATAGTCCCTGTACGAATCAGCTCCGCTCCCCTCTACGTATCGTGTGGGTTTTTTAAAGGGTGGCATCGTATATTATCGATTATCAGATCGTAAAGTGTCCATATAAATGAAAAATTCATTTAATAATTTTTATACAAATTATGATTTAAAATTAAGACTTGAAAACGATTTAAATCTCTTTAGGTTGTTGGATTGGTTTGTATTTTCGAGTTTACGCCAATTTTCAGCTTACAATTTTTAAAGTAAATTTGAGCTTATGATTTGAATATATGATAGTTTTTTTCTAAATTTCTTTGGGCCGAACTACAATTATCTTTAGAATCAACAAACTTAAATAAGCATTTCTCGTAAATCTGCCACAAAAAAGAAGCTTGAAATAAAAGAAAAATGAAAAAATATTTACCATAACGAATTGTTCGTAATGAATAAATAGTTAAATTTAAATAATATGTATTAAATTTGTTTGCTGATATCTAATTGAAATTTGATGATAATGATAATGGTAATGCTTTTCTGACTTATATAATATTTAGTATTTGTGGCACATAGTTTGTTTTATATTTTTTCATTCGTATGTATTTTATGAATATTTAAAATCAATAAATTATAGTCGACTTACGCGAGATCGTAAAAATAGTTAAAAGATAGTTTAAAAACTGCTAGTTAAAAGTTGAATGCATGTATTGATCAAAGCATTAAAAATAAGTAATGGTCTCGACAGTCTCGACAGTTAGAATAAACCTGGCGTTATAAATCTTATTATCAAAAAATGACTAAAAATCCTAAATGAAATGTTATGATCCGATTGTGCAGTGCATTATCGTGGAACGACTCGAACGCGAGTCTGAAGGCGACGATGCTGACGAGTCCGGTGGTGCGCGCCCTGGCGGCCGACGGCAGCCTGACCCCGGCCATGGCCGCCCACATCATGGTGGCGATACTCCAGGGTCTGCAGCTCCACGGGCAGCACGAGGCCAATCAGGGCTCCCTCATCACCCTGGGCGCCCAGGTCTACGAGTGCCTGCGGCCCAAGTTCCCCAACATCATCGAGGTCATGCAGCAGGTGCCCGGCGTCAATCCGGCCGACCTCCAGCGCTTCGACGAGAAGATGTCGGTCGTCAGCACCAAGGGCAACAAGGTCGAGAAGGGCAAGAAGGACTTGTTCAAGAAGATCACCAATCAGGTGGCTTGTTTGTTATTTCTTTCAATGGAGACAGTGCGCGTAGGGGGAAGGCGAGCGCTCAACTCAGTCCTGAGGTAGTGCCGGCAGCGTATCACCCTCATACATTCTACTATATATGTATACTATTACTGTATATAAATGCAGTACAATAGATCTGGTGGTCACGCTGTTGGTGTCGTTGCGCGGCCGATTGCCACTTAGGCTTTACCTAAACATTCAACAAATACATTGAGATAAGCATTTTTTTATGTAATTTTTCTCTATAACAAAGAGATATAGGTCTTATATGATACAGTAGAAGTCTCATGTACTGATTTATTTTGCCAGAATACTGGTAATTTGGTATAATACCGATTTATAACACACGTGGAGAAACATATTTTCAGTTACTTTTTTCAAAGAAAAACCACTGTTGAATTAAATTTATCATATCTTTAGATAAAATTTATTACAACAGTTTTATTTGTCACCTGCCATCGTCCTCAAAAGAGCACGTGTTATTTAGTTTTCGTTTCAGAAGAAAATATTGTTTTCATACTGATGTTAGATCATTTTTAGAGTACCTATACATACAAATAAATGCTTGTTTTTCAATCGGCAAATAGGTCTTACACGAAAGTATTGATACAGAATTTTATTTAGCTTCAAATTTCTAAAATGAAAGAGAAAAATAAAATTAATTAATTACAAATTTAGTGACAAATTCTATCGTAATATTTTTCTTTTTGCAATGATGTATAATTGTTTAATATTTTTAAAATACTTTTTATTAATTTTCATTACAATAAAAATGCATCAATTTCATATCTTGATGATGTGAGTTTCGACGTTGTTAATGAAATGCCTCTAGTAAGTTAATAATAAAAAACTTTTTTTCTCAACAGCTAATTGGCAGAAGTATTGGTCAACTCTTCCGTAAAGAAGTCAAAATCGATAATTTGCCTCGACTTGAGGTTGCAGGCAAACAAGTTCTTCGCGTGGACGAGATTTCGAAAAACGCCAATGACACAGGATTAACAGCGTTGTTCGCCGGGCCCACGTAGCAGATGATTGCTAGCCATAGCGTAAAAAAGTTGGTACAGCTGGATAAGTGATTACAAATTGCTGTAGAATTACTTAAAATACAATTTTGAGGAATAAGGATACGTGCTCGATAAAAGAAAAATAAGTATATCACTCAATCATAGTGAAATGGTATGTCAAAGTATGTATGTTGTACTGATAGGATTTCCCCTACAGCCGATTCCTTATTCCTTCTAAATTATTGTTAGAGAGAATTGTGGCGAATGCGACTTCGTTAGTTATAAATAAATTACAACTTAAGTCTGTTTTCAAATTCTTTTCTGCTTTGTTAATTGATTTTATTGTTATAAATTTTTGTCAATTGGATTCATACGCGTTCATTGTGCAAATGGATCGAGATAAGCATTTTTTAATGTAATTTTTTTTATTCTTAAAAGTGTGAATGGAATGCCAGTGAGTATGTGAATATTGTGCAACTTGATAAAATACATTATTGAAATGACATTAATACATTATTCGCATGATTGATAAATAAATAATACATAACGAAAGTGCATAAAATAAAGTTAATTACATTACATAAATGTAAATTACTATTTCTTACTGAATTTTTTTAACTAATAAAAATTCAAAATGATCGCCTAAAAACTATCTTTAGTATGCACAGCTGATACCGAGCCAAAGCACAATGGAACCAAGAAATCTTAAGTTTACGTACGTACACAAACAAACGAATGGTAAATAAGACAATTTTGTCATAAATTTCTAAAACGTAGTTTTCATAAAATAATTAAATTAAAAATAGATACTGTTAGTTAGTTAATTTAAAAAAATTTGTTTTATAAAATTATTATTAATGTGATTTATTAAAGATGATATTCTTCTCGACTATTAAATCTATATCAAAATAAAAAATAAATGCATTGTTATTATTTTGTAATAAAAACGTTTTGCAAAAGTCATTCCTAATTAATCAAACGCTTTTATTGCATTTATGTGCCGATAGGAATGTGTACTGCCGTCATTGATCGTTATAAAAATTTACATCCTTCTAATTTTACATAAGAGAAGAACTACTTTTAAATCATCTTATGTTTAATTTAATTTAAGATTAACTTGATCATTTTTAGAAACGTTATCCTTATACAAAATTATCAAATCAATGATAAGCAATAACGTAAGTTAACGATGAATCACGGTCCTTGAATCATACAGCAAATGTATCACATACCTAAATTTTATTTATCTTTATTTTTTTATGACGGGTATATGATTATTCCGTTTTTAAATACGAGTAGGTGCGAGGCTATTATTGTCCGTTTTTGATTGAATTTACAACGAAGTAATAAGCTTAAAAACTTGTAAAAGCGCCTTTTTACACAATTTTTTTTTATTTGATCAAATACTTTTTTAAAGTAAAATTAAAGGAACTACAACTTCGAATTGAAGTAACAAGAATCATTGAGCCGACTGAATGGCCTTGCCCCTTGCTTTCCTGTAAGCAATTAAAGTTAGTAATTTGTTACTTCATGCTGCCAATGACATCACTAAGTTTTTGTATACATTAGCTTTAAAAGTTGCTATAACTTGTATATATTGTATTGTAATAAATAAATGCATTGACAATAATTTGAGTGTATATACATTTACATCACCTCATCTGTTGTCCCTATTTTTGAAAATTTACTTTTCTTTGGATTATTTTAAATGTTAATATTTCGAATTTTTTATTTTTTTTTTAGTTTTTAAAATATTTTTATTTTACTGCGAGAATATAGAAGAACAGGTGTACTTACATTGTGCTAACAATGTAATAAAATTAGTTTGTCTTCTGTACTCCCGGGTAAAAATCATACATGATTATATATAACTATATATTTAATTATACATAGTCGTGTATAATCATAATAATCAATTATATTTAATTTTATAAAACTTTGGTCTGTATGCAACTTCGTTTAAATATCTATACTTATGTAAGATCATGTACAATCAGATTGTAGTCATTAACGATTATATTTCTTTGGCTTCCCGGAATAACCGAATAAGTCACTTTATTAGAAAATTGAGTTTTCAGTGATTTTGTATAAGTTAAAAGTACCTATTATGGAACGGATTTCGGGGTGCATTTTATACTTTTGTAAAATTCGGATTGAATAAGCGTATAACGTTAAAACGTTTGATAGTACTCAAAGGGCAAGCCTTTCCTTGAACAGATAATGCAATTAAAATACGAATTAAACGTAATAATAATTAATAATTAATTATATTATTAAAATACTGAAGTGATACATTGTACGTATTATGAAACAGTGCAATCGCAGGATGTCCGGATGTTTCATTATTGATGTCCCTATTATGAAACGTAATAAATATGTAAATATTACTTATTTGACTGCTTTTACTTACAATTGCTATATCTGCCGTAAATAATGCGCCTAATATACGCGAGGAATAACGTCATCATAAGATTGACATCCTTTTTTTAAAAAGTAATTTAATAACAACAAAATGATCATATTTAGGTTTATAGAATCGACTTCGTAAACTATAAGTTACAGGTTAGGCGGCTAAATTTAATAAACATACTTATTTTACTTAGTTTTCATATGTACGAGAGCTATATCATTAAAATGTAGTATCATTGCTTCATAATACAGAAAATAATATGCAAATAGCTAAAATTATTATAAAAAGCCCTTGCAGGTGTTTCATAAATACGAACTTCCACTAACTTGCGCACCGATTATGAAACAGCTACATATTTAATAAAAATTGCATCAACAGTAAAACAATTTGTAGATAATTCAAATCTACGGACCGAAAGTTACAATTTAAGCTATTGCACATGGTGTCAACTCATTTATATTTAAAAATATAGTTCAAAAACAAAGTTGTATAAATCAGTTGCTTCGGCTCCCAAAAACGCCGATCTGCACGGGTTTGGAGACACGCAAAATTGAACGATTTTTTATAATATTACTTATTGTATAACAATACTCATGTTCGTGTATTTACAGACAAAAACGTTCATAATTATCAATAAAAATTTTATATTCATTTACGCATGTTATAATTATTTCATGGACACAGTTATGAGAGTGTTTCACTATAGGTACTTTTACCTTAAAGTGGCCAAATATACTATATATGCCATTTTTAACATTAATTTAAATGGAAAATAAAAACATAATTTTTCCAAAACATAAAAAATTGACTTAATCGGTTATGCTGGGAACCACCCCTGGTAGAAAATTATCTAGTTCTATCGAGGCCCTCGATTATTTCCTTGTCAAACTAGATAGATCTACATAGTTCTAGATTAATTTTCTACTAGGGACAGCATGTATATTATTTAATATGAGTCAAATATGGCTATATACAACCAGAGCTGCATGGAATCGGCCGCAATTTTTTTTCGATTCATTTAAATTATTTTTACATAAATTGCATTGAAAATATCATACTGACGATAAATTAAATTGAATCCGATTAAAAATCTCGATTTAACTGAATTGAGGTTTGAATCGCGATTAACTTTTCCCAATTCAAATGAATCAAAATATGAGTCGCAATTCAACTTCCCGATTCATGCATGAATCGAGATTTAAATTTTCCGATTCGATTGAATCGAGATTTTGAATCGGATTTAATTTTCTTTTCGATTCAAATGAAGGGCCTATTTACAGAAAATCAAGTTATCATAGTGTTTATAGGCCCCCCTAACCATGTGGTATCATCCGGATGGTACCCCATAGGGGATGGCGGAGCTACTCTGATTGGTGGAAATTATACCTAACCTCCAAACCTTGTATCACAAAATTAGTACATTACGATACGTGTAACATTACGAGCGTAGCGAGGGCACTGAACGCCGTGCTATGAAGGACGACTTATGACACGAGTATCGTATACTATTTTATAGCACTGCTTGCCTAAATCCGCTGTCACGCCTAGCCGTGCCTTAAGAAGTCTAGTATTGCACCGTGAGGTTAGCTGATAAGGGCGGTGCAATAATGGACTACTTAAGTCACGGATAGGTGACTTAAGTGCGGATTTAGGCCACACAGTGCTATAAATTAAAATGTAAAGGCATTTGTAGTACAATAATGTCGTTGTCCACTATTCTTTACATAATAATAAATGATTATCAAGGTCGCTAGGTACGATTTTTTATGAAATCTCGACGTATAATGAAAAATACGACGCGAGGTGAAAAACGCTGTTGTCCACTGTTCTTTGCACAATAACAAATCATTATCATTCACGATTTTGATGTTACTATGTAAATTTTAGACGTATAACTAAAAATACAGCGCGAAGTGGAGGTCATAATGGTAAAGTTCGCTCCGACCTCCCCTTAAGGAGCTTAAATGCAGTTACGTATTTACCTACAATTTCGTATTTTTCAGTATTCGCATTCAATTTTTAATTTTTTTCAATTATCTCAGTTGTCCGGTATTCCTTAGTAGATTGAGAACACCGGATGACTAAAGTTTTTAACTTTTATGAACAATTAAATTAGTAATTATTAAATAATTAATTAGTAAATAATTAAATTAGTAAACAATTAATAATGTAAAATTCAATGCAGAAATCTGTAATCGGCTCCGACCTCCCCTTAAGGGAGCCTAAAACATTTTTAATACATACTTTACGCAAATCAAGCTATCGTAGTTTTTAGACCTCCTTTTTTACATACATACATACTCCCTAATAACACAAAACGTTTTTAAAACGTTATAGAAACGTTTTGTGTTATCAGGGTACATTCGACGTGGAGATTTCTGGTCGAATGCGTTTGAAATTCTCCAATGAGCTCAGCGAAACCGTGCGTTCGATCCAATGAGACCCAATGAAATTGCAGTATTTAAAAATAATTCAAACACATTCAACCAGAAATTTTCCACGTCGAATGTACATTAGGGTGCTCCAAAATTTTCAAAGTTTCCATTTTCCTTATTATAACCCTTTCAAAAGTTGAAAAGTATATAAAAAGTAAATCTCCTGCAAAGCAGGAGCTGAACGTTGAGATTCAAAGGTTCCTACCTCAATTTTAAAGTTTTTTAAGTGCATTTATGCACTGTTTAAAATAAATTTGGTAAAAAAATTATTAAAACTTATAAATCAAGGCAAAAATAATTTAGTAACTTTCCATATCACTAAAAGGAAAAGTCAACCACATCCACGTCATCAAAAATTTTTTTTTAAGTGAAGAGCCATATGCGGTTGATTTTAACAAAATACAGGCTATCTTTGAACATTTTTCAAGACTAATTTTCGATGATCTTTTGAAAGATCAAAACCCAAAATCTTTTTGACTCTTTATTCCGAATAGAATCTACATAAAAATTATCAAAGATAAATATATCTAAATATATAAACTATTCCAGTCTGAATATTGTGCAATTTTTCTAGTATTTTAAATGGCTTATGTCATAGTTTGACGTAATTTATTTCTGGTAGTTTACGGTATGAAGATTTGTACATAATTTTAGTTAAAAGCTGATAACAAGACCATTAATTTGAGTGGTGGCCGCATTTCTGAAGTTATTTGGATTAAAAGTTATGTACGTCCAGCGCCTGTCTTGCAGGAGAGTTATTATTTTCGCATTTGTCAACTTTTGAAAGGGTTACAGACCGAAAATCTCGCTACTTTGAAAATGTTGGACGTCCCTAGGGTAGGATGCATTCATATACATATATACACATAAACAATCACATTCACATACACGCGCACGCACACACACAAATACCCCAGATAGCACGACACGATGTAGGGACGTTGTTGCAACGTTGCTCTAGCTACCAAGCAACGTTATTCATAAACGTTGTAGCAACGTTGTAAAAACGTTGAAATGTCCGCTTTGGTTACAAAGGAAACGTTATAGAAACGGTGTGGTAATGTGACTACGAAGTTTTACCACATTGCTAGAATATTACTTTTAAAGCGTGTTTAGAACTTGCCAAAGTGTCACTCTTCCACGTTGCAAATACGTCGCTGGAACGTTGCCACAAAACTTGCAATATTTATTAGTAAATATTTAAAATAATAGAAATTTGCGACTCTCATATATCTCACCTCTGAGGAGAAAAGTAATTATTTTTAATTTTTAATTTTCAAACTTTGTTAGTTGTGTAGCATTGTTCAGACAACGTACCTACAACATGAAAAATATACTACGGCAAGAAGTTGTCAGAGACGTTTCAGAAACGTTTTAAACACGTTTCCGTGGTGACGTTCTAGCGACGTTGTAGAACGTAGTCGGCACGTTACCACACCGTGTCTACTACACCATTCTAACGTTTTTGCAACGCGTTGCTACAACGTTTACGAACAACGTTGCTGGTTGCCAGGGCAACGTTGCGGCAATGTCCCTACAACGTGCTGTCCGGGTCTTCTGCAGGTATTAGCCCCGGGCTATGTCCTAGCTGACTTTGTCCCTTTTTTATCCGTACGGATACACCTAGTATAAGTGAGAAGAAGACTATCTGATACTTGTTTTTAAAAATCATAGGGTTACAAAAGAAATGTAACATTTGAGAGTTTATTCTCGAAATCAATGGGTTAAAATTCACAGTAAAGTACCTATACTTGGAATATAACCTTTATTTACTCCAAAATCCTTTTGTTCTTGGAAAACAAGTATCAAATAGTCTTCTTCTCAACGAAATAAAATTTGTGTGCATATCTCATGCATCAACGTGTCAGACTGTATGTGTCTACGGAATAGATTGTCAGTTTCGTACTAACGATGATGATCTGCTGACAATCCCGAGGCCGAAACGCTGGTTAATTATTTTAGAAAATATCTTAAATTTTCTTTCTACAAATTTTTTTTATTATCCGATAATACTTGTGTTACTACAAAAATCATCACGTAAGTAAAAAAAATTAATTCTTCGCTTCATTTTTCAGTTCTTGGAGAAATTGGTCACTATAATTGTTAATGAGTAAATATATGTTGGTGTGACCATTAGAACCATATTAATGTAAAATTTAAAATCGAACATCAGAATCTTCATACGTCTAATTATTGTGTGCTATCTTCGCTGTGTTAGATTTCCGTTTTTTGCGCATAATTGACAATGATATATTAGTTTTTATTTATAAACTTCAAAAGAATAAGATTCAACTTTAGTTTTCTATGAAATAAACATTAATCAGTCTGTCTCTAGACACCACAGAGTTCGGACGTGTTTACAGCCTAACGTAAACACTCAGTCGCGTGTGAATTCTAGTGATCGAGTCTTTCTAGAAGTGTACAATGTGTGAGTGCCTTGTGATCTACATCTGATTTGCTAAAAAATCTGGTGGAGCGTTTAGCTCCTAATAAAAAAAAAAGGGAATGGATCCCCCTGACTACAGAGGGCCTCCCAGTTCTGAACCCAATGACTTACTAACACCCGGGGACGCCTCTTCATCTCAGCAAATGAACTACGCAGGAGCTATCAGGACCGATGTTTTTCCCAAAAAGGACCAAGCAATCATAATCGATGCATTGGAGGGTTGCACTATAAAAGAGTACGTAAATGAAATTGCAAAGTTAACTCCATCCATGAATATCACATTTGTCTCAAAATTTTCTAATGGCCGTGTCTGCGCTTATTTAGCCTCTAAAGAGACCGTCGATAGGCTTATTGATTCAAAAAGTTCTGTAACATTGAAAAAACACGGTATTGCCTGTAAGGCCACTAATCAACCGATCAAAAAGAATTATCCTGTCAAACGTATGTCCAGATATTCGTCATGAAATTCTTGAAAATTATCTCCTTAATATTAACATCAAACTTGAATAAAAAATTACATGACTCCAACTGACATTCCTAAAATTCCTAAGCCATTTAATATACAATTCGACGACACGTCTTACTGGATTTACTGCTCGAGCGACACACTGTTATGCTTAATTACCTGTAACCAAGAAGGCCACTTAGCACGCCAGTGCAAAGAAAAATCTTCACCGAAAAGTTACAGACCGATCTCTCTTACAAATAACCTATGTAAATTAATGGAAAAGATACTTAATAAAAAGTTAAAAACATTTCTAGAAACAAAACAGGTGTTTGTTTCTCAGCAAAGTTGTTTGAGAGAAGGTCGCACAACTTACGATCACCTTATTATGCTCGAAGAAGCAATATGCGATGCATTTCGAAAGAAACATCACCTTATCGCCGTAAGCTTAGATATCGAAAAAGCCTTCGAAATGGTATGGCATGAGAGAATCCTAAGTATACTCCAAGAAGCAGGAGTCAATGGTCACATGTTCAATTTCATAAAAAACTTTCTTAAAAAAGGCTTATCTGATCCAATTATCCTAAAAAATGGGGTCCCCCAAGGATCTGTTCTTAGCGTTTTACTCTTTTTGCCTGCGATCAACGACATCGTTAAAAACTTAGAAATACCAGTCCTAGGTAGTCTATTTGCTGACGACTTTACTTTTTAATATAGTGACAAAAATTATGCAATTACCCAAGAAATCTTACAACGTGTACTGAACAACTTGCAATCATAGTCTCACAACACCGGTGTAATTTTTTCCGGGCAAAAAAGTCAATTTATTTTTTTTACAAGAAACTGTAAACCCAAAGACCAAATTAAATTAAAATGAATAAATAATTAAATAAAATAAGTAAAACATGAAAATTCTGGGTCACACATTTGATAAAAAAACTAAATTAGCAAAGACACTTACAAGATTTAAAAGCAACGGCATCTATAAAACTGAGACCATTAAAAACAATAGCAGCGAAAAATTGGGGTGCAGATAAAAATGTACTGATGAACACATACGAAGCTACAGTCTTATCAAAAATAGATTATGGCAGCATTATCTATGACTCCTCGCCACACACAAATATACTTAACTCAATCCATAATTCCGGGATAAGAATTGCTTTAGGAGTTTGTTACACCTGCCCAATAGTTAGTCTATTAGCAGAAGCAAACATGATGCCTCTAAAGTTTCGTCGCATGAATCTAATATGCATGCAAACTATCGGCTTCCCCTAACAACCCAACCTGTAAGACTATATTCACAAACGAAAAATATCTCTCGGCCACAAATAAAAGTACTCCTAAGTCATATGCAGTCAGACTAAAAAATATCTTAAAAGAAATAAATTACGATCTTCCAAACATTATTTTAAAGGACTGTTCTATACACATTTGTACATATCTTCACTGAAGGAATTTCAGCTAATTCGCGCCCCGGACTAGCCGTAATTCTACCTGATAAAGTAATAAAGCTACCTCTACATGAAGCTTTTTCAACGTCTGATGCACAATCCTACGCTGTTCTGAAAGCTATCGAAGCTCTAGAAAAAACAAGTTATTCTAAACTAATCATTCATTACTCTAGTACAAATTTTTCCCAGTCTGTTAAAGCAATATATTCTAAAGACACTATTATCCAAATCATACAACATAAAATAATAAGTTTAGAAAATGAAACAATAAAACTATGCAGAATGGACCCTATAAATTATTCCTATGAATTAAATCATATAAACTCATTAGCCATTGAAACCACGAAAATGCAGTGTATAGAAAATGAAACTCCGCTGCCACTCGACAAAGCATAGAATCTTTTAACTAAATCTATACGAAATTCCTGGAACAATACTTGGATAAACAGCAAGAAAACCTTCCTTCATTCTATAAGAGATAGCATCTATGAAAAATTAAAATGTATCCTCCCTCGAAAAAAACTAGTCATCATAACTAAACTCAGAACTGGTCACTCTAATTTAACACACTCCCATATACTTGAAAAGCAACCGAAACCAACTTGCTCCCTATGTAACGTACCAATTTCAATCAGCCATATACTTCAAGAATGCGGCATATATACTGAAGCCAGAAGAAAAGCCAGTTTATCAGATGATATCAAAATCAACCTTACTTCAAAAAGTGGAATACAAAAAACCATAAATTTCATAGAACAGATTAAACTCACCAATTTATTATAATGTATCCAGCATCTATGAAATTAACTATGTAAATAATCAACTATGCAATTTATTATGCAACCAATCAACTATGTAATTAGCTCTGTAATTAACTATGTATCCGTTACACATAAACACAATGTAATCGTTATTTTAAGGAACAACTATGTAAATATGTATTAAAAATGTTTAATTGCCTATTTTGTACTTATAAAAACTTACAGTAGTCGCTAATACAGTAATGGCTTCGTTGTCGATGCGACTATAAATAAATAAATGAAAAAAAAAACATTAATCTTAAATAATTAGTCAAGATTATTATTTCAAGAAATAAATAAAAATTCATTGCAAGACCAATATTTTCAAGACAAGATCAATAAAATACCAATACAAGACAATATTTTTTATATCGAGTAGGTATTGGACAAGAACAACAAATGATTAGCATAGTCAATATTTTTCAAGAACAACCCTAGTGAAAATGAAAAAAGTAATGAAACGTAAGAAAACGTAAGATAATGTAAGCAATCCTAAATAAACTTAAACAAACTTAAACAAACGTAAATAAACGTAATAAAACGTAAGAAACTGTTGTATTTTAGACATTTTTACATTTTCTTACGTTTTTATACGTATTTTTATGTTTTATTACGTTTCCTTGCGTTTCGCAATTTCGTGATAAAAATATAACTTAAATTTTTCACCGATAGGTGGCGAGGCATATACAAACCAATTCACGTGTACAAATTGAAACTGTAAGTTACTTAGAAAATACTTTTTTAATATTTTACATTATGGAAGTCTCTTTAGTGAGCGGACTTTTTAGTGTGAAAATGTAACCTAAAGTAATAAAACGTAAGAAAACTTTTTCACGTTTTGTTACGTTTTATTACATTTTATAATTTCGACAGGGAAGCCAAGATTTTTATAAAAATCGCCTTGTCTCCTGTTAAGAAAGCCTTAATGGTAATAACTATAGGGTATTGGCTTTAAGTATTTCTTCATCAACTTTATGCTCTAAAAGTCTAAAAGTTTGATATAAATGTAAAATATTTTAATTCTTAGAAACGAATTTCTAAACCTTAATCATCACAAATAGTTCAATGTTTACTTCCTTTAGCGAGTTGAGTTTTCCTTATACAAGAGTTACACTTATACGGCCAAGTACATTTATAAACCAGTACGAAATTCAACAAATCTACCTTTATTTGTACGTAACAAAGTAAAGACTATATATTATTTTTAAATATATCGAGTGTACGAACCAAAGCATTGATTTATCTTTATAAATTAACATTGGATGAGCAGATTAAGGTACAGGGTTAGCTTCATAATATAGAAATAATTCTTAGACAATAATTGAAGGACCGAATGCAATAAGAGGACTAACGCTCGAAAACGCGTAAAAGTATTGTTCGAGGAGAGAATTTAGAAAATTGATCAAATTGAAATTTTGACAATTGATACACATAGGAAATTTTATTGGGCATCGTTTTAAATTAAAACTAAATATTTATCTTTGTTTGTGTTCTAATTATTTAAGAAAAACTCAATTTATAACTTGAAAAATATTCAATACATTTTTCCCTTCAACTCGTTGTAACTTCGTGTGGTTTTAATATTTTTTATTTAAACTTTAACAGAATAATGTACAACATATTCTACGTATGTTGAAATATTTAAAAAAAAAATCAAAAATTCAATGTCAAACATTTTAGAGTCATATAGTAAATTTTTGGAAATATGACTGTCAACATCTGCCATTGATGCAATGAATCACAAAAGTTGTGTTACAAAATTTCGAATAGTAAAAACTTTCAGTAAGAATAATGTTCATTATATGTCAACGAAGTTTATGGGAAAATTTAAAACCTTGATTGAGTATTATTCTCTCAACAATAAGGGTTTTTCTATTTGTATGTTTATTTAATTTTTTTATTTTACGATTAAATAGTTTAGTACTTAATTATTAATCTAAAATATAAAATGATTATTAATACTATCATTTTTATTGAATAACTAACTTGTTTTAAACATACTTTTAAAATAAGTAAAATTCTAATTACACTTACAGAATAAGTAAATAAATGAAAATAATTAAAATTTTATAGAACAATTAATTACATTATATCGCAGATTAGTAAAAAAAGTATTAAACTGTTTGTTTGTAGTAACAATGTTGAAATAAGCATAACAGAGAGAATAATACTCGATTGCGACAAGACGCGCCGACTGCGTCGAGCGCGCCGAAGTCATATGCAATTTGTAAATCGTTCATACTTTTTCACCAGTATCAATCAAGCTTTAAAACTTTACAATAAACTTCCTCGACATATAAATGAACATTATTCTCTCTGAAAGTTTATACGATTCGAAATTTTGTAACACAACTTTTGTGATTCATTGCATCAATGGCTGATTTTTAAAGTAATATTTTCAAAAATATGTTATATGACTCTAAAATGTTTGAAAATTTTCTTAAATCTTTTAACACACGTAGAATATGTTGAAAAGTATTCTGTTAAAGTTTGAATAAAAAATATTATAACTACAAGTAAGTTAGAAAGATTTATAGAGAAAAATGTATTGAATTTATTTAAGGGGGTATGAGCGAAAAGTAATTTTAAACTTTAAGACCCAAATCTATTTTGTAATTGTTAATAAAGATTATTTGAATCCAGAGACAAATTTTCAGTATAGGTTGCCTTGCATTTCGAAAAGATATTTAATTCTAAAGTTCGCCCGTTTAGCCCGTTTAATATGCAGAAAACGCATTTTTCGCGTTTGAAATGAAAAATTCATGCATTTGTAGGAAACTTTTCTAGATTATTAAAGTATCAAATTAATCTTTAGCTTTCCAATTTTATGTGCATACAATACAAAAATAGGGTTGCCTGGCGTTTTAGAGAGATATTTGTAGAATAACGCAAAAAAGTACTCAAAACAGAGAAACACCTTAGAGGTTAGAGTCAAATCAAGGTCTATAATGATCTTTTCAGAAAGAAATAAGATAAATATGCGTTTGATATAAATATGAATATTCAAAGTTTTTTTAAATATTCAATTTGTTAACATGATACATTGTCATAAACTTCTCGATTAAATAACGTTTTTTCATAAGTTACTGTTTTGACTAGTATGCCGCTCGGACCTCCTTAAGCTGTAAATTGCGTTTTTCTTAAATAATTAGAAAACAAAAGAAGATAAATGTTTTGTTTTAATACAAAAAGATGCCCAATCAAATTTCCTATGTGTATCAATTATCAACATTTCAATTTGATAACATTTTCTAATTTCTCTCCTCGGACAATATTTTTACGCTTTTTCGGGCGCTAATATCCTTATGCCATCCAATCCTTCAATTGCATTGTCAAAAAGACAAAATTTTCATGTTCATTATTAAAACATCTGTTATAAAATAATATGTACCTATATTTTTTCACATTTCACATTTTGTTCGTAGTTTTCCACAGTTTTGCAAAAATAAATATTTATCAATAGTAGGTATATTGTGTATCAAGGGCGGAAATTAGGCGATTACCGCGAGTGCACTTAGTAGGTCGAAGCAAGGGCCGATGCAACCAGCACAAGTGTTAGCCTTCCGCCCGTGGCGCACACTGTTTCTTTCTCCTATCTGTACTGAAAGGATAATTATTCGTACATATAATATGAAGCGGGCGGAAAACACCGTACTTTTCGTCCTACGGCTTTGTTTTCGGCCCGAGGGCGCTAAAAAAACCACCTTCCGCCCGCTTTATATGCACGAAAAAGCATACTTTCGGTGCAGTTAGGATAGAAATAAAATTTACACACTTTACACATTTAGACATTTATCTTTTCCTTGCTTTCTCTTATAAAGTAAAATTGACAACTATATTAGAAATTATAATAAAACACGAAACACTTTGAACAATTTTGAACTACTTTTTATATAAGTGATATTCATAATTATTATTACGCAAACATGATATTAATATTTGAATAGCGTAACAAATTCAATTATTAATACTGAAATAATATTATATAAGTAAGAATTTTGTCTTTATCGATTTTGGTTGAGTCAAATATTGTAAATATTATATAAGCATAGGTAAGCTTTGAATGTTCTCAGGGTTTGAAATTTAAAATGTTTCCAGCGCATTATTATTGATACATCATCATAGAAAAGTATTAAAACTTTTAAAATGTACTTTCCCGCATTGGAAGCTAACGGAAATTAAAGTCATCGTTTACAGCTTACAGTAGTACGACTCAATGCACCTTTTTAAAACCTCCATTAAAGAGAATAATTTGCCATTTATAGATCTCCTCTGAAGCCAGCACACTACCCGAAAAGAGCATCATCGAAGATGCCGTTAAATCTGCCCCTCCTCCTCGTCGCCATCACCGCGAGCATCCTCATCGCCAGCACAATCGACGCTTCATCCTACCTGGACCGTCAGCCATATCCGCGGAGCGAGCTCGAGCTGGTGCAGCTGGTCTTCCGCAACGGCGAGCGCACGCCCTTCCCCGGGGAGAGCTACCCCACCGACCCGTACGCCAACTCCTCCTCGTACGAGACCTGGGGCGGAGCCGGTCGTCTCACCGATCTCGGCCGGCGGCGCGCTCGTCGTCTGGGACTCGTCCTGCGCCGCAGGTATTCCGCGGCCTTCCCGGGACTGCGGATGCTGGCCTCGAGCGACGTCTACGCTTACAGCCTGGACAGGGAGAGTTGCAAGGAGTCGCTGAGGATGCTGCTCGACGGCTTGTGCGGACGACAGTGCGCCGAGGGGACGAGGGTGCGCAGCGTGCCCGAGGAGATCGACGTGCTCATGAACTCGAGGTCCTGCTCGAGGTACAGGGGCGAGATGGATAAGCTCAGAAGGTCGGCAGAGGTGCAGAGGAGGCTCGACAAGTACGAAGGATTGTACAGGTATGTGAGGGTCTTGTTTTATATAATTGGGTAGTATGATTGATGTGTCATTTGGATAACGAACCTAACGATTTCTAATTTTTTTCCAATTCAAAAAGAAATTGATATCCGTCGAAGTTATATACATGTACTTTATAAAGTGTCTTTAACATCAAAAGATTCCGTTACTATACAAGAACTGAATTGTGAACATCGGGAATTGCACTATACATACGTTTTGTGAATAGAATTATTAATTTATAAACGTAAAATTTGATAAAACATTGAATTATAGAATAGTAACAGCAGAGTTATAATTAGATCCTTACTGAAAAAATTAAGTGATAAATTAGCTGATAAATTACGTGATAGTTTGATATTATATTATATTACATTCCGAGAGCAAAACTATGAGTAATGTAAACTTGTCATGAAATAAAATTGTATTTCAGTTTCTCAACTTTTTTAGACAAATTTTCAGATATGAAGAGCTTTTACTTCTTTATAAGATTTGTGTGTACAAGAATCTAGTAAAAATAATTTTAATTGTCATAGCCTTGTTCTATAAAAATGCGACATATTATACCTGCTATGATGAATCAATTCAATCGGTCATCTATTACCTTTTCAATCACTCAATAGTATTCTGGTGAATTTTTTTTCTAAAAAATAATGTAAGAAGGTGCTAAAACTATTTCTTCAAAAAGTAAATTTTCGCCAAGGACTACCTGATTTAATCCGTTATTTACAGTGCATTAAGTTTCTATTAAATCACTGTATGCAATCACTTCAATTCCCTGAACCAATTAACTAAGTATATCATATATTTGAATTCTCTTTCACCTTTTTAAAGCAAATGTTTCTGATTAAGTTTAACCCATTTCTTCCCAAGCGGCCATTTTATAGTCGATTGGTTTTTTGCCTAAAACCGACATTTTGATATTTTCCAACGTAAATTTCAAATTTCTGACTTCAGAATCGGAAAGAGCGGACAATTTAACTTCAGAAAAGTGTTATTGGTTATTATTATTTTTTTCTTCGACAATTTTTTAGGCATAAAACCAATCGACTATAAAATGGCCGCTTGGGAAGAAATGGGTTAATATATAATTAAACAATTGTTTCTATTTAATGTTTCTGCACTCCACTTTTCACTATTTCCCGTTGCGCGCTGCATGCAAGTATTTTATACATATACATTTACGGGGAATTCCCCGTTCAGTCGATGCATCTAAATAGTGCAAAGATAGAAAACTAAAAATGATTATATGAAAGTTAAATATTTAGCAAAATATATTTAAAAGTGTTATTGTGTTAAGGTGATGTTAAACCCCGTGTTGCTGGTAAATACGGAGGACCACTTTATTGATTGATTTTTCAATTTAAAAAAATATCTCTATGAAAAGTTGTTCTTTTTGGTTTGAACAATAACTTTCCATAGATATATTTACTCTAAATTGAATATGAAATGAGAAAAGTGGATCTTTGTATTTGTCGGGGACAGGTGGCTTTAGCATCACCTTAATTGAAACCTTCAATCAGATACATAACGGAGAAGACCGGCGTGACGTTCGAGAGCGTGAGCACGGACGAGCGTCTCTTCGGCCTGCACAACCTCCTGGAAGCCCAGCGCAGCCTGAACCTGAGCCTGCCGTCCTGGTGTCCCGAGGGCGTGCTCAACCTCCTCAGCGAGCTGTCCTTCCTGCACTACAATCTCGAGTCGCACAGCCCCGAGCTGCGACGCCTCAACGGTGGGCCCCTCCTGCGTCGCTTCCTCGACGCCATGCAGACGACGACAGGCCAGCTGTCCGCTGCCAAGATTCACCTGTACAGCGGCGCGGGCCACAACGTGGCCGCCTTCGCCCGCGCCCTGGGCAAGAGCTTCCCCCGGGTGCCGAGCTACGGGAGCGCCATCCTCCTCGAGAAGCGCAGGGAGAGGGACACCGGCCGGCTCTTCGTCCAGACGATCATATGGACGGGCGCGAGCGAGAAGCTCTTTCCGATGCGGCTGAGGGGATGCCCGGAGATGTGCCCCATCGGGGAGTACGCGAGGATCGTCAAGGAGGCGCTGCCGGACGACGGGGAGATAAGATGCCTGCTGGACGATCTGAGGGATGCTGGCACAGGACGTAGACGGGACTGATTGCGTCCATATATTGCGTTTTACCTTACTTTTGCCTACTTTTGTATAAGCTTGACTCTGTGCTTTTCAGCTGCATTTGACTCGCGTATTTCATGTCATTTTCGATATTGAGAACATACATATCTCGCTGGATCGTGGTTGTTCTTGTCTGGGACAACATTCCAGCCAGAGATTTCCTCGGAATTGGAAATTCAATGGAAAGAGTAACGAGTCCCCGTGATTGTCGGAACAGGGGGAGTGTGGCATCTTAAGGTGATGTTAAACCCTGTGTTACTGGTAAATACGGAGAACCACTATTTTCATTCATTTTTCAATTTTAAGAAAATATCTCTATGAAAAGTTGTTCTTTTTGGTTGGAACAACAACTTTCCATAGAGATATTTACTCAAAATTGAAAATGTAATGAGAAAAGTGGATCCTCGTATTTTTCGGTGACAGGTGGCTTTAGCATCACCTTAAGACTGTAGTGACATATTTGCAATTAAATGATTATAGTGAGACCTTTAGTATAGGAAGTCTGGAAGATAAACATTATCGCTAAATTATGTGATATTCCTTGGATGCCTTTATAACGCACAGTCTCGAGATAATTGTTAATTTTCTGGCATTTTTTATAAGACTTTTCTTCCTGTAGACTATTAACACTAAATGTCGCGGTAGCAAACATTTTAACTCTATGAAAGTAAAAATAAACAGTCTATACACAGAGAGAATTTTCTAATAAAAATTATAACGAAATTCAGGGTAAAAATTACCGTAAATAACTATAAAGCTGGGACAGTCCTACTTTCTGGCACTTTTTACTGATATTTTACTAAAAATTTTACCTCATCGACTACAAATTTTACTGTACAGACTATAAATTTTACCGCACTGAATGGTAAAATTTGCCTGATTTGAGAAAAAGAAGACAGCTGATAAAGGAAACAACTGAGCGTGTACACATTTTAGGTTAACTCAAATATAAATGTGTATAATGTACTTATTTAAGTATTAATGATACTGCTACAACAATTGGAAGAAAATCCAGATTTTTAAAACATATTTCATACAAATTAACAACACATATTTTGGTTTTCTCTAAGATTCGTACAGGGAACTTTTACTCTGCGGCAGGCAAATTTTACCCTTCAGTAAAAACTGCCGGAAAGTTAGAGTGTCCCAGCTTTATAGTCGTTCACGGTAATTTTTACTGCGAATTTCGTCATAATTTTTATTAGAAAATTCTCTCCATGTACCTTTATAAAAGTTTGATCGAATATCTTAAAAATTGTTAATAGTTAAATGTAATACATGTTTATACCTATATTATGTTTCACTTTGAAATCAATCCGTACAATTAAGAACCCAAAACTTTTAATATGCGTACCTATAAGTTTTTATAAGTATAATGTTTAAAAAATGTAATAAAAACGAAGTAATGACCAGCGTTGCATTAAAATCTAGATTGCATTTTAACAATAACTCCTTGATGCTTTACCCATAAGACTTTTCATACAGCTTTATTTTTGTTACAGCATAGAAAAAAATGAATGTTTAAATTATACGATTAAAACAAATAAATTAAAATTGTTCATTAGTCCGAATCTTACATTTACTGAAATGCACAACATTACCCAAAAGTTGACAAATAATTTAATTCTTATTCATCATGTATTTTTAATCTTAAAATTTCTTAAATGCGAAACGAAAATAATTGAATAAAAACAATACATTTTTTACAATAGTTGATTCTTTATTTGTTGTAAATTTAAATAAAATATTATCAAGTAAAAAGATTAAAACTCCCCTAGTGGAAATGACAACTGTGAAAAGCTGTGAAAAACTATGAAGAAACATGTGAGAAAGTGTGAAAAAATGTGAAGATAGGTACGCATACTTTTGGAATATCTGTTACAAACAAATATGGACATTTTTTTATACTTTTTTACAGTTTTTTCATAGTTTTTCACAGTTTCTCACACTTATAAAAAACCGCGTATTTTATCTAATAAAACTTGTAGAATTTTTCACATTTTTTCACAGTTTTTCACATTTTCTCACATTTCTTTCGTTGCATTCTATTATATAAAGGAAATTACAACTATGAGAAATTGATATAAAATGTGAGAAACTGTAAAAAATTGTGAAAAACTATGAAATCAAACTGTGATAAAATTTATGAAATATTCTATATTTTTTAAAATCATGTTCCAAATGTAAGCTCAATTTCACAGTTTTCACGAATTCTCATGGTTTTACACACTTTTTCACATTTTTAAATTTCCACTAGGGTCGCTATAAAAAAGCCAAAGATATTCTATTTAAGAGTTCTTAAAGAATTTATTTTTCACAATGGTTTTAATAATACACTACGTGTTAACCTGTCATAATTACAGAACTACTATTACGATAATTAAGAAAAAAAGTCAATAATTTAGTGAATTTTATTTTAAAAGGATCACGAACGAATATTTTTCGTTAAAATAGCAAAACGCTTTTGCTAAATTTATAGCTAAAACTTAATTTCCATAGTCATATCTTTCACTGATATACCTAATATACCTAATATACCATAGTAAAGTCGTTTTCCATAATAGCAAACCCTTTTGCTAGGTCTCACTTTGTTCCTTGAACAATTTCAGAGGGAGTAACCGATATTAAAATTGAAAAATATTCATAACCTGAAAAGATACATTGAATTCATTCTACTTAGACATGTACACGCTTATAAACAATTTAATGTAATTTTTCATTTTTTTAGATACACGAAGAAATTCATAATATATTGACTGTCATATCATTATTCTTCTATTTTAAGGTAAATAAGGTGATAGAATATCCTTAAGCTTTCTGTTAAATGATTCTTAGCAAATCGATATTTTTCATAAGAAGATAGTGAACGCATCGAATAGAATATTTTTGTTTCCATCACCCTTTCTGTTACTTAATTAGTGATTTGACTTTCATTAAAAAAGAATAAATACGTTTAAATTTATTATTAATACGATTCCTTTATACGAAATATGTTTTTCAAAAGGACCTATCTTTTATTTTTTGACATAATTTTACAGTGTATACATGAATCATTATATGAAAACGATATATTTTCATTAAAATATTCTTTTTATTGATCAAAAGTAAATTAAGATAAATTATTTGCATATACAACTTATTATAAAAGATCGAATCTAATTTCTCTTCTAAATAACAAACATAACAATTAATATTTTCTGACGTATTTAATACAGTAAAATGAAATCGCCTCTACGTGAAGTAAATTGATTGATTTATAAAGAATGCAAACGTTTTCTACGATTCAAAAAAATCTACATAACAAGTAGGCTCAGAGTAATTATGCCATTTTGTTTACTCAAAATTGAAATAGAAATAACTACTGTTTCGTGCTACCAACCGTCATTTCTAATGTTTGTTGCATACAGTTTCAAAGTGTACCGTAATTTTGTAAAACATTGTATTGTAATAAATAAATGCATTGACAGTAACAATCGGAGATATGTATGCGCACTGGTCTCACTCATTCATTTTCGCACACTTACACACATGCACGCATACTTAATAAAATCTTTTTTTACATAATTTATTAGATATTTTAAAAACTCATACGGAAATTTACTTCATAACACTTCACAACGTAGACTCGTCTATCTTGGCGACAATAATAATGATATATACATTGATATAATTATAATATACATATATTAAGATACTCTCGTTTTACTTCTTGTGATCATTCTTGTAAAGTTAATATACAATAATATATATAATATAATATATGTATAACACGAATAATCTGACTTGATGCTGTAAAAGCTTTAAAGCCAACAAACCATTGATATATATTTTTCTCTCTGATCTTTCATCCCCTTACCTCACTCTTTAATCATCAATGTGTAAAAAAATTTAACGTGCAGACATCGCTCCACGCCATTGCTGTACAAAATCGAGTGTTTCTTTTTCAGAATTTAGACACTCCTTGACGGATATCAAGGCAGAGATGCGCAAAAATCATTTTCTGCGCGGCAAACTAGTCTCATGACAGTCTTTCTCCGTCTATGTATAAAATAGCATTGACATTTTTTTGAAAATTTACCCGTCTTTCTCTCCGTCTTTTTCTTTCAAAAAAAAGTCGACTTAATTATCTCATCGGTACACAATGGAGATTCGACATTCGAGTTAAGGAACGTATGATCCCGGCGAAAGTGTTTATCCTGAGTTTATTTCGTGATAAATTTAATATAATATTGAATTATAAGAAAGTACATTGGTTTTGGAAATGTAAGAAAATACATGTTTTGGTAAGTGCTGCCTAAATAATTATATAAAATTAAAACCGTAGCTAAAGTGAATAAATATATTAACTAGTTTTTTTCAGGTTTTAAAACTGTAATAATTCGATCATATAATTAATGATTCAAAAATATATTGTTTGAATAAAATTTGTTATGAAATTCGTTAAAAACATCATTTTTGAAATAAACAAATAAACAAGTTTATATTTAAAAACTTCATAAAACAACGACCGTTAGGTACCTGCTTTTATTTTCCGATTAAAAACAAATTCATTCTGGTATGCTACAGGAGAAAAAATCTTTCCATCTAGGGAAGCATACACAACTTTGAAATGCAACACAGCTATTTATCCTTGTCGAGCTGACAATACATATGTTATTTGTTAATGAGAGATTCACACGGCAAGAAATTTACAATCACTGTACAAAGAGTCACAAGATAAAAAAAAACACTTTTGCTGGACTCGGACATGCAGTATCTCATATACACTCTCTAGCGCACATTAGTGCGCTGCAGGCAATATATAAAACGTCGTCGACAATATGCTTATCTTACACGAAAGCTAATTAAACGTTTCACGATACGTATAAGGTAGCAGCGCCACGGAAGACAATATTATGGTTGGTTAATTGGTTATTGAAAATATCAAGTTTTTTCAAAGGCCCCACGAGCAGTACACATATTATAATAGCATATAAATATAATGATTTTTCTTGTAAAATAAACGTTAAAATAATATCTATATTTGTAGAAATAAAATTATGTAAAATAACTACATCTATAACAACAATATAACATCTGACAATTACTTATTTTGATCGACAATTAATTATACAAGAAAAACAATATATGTATATTCACGTTAAAAATTATCATCATTATTTTGGGCTTTACTGCAGCTTCTTGGGGTTCTTTTTTTAATTTCTTGACTCGATAAATATCTGCGGAAAACTAATTAAAATACGAAAATTACATTACGTTTTAACACTAAATAAAATAATAAAATCTAATAAAAACGGTGTGATAATTTGTTTATAGGCGTGTCGTTTTGTTCGAATAAAACATGATTATTTTCATTTAGCTCATTACATTATACGGCTCGGGAGCCCGAAACTAAAGTCTGTCATAACAAATCTGAGCATTCGTCGATGATCAGTTATCGATCGCCAGAAAAAAAAAACCCAGCTGACTTCACCATAATCCCACAAAATCGCTCGATACAAATTACCGTCTAATATTTACTCCTGTTAGTTTTTTTTTCTTAATTACAACGATTTACGATTAAAAACAAGACACTTACGTGAACGCGAGGCTCAAAAAAGCGCACGAATTCCATATATACTCAACATCGCGATGCGATTCACAATTGTATGTATATATTCAGCGTAAATTTATTTTCTCTCTCATTCCCGACGACTGCTCTCGCGCCACTGGCATTATGTCCTGGCCGATTTTTTTATTTACAAAAATACAATATCTTGGAATAAATATCTTTAGCGCGAGCTGAGAGTTATTTAATTTTTTTCGAGCAGTCAACGAGGCATAATAAGGCGTGCGCATATCACAATCGAACGAGTATCCGGGTTTCATATACCTCGAACCAATGGAGTTACAATATGCGCGTGACTTGTATACATATATAATAGCGAGAAAAAGTTTTTGGCCATTTTTTAAATCTTTGTGTAAGCCTATGGATTGAAAATTTGATATCTAAAGAGAATGCTTGGTAATTGAAGATAAAGAATAAAGGTATTTTACCATTAATTATCACAGTAGTTATTTCGAGCAACCATTCAATTTACTTTTAAAATTTAATTTAAAAGCAATAAATATTTCTTTATGTATTAATATCAGTCATTAACAGGTGATTTATTTAAATATTTATATTTAATATCTTCAGCATTTACCTAAACAATATCGTTCGAGAACAGAAAAAAAATACGATGATAAAATTTATGAGAAATCTTTTCCTTTGAGTACTTACCATAGGTATTTTCATTATCTTTACTTAATATTTAGAAACATTTTTAGAATGATTTGAAAAATCTCGTAGGTAATAAAGAATTTGAAATTCTATTATTTGAAATGCTATATAGTTTTTAAAAACTTTCATGTTGTAACGTGAACTATAAATTGGCATATTTCTTCAATGTTTCATTTTTGAACAATTACTTGTATGTATATGAAAAAGTTTTTCATTATTTGCAAACATTTTTGAAGAATAATTGCAAGTCATTTTTTATTTTAGTTCTATTTCAAGTAATATAATATATTTTAAATTCCTCTAGCAACTTTTACTAATTAGCGCATTTCTTAAGTAACTAGCAGTGTAAATATTCATAACAATTTCAAATTTAAAAAAATATTTCCTTACCATATCTCCTTGAGATATCAAAATTTCAATCCCTCGTAAAAATTTCCGAACACTAACCTACATTCTCATACTCGAGTGCGACAAGACACACACACGCACACACACATATACACACACATACTCAATTTCACTGCTTGCAATGTATCATCCATACACCGTCATCCTAGAACGAACCTCGACTTACCTATATCTACCAAATCCATGGAAAAAAAATAGTTTACGAGTCCAAAACAAGGCAAACCAGGGCCGGCAGCTCAGCTCTTCTTACCCTTGAGCAGAAAAACGTTCATGTTGTCCTTGCCCTTAACGTAGACCTGGCCGCGGGGCTCGTAGTTGTACCTCTCGGCTATGACGTCGAAAGAATTGCTGGCGAATTGGATCTCGCCGGCCACGCCGGTCGAGTCCATCCTGGAGGCGATGTTCACCGCGTCGCCCCATATGTCGTAGTAGAGCTTGCTGGAGCCTATGACGCCGGCCGTCACGTCGCCGAAATTGAAGCCCACGCGCAGTATCAGCTTGAAGCCGAGGAGATCTTGATTGAAGTCGTAGATGACCTTGTGCATGGCCACCGCGAAGTCCAGCAGCTGGTAGAGATGCGTGTACTCGTGCTTGCTCTGTTGTCTGACCTGCATTATTTGTATACAACAAATAGTATGTACATGTGCGTTAGATATGTTTTCATAATAGATCTTAAAGAGATTGTAGCAAAATCTATATCTTAGGAATCTTCTCAAATTTTGACTGTGTCTTTGTTACAACATTATCTTTAAGTTTCAAAATTTTATTTTTACGTATAACTTTAAACACTTTCAAAGTAACTCTATATGTAATATAAACAAAAACAATAGCAAACATTTATATCATATTTCAATATCAGCGTCTTTTATCGATTTTCATTATTTTTTAAATTTTCAATGAAGTATAATTTAACAGTTGAAGACCAGTACAAATGCCTTATAAAGTAACAGTTTTTAATATTAACAACTTCAGAAATTACTATTAAAGTTAGCCCTACTATATTATGAACAAAATAAATGTTGCACTAAACCCAACTAACAAGATAATAAAATTCAAAAGAAGCAAAATGCACAATATCAAGCTGGTAACTGATTTACCTGAGGATTTAAACCGCTAGCCGCCATGAAGGTGCTACCGATCGTCTTGATCTTCTCCACGTTCGAGTAGTCCGGCTTCTCGAGCAACTCGTCAAAGTCCCCTATGAGCTCGTTGAGGACTCTCAGATACTCCTTGCCACCGAGATACGACTCGTCGTACAGCTCGTTGAAATTCACGATACTGGCGAATATAATCCCCACTGCCTTGTGATTCTGCGAGTACTTGGCGGTGGTCTTGAGCTGGTCGGCCACGTACTTGGGTATGATGTTGTGGAGCAGCCAGTCGGCCTGGTTCTTCATCGACTGGACGCGGCTCTTATCGCGGGCCGCCACCGCGTTGCCGTGGAAGCTCAGCCTGTAGCTGATCTCGAACTCGCGATTCAGAAACCAGACGAGCAGCAGCAGCAGCGCCAGATCGAGAAAGATCTCCGAGTTGAACAGGCGCTCGTTGTACTTCTGGGATCGCTCGAGGCTAGGCCTTACTCTTCGCGGAGAGTCGTCGTGGTCCAGGTTGCTCGGAATGTCCGGGGGGGCCGTCGGCCTCAGGATGTTCGAGATGACCGAGTTGCTGTCGGTGGCCAGAGGAGGAATCGGAAAGACTGGACGATCGATCGCCAGGGAATCGTTGCTGCCTGAGAGAGTAAAAATGTCTTTATTTTAAAAATAATGTATTTTCTACTCTACTTTCTTTATCAACAGTATTCACAAAAACTTTATTAACCTATTGTAATTAATAATAGTAATACGCTTAGTGTTCTTTGACACGCAGATTTTAGTAAAACATAAGAATAAATATTTATATAGATTTAAATCAATTTAGATACATTTTTACTTTATAATATAATACCTTGTAAATCTAAAAAAAAATTTCTGCATTAGTTTTACCTTAGAGAAGCAGCATATTTGGAAATCCCCCACGAAGTCTAGCACTTTTCACGAATTCCCCACAAAGACTAACGCTTTTCATAAATTTCCCATGAGGATCAGCACTATTCGCAAAGAATATATAAATTAGTGCTGTACCGATAAACTTTCGAAGAGTCGGATCAATTTTTTTTCATCTATCTGGTTGGGTACTAGATTTCTTTCGTACTAAAATAATGATCAATTTACTTGAGAAAATCAGACTACCCCAATAAATCAATGTAGCTTGAAAAAATCAGGCGGTGAAAAATCATGGAAAAATCTTGAAAAGTGCTAGTCGGGTCTAGTCTAGTCTGCATGGTGAAAATCGAAATGTGCTTTTCTTCGTGAAAAACACAACAAACGTGCTAGTCTTAGTAAGGCCATCGATATATTAATAAACTTTCTTTTTATTTCTGACGAAAACTTATATACTTTTTTTTTTCTTCTGTTTTTTCTATATCTGGCCTGAATAAGTCAATAAACGCAATTTCATTTGTCTATTCACATCATTATCTTACCTAAATTGACGTTCAGTTCCTTGGACAGATTCGGCTGCAGCGTAACGATCCTCTGCTGATTGTAGTAAGTGACGTGGCTCATGACGAGGCAGATGAAGAGGATCCCCGCGAGGGTGACGAGGAAATTCTTCATCCAGCAGTTGAGCTGGGTAAAGTTGCAGAAGTGCACGAGGCCGACGATGACGAGGTAGCTGTAGTAGTACTCGAAGTGACTGAGGCTCGAGCGGAAACTGTTGCAGGTGAAGTTCATGAGGATCGAGACGATGGGCAGGCCGACGAGGAAGGCGCCGCACACGTGCCACGGATACCACTTCGCAAAGAACTTGAAGATTCGATGGGCAAAGGTAGCGTGCATCGCGCTGAAGAAAAACAATGGTTGTATATTAAAAACTATTTATTTATTACTGTTTAGGATAGAGGAGCCCTGTTGTTCGACATTTGATAGCGACCTCGCAGTTTTTTTTTTTAACACTGAGGGTGTACATGTTTCTAGTGTACAGTGCTAAGCCGTTATTTAACAATAATTAAATTTGTGTTGTAAAATTGTTACAACTATTTAATTTTGCATTCTGGCGAGCTGCATTGATCAGCAGGACCGGACTATGGGTGTCTTTGAAACCGTGTAATACGGAAGAATTACACCTAAAATAATTTAGTTATGTTTTTCATACAAATGAAAACAATTTTAATAATATTTTTACCACCCACATATAGGTCGTACAGCTTCACGGGAAAGAAATTTACGACCCATCATATATGGGTCGTATAGCCTTCAAAGTGTTAATTATATATACGGCCATTATTGCACTTAACCAGAAACATTTGGACTGATGGGGTATTCGAACTCTCGCCCCTTGATCGGCCGTTGTCTTCAGAGGCAAGTACGCGTTTATCACTTGAGCCGTCAACCGCCCCAAGAATTTAAAGATATTAAAAGTACTTTGAACTAATTCTACAATCTCACGGAAAAAAGTCTCATAATATATTCATCTATACACACAAACTTTACCAAGATGAAATAGTCATAAAATAATTACATACAAATGAAACTAAACACTCTGCCTTAGATAATGGATATTGTAAAATGTAAAGCCTAGATAAGCTAAATAATTAAACATTTTTCTTAGCTGCGAATAACTATCAAATGAACGAGAACGACTCCAAAGCGTTTAGCTAATCCAGTGAGTCCGAAATGTTATTCTCTCCCAAACTGTCAAACGTCCAACGTCCAAAGTCATTCGCACACGCACCTTGGATCGAACAGTTGGCGGATGCAGAGTGTCACGGCGAAAAACTGCACGAGGGTGGCGAGGCCGAAGAAGACGAGATAGTGAACTGTGGGCCCGCACAGCAGGAACAGAGCTATCGTGATGGCCGTGTAGACGAGGGCCGAGATCAGGATGTCGAAGTAGGTGTTGAAGCGCGACGTGGCGAGGGTCGGCGGATTGCCGCCTATGCCCTCCGAGGCCTTGTGGGCGTTCTCCCGGTACTCGGTCTCCATCTCTTTGTTCTTGAAGAAGAGGGTGACGCTCGACAGGGGCGGCTTCACGAAGTACGAGCTCTGCGACGACACGTTGTCCTGCACGCATCTACAAGCAAGCAAGCGACCGAAACGTTCGTGGATGATGGTTTGATTTTCAATTTTGATGAAGACAGTTTACTTTATGCCATCGTTAGTTGAAATATTTCAATTCAAGTTCAAGATTTTTTTCTCTCTACGTATCACGTATCGGTATATATTTTTATTATTATAGTCAGAGCTGTGCGTTTGTGTAAATCATTTGAATCCGATTCATTTGAATCGGATTCATTTGAATCCGATTCATTTGAGTTCGATTCAATTTCCCCATTCATTTGAATCGAGATTTTAAATCGCGATTCAATTTTTCGATTTAAATGACTCGATTATTTAAATCACGATTCAATTTTTCGATTCAAATGACTCGATTATTTGAATCACGATTCAATTTTTCGATTCAAAGGAATCGAGATTTTGAATCGTGATTCAATTTTTCGGTTCAAATTTCATGTGCCTATTTGCACAAATTTGAAACACTATAATAGCCCAATTTGTGTAAAAAGGCCCCAAAAATTTGAATCGAGAAAATTGAATCGAGATTTAAAATATCGATTAATTTGAATCAGGAAAATTTGAATCTTGATTCACGCATGAATTGGGAAAAATTAATCTCAATTCATATTTTTGATTCATTTGAATCGGAAGAAATGAATTGCGATTCAAATCTCGATTCAATTTGTGAATCGAAAAAATATTGCGGCCATTTCCACACAGCTCTGATTATAGTATGTTTTAGCGAGATTAAATAATTTAATATTGATTTACGTATATTCGATTGTACGAACAATACAGTACTATAGTAAAATAATTAAATAATAAAATTAAACTCTTTTTTCTAAAGAATGTTTTTCTTTAATTTTTGTTTTCAAAATAACTTACCTAATTAACTGCAAGTCAGATTGTTTCCTGAGCTTGTGAAAACACGCACCAAACGTGTCGGTCACAGCTGGAGGAAATGGATACGGCGGAACAGAAGACGAAGGCTCGTGAGTGGAATTAAGCGTTGAACTTGAAGTGTAATAACCGCTCACTCTTGGTCCCAACAAATCCCCCTGAGCCATTCCATTCATCAGGAACAACTGATTGAAAAATGGGCAGTTAGAAACGTAACGCAAGTATATTAACTCGTTTAAACCAGTACGGTCGGTTCGTAAAATACCTGTTGCTGTATGCTACTACGTCTACTGTTGCTACGGATGCCAGAGTCTTTTCTACTGCATATAGAAGATGCATGACTTAATGTATCTTGCCCAGGAAGTAATGGACTGGAAGGCATGGGATTAGGATCCATTTCTACGCCATTACTAACGACACCCTGGACAAGAAATTTTATATTTAATATTTAAAAGAAATAATTTTTCCTTTCAACGGGATCTCTACAGAAATTTTTTTAATCGACCTTTTCTTTCTTATAATTCAAAATATTAGTACATACATATTTTTAATATATTAGAGATTTTTTATCAAATTCAAATTGATTCTTTATGTTTATGAAAATTATAATATTTTTTTTAATAAGAAAATATGACAAAATGGATCATTTTCAAAAGGTTCCTCATGCACAGGAAGCATTTAATGTTCAAAATCGGGACTATAATGGTCTTCAAACTTTTAAATGGAATAAGCATCATCTTTCATGTATAATAATAAAAGTACATTTAGGTAACAGTACAAAACGATATTTTTTTATACTAATGACTATAAATTCTCTTTCAGCCAAACTAATGATTATAAAATGAGCTTTTATCAAATGAAAGCAACAACATCCCTCCAGACACACACACACACATTTCCTCAAAATCCCGTCGTCCGACAAGCACAGCCCAATCACAACTCTCTCTCTAACCTTTTGCAATCCGTTGCTCTCGGTCGAAACCGCCGCCACCGCCGCTGCCATGAGTCCCTGATTAGCCTCGACCAGGCCGACGACGATGCCACCGCCTTCCCTGCTTCGTTCCTCGGCTTCGAGCGGCGTCATCTCCTCGGCGGTGCGCTGCCGCTGCAGATACCTCCAGGCCTTGCTGCGCCCGCTCTTGAGCTTCTTGCCGTAGCTCGCCGTCGAGGTGGGCGACTTGTTGTTCGCGTCCTCCTTGTCGTCCGTGGCCTCGTGATGGTGCTGCTGGTGGTCGGCGTCGTTGTCCGAGTCGAGGATGCTCGGCAGGGAGTTGGCCTTCATGCGATAGCTGCTCGAGTTGGTGACCATGTGGAGGTAGTGGGGACGGGCCTTGGTCTGGTTGCTGCTGCAGGAGGCCAGACGATGGCGGGCGTGGAGGACGGGCGAGATGCTCGTTGGCAGACTCACGTTGTTCATGAATTGGGACATGAAGTCGGCCTTGCGGGTCTTGATGAAGTACGTCTTGATACCTGGGGATGGGAGGTGGGGATTGGCGAGAGTTTCAGCTTTATACCTGGCGTCTATAGTGTGTGCTTCGAGTGCATTTTCACAATTTCTAATAATGAGATATATGTCTGAAGTCATAAAAGATTATTTAAATACAATTCGGGAGGAACGTATTTTTTGGAAAAAAAATTATATTACTGTAAACATAAATATAACACGTGACATAAAGCGGCATAGAAACTTTGCATGTTACGTGCGAGTCAAGATCTTATTTGTAGTAGGCCTTTACGCGACGACAAATATTAATAAATAAAAATAAATAATTAATAAAAATAGAGTATAACACGTAAAGTAAGAAATTCTTTTGGAATTTATTTGTACACTTTCTAATATATTAACAAAACTTTTCTTATTACTTTTTTTTGTGTCTATATAGTATTAAATAAATTGTTATATACGTGACGTTGTTGTGTGTTCTATTTGTTATTAGATTCATTATAGTACGGCTTGAAATCAAAAGGTTTGATCAATGCAATCTACTTTTGTTTACCTTTGTTGACAAATAAAAAATCCAATTATGGTTAAAACTTTTAAAACGTGTACCAAATATCGAATTTTCAATATTTTACATAGATTATAGGTCATGTCAAAGCCATCCACATATATTTTAAGAACAACTTTGTTTTCTGTATGTCAGATGAACTTAATGTGCATCATTTCGACCTCTCCTTTTGCCATCGTCATATACAAGAAACTCATTAATGTCAACATGGATAAAAAAAGCGGTAAAAAAATTTGGTTAAGATTTTTACTCTACGTGTTTACAAGAGCCTCAAAAAAATCCTTCTCCAGAGAAATGCATTATATTTGCACGTTCAGCTGAGACTGTATCCTCAATAAAACTAGTACAAAAGAAAAGATAAAAAGCTAAAAATATTTTATGCAACATTCCCCGCCACCCAGAGGCCCATAAAACCGCTATTACGAGATAAACTCATACTCTTCAGCTCGATAGCGATTCATCATAAATAAAAAAAGCATCTCCGCGCACACACACACACACACACACACACACACACAGACACTAAAGAACTTCGTCGCGCGCGACTCATAGGTACACATATTTACCATTAACCAGCTCGCCGTCCTCCGTGAGATACTGCTCCTCCAAAAAGCTGAGGGTCTTCTCGCTGAGATGGACGCGTCCGGGCTTGCCCGTGCTCTCGAGCTTGTTCGCCAGGGTGACGTCGTTCGACCAGACGTCGAACTTGAAGCGCTTCGTGCCGACGATGCCGCAGAGGACCGTGCCCGTGTGCACGCCCACGCGCATGTTCACCCCCTCGCGGCGCTCGATGTCGAATTGCTTGATGGCCTCGATCATCGCTGCAGCGGACATGAAAATCGTATTATAAAGAGTTCATAAGAGGCAAGCAGGAGTCTGCGTGCACGGAGTTATTATAGGTACACATTAGGAGTTTGCCGTGGGCTCTGAGGGGAGCTCGGCACAATCGCGGATTCGCAGGGTAAACATATGTAAGTATAGAGCCGAGGCAAGTGTGGGTGATATGCTTATCGGACGTTTTCAAAATCTACAAACACAAACTCGTGTGTACCGGGTATTTGCTTTGAGCGGTAGTGGTTGATTAAAATTGGATAGACTGGTGAAACTGATTGAGCAAATGTTTGGAAGGACTGGTTTATTTATAATTTTAATTATATATAGGATGAAAAGAAATTCAATTTAATTAGATTTATGATTGTATAGACAAGAGTTAATTGATTGGACCAGTTGCATTGAAGAAGAGGCCTTAGTCTAGTGTTTTTTTCTTTCTTTCTTTCATATAAACATTATGTTTTAAACTGATTGTTAAAAGTTTGATGACAGTTTAATGGCACTCTTAAAAAGTTCAAAAGCACTGTTCTGCTAATTGGTTTTTCTAAATATAGATGTACACATACGGTAAATGTTCGCATTACTTTGTAAATACAAAAAAAATACATACATTACATGTACACTGTATATATGTCAGTTTGACAATGTTTCATATGTCAAAGCAAGGTTTCCTTCTTAAGTTTAAAAATAATATAAAAGATATTTTATTTGACTCGCGACATAGTTATTTCATTCTGACAGGCATACAAAATATAGATTTAATGATTTTACATTGGTTTAAAAAACATAAACTTTTGTAATTTATGTGATGTTTAACAAACATGTAATAGTTCAACATAGAGTTTTTAGTCATAATTTTCACGTTAATTAGTTCCTTTTTTTAACGCATTTCCACGCAAAGTTAGCAACTTACCCAATCCCATTTCCACGCAGCATTTGGCGTGATCGGGCCTGGGCTCCGGGCAGCCGCTGACACAGTAATAACAATCCCCCAGAGTAGAGATCTTCTCGCAGCCATGCAGCTCGCACAGATCGTCGAACCTCTCGAACAAGTCATTCAGTATCCCAACCAATTCCTCGGCGGTCTTGTTGCTGCTCATCTTGGTGAAGCCGACGATGTCGGCGAAGAGTATGCTCACGTCGTCCATCGAGTGCATGTTGAAGGGGCGAAAGAGCGAGCGTATGTCGGTGTTGTTGGAGGGTATCGAGCCCTTCTTCAGCGAGTCCTCCCTCTCGCGCTCCCTCTCGCTCTCCTCCATGAGCCAGTCGGCGACCTTGGGCGGCATCACCGAGTGTATCATCTTCTCCTTGAGCTGCTTCTCCATCTCGAGCTGGCGGCGCACGAGCAGCGACTGGCCGACCTTCATGAAGGTGCCGCGCATCCGCACGAAGGTCATTATGAGGATGTGCACGCCGATCAGGTGGATGCAGATCTGCATGAGGATGCGTATCGTCAGGGTCGTCGGGAAGTTTATGCCCTCGCGCTGGGCGAGCAGCCACGCGTCCATCGCACCACCGGCGCCGCTCTCGCTGGCGTTCAGGAGGTTATGGTGCTCGACGGCCCGCAAATTGGACATGACCACCGGCAGTACTCCGGGTATCCGACCGGCCGTGGCGTTGATAAGATTATTAGTATCGTTTAGGAGTCCTTTTAGCCTCGACAAGCTGTTGGAGTTGTTCCAAGTGGTGCTTTCTGGACCCGCCAGAGGATGCTTGCTATCTTCGGTGAACGAACGTGCCGCGGCACTTGGTGTTTTTGTTTCTTGAGCGTAGTACTCCTGCCTGGCGTTTCCCGAGCCGTACAGGTAGGCAGTGAGGAATTCAAAGAGAAACGAGTACAGCGTGCAGATCAGCGTGCACGCGTACAATGGCATTGGCAAGACAGTGTATATCAGCAGTAAAATTTCTGAGCATAACGCAAAGTGTCCAACCTGAAATTATCACGTAATGTAATTAATCTTTTTATCGATGTACAGAGAATTATAGTTATTAGTTACTTAAGAAAAAGGCTTTTTTTATTTTGTTCATTTTAATCTATATATAATTTTAAAATTACTTTTTAGATAAATAGAATAATTCAATATGTGCATCTTTTAATTTATCCAAAGTATTCAAATCAAGATAGTTTATTAGTCGAAATTGAAACTAATATCTTAGTGTTGATGAAGTAATAAATACCTATTTATGATTAACCAAGCAAAATAAAGCTAATTAAAGTAATTGTTTAGCAAATCTATAAAAAGCTATTTCTAAAAATAACAAACACACTTAAATTTTAAAAGCTTAATTTAATTCTTACCAATGTTAAACCATCTGTATAAGGTGGCACTAAGACCAGAAACAGTATTGATAAAAAACAAAGCATCAAGGCAACTCCCACAGATATAGGCAAGACAAAACTTCTGTAGTGGTCTGTGTGAGTGAGGTAAAGAATTGCTGAGACCATTACACCAACAGTGGTGAACATAATTGCTATAGCTGGCCAAAATTCACTGTTGTTTTCAATTCCAAGAATCACAAAATAAGCCAGCCACGAAATTGATATTAAAAGAATGTAGATGAGCGCATACCTGAAAAGGTTATTAAAAATTAAAACTAGTTATTTCAATAAAAGCAATTACAACAATAATACAGGTGTATTTGCAAGACAAGAGAAACTTATCTAAATTTTCAAGTAAAAAGAGATAAGCACATTATTACATCATTTATGTCTTCTTTGTATTGTTGGAATCATTTCAGAATAGATTGCTTAAGAATGAAAAGCACTTTTGCAGCAATTGAATGATTTAATTAACATAACAACTGAAAACTGCACTATGTTTGAAGTAATAACTACATTGAGCATGCTATTATATAGTTTATTTATTTATATAGTTAAATAAGTTTATATCGAGTTTAGTTGAGAACTAAATTTAAATACTTATTATTATCGACCTTGAGAAAGTAAGAACAAAATTTCTAATATAAAAATTCATTCGATACATTTAATAAGTTTTCTTTTAATAGTTTCTAAATTCTATTTGAAGCAAAGTAAAGTTGTATAATATATCATTCTACAAACTTAACTTTTTGCAGCGGTATACTCTAGAAAAATTTTCAATGTCTCACCTGAAGCGCAATCTTATCTGTGGAAAAGCGCTGCACTTGTACTGACCCTCCAAGATCTCGGAATCGAATTTTGGATTCCACCAGGATCTGGGTGCGGCTCTCTCAAAAGGAACGGGCAGTCCGACTCCGCAGCATCCCAGGCCCTGGCCGCTGTGCGCCAGGTACGTCTGTATGTACGGAGCCAGGGAGATGTGTATCTCGTCGTTGGCATCGTTGCTCTCGTCCTTGGCATGAGTGAAGCTGACGGAGGAGTCGCGCTTACGAGCAACCGGTAGGGTCATCTTTGTTCATCCAAAAGAGGCTGCTGATAAGAGAAACACCTGATCGTTCAATGGCATTGCGAATCACTCCTTAGCATCGAGGAAACAACACAGTCAGCACTGACACAAACTCGCACTCACACGGGTTCTCCTATAACGCAAAAAAAGGAAGACTCCGCAAAGCTTTTGACTCGAGAGACACGAAAGAGCCAGACACGATGCAAAAGCATCTTCCACTACTTGTCTCTGTCTCTGATCGGTGTGCAGCAGCAGCAGCAGCAGCAGCAGCCACAAGGAGCGCAGCCGAGCGAGTCCCCGTTTTTTTTCGTCATATCGCAGAAGCGAAGGCGAGTTCAACCAGCCAAATAAATAATGTAAAAAGTGCGTATGTAGGTGCGTGTGTGTGTATGCGTGTTGTACGCGCGTATATAAAAATTACCCGAGGTCAAGGGCGACGAGGCCGCGCGGGTTCTCGAAGCATCGTCCCGCTGCTTGGCATTGAATTTGTTTCGGAGCTACTGTAGTCTGCACAGCTGCACACACCGAAGCCACCGCACCAGGGCCAGCTTTTATACGTGCAGCGCGCGCTCGGGCTGTGCAGAAGACACGACGACACCACGACGGCTGCCGTCACTCTCTGCGGCTGCAGCACGAGCACACTCGACGCGCCATCAGCAGGCTCAGCTCGCAGTTGGCGGGGGATCAGCTGTTTCTCGCTCTCGCCATGTTTGTGTGCACACTGCACGCGCGCGCCTGAGCTGCCGCCCGCCGCCGCCCGCCACCGCCGCTGCCGACGTCTCTCGCCGCTCGCGGGGGCATGCTTCTGAAGAAAAGCAAATGGCGACGATAGCAGACGATAGTTTCGTTACGTGTGTTGTTGTAAGATAACGAACTTTGTCAATTATTATATACACAAAGAGTTAAGTTACTTGGACCAAAATGTCTATGTCAAAAACAACAAATACATACAATCGACAAAACTGGGAAGATGCTGTAAGAATAATTCAATATTTTATTTGCCATACTTAGTCATATTAACTAACCTATAAAACTTTGTTTTTCCTTTCAGGAATTTCCTATTTTATGTCAGACGTGTTTAGGAGATAATCCGTACATTCGAATGGTAAGATTATTAAGTAAACGGATTTTATAATGGCGTGTCTATATGTGCCGTTTTTTGGTGGATACACCAGACACTAAACTTTTCATTTCAACCTACAATTTCACTTCAACCTCGCTAAATTTTTCTATCTTACTTTTTAGACAAAGGAGAAATATGGTAAGGAATGCAAAATTTGCATGCGACCTTTCACTGTATTTCGATGGTGTCCAGGTGCAAGAATGCGTTTCAAGAAAACAGAAGTTTGCCAAACTTGTAGTCGGCTTAAAAATGTGTGTCAAACTTGTTTACTTGACTTGGAATATGGTTTACCAATTCAAGTCAGAGATGCAGCACTCAAAATCAAAGATGACATACCACGTTCAGATGTAAATAAAGAATATTATGTACAAAATATTGATAGTGAAATAAGTAAAATAGATGCTACCACACCAGCTGGTGCTGTTGGAAAATCTGCAGCTGCAAGTGATTTACTGATGAAACTTGCCAGAACATCCCCTTATTACAAGAGAAATCGACCACACATTTGTTCCTTTTGGGTGAAAGGAGAATGTAAAAGAGGAGAGGAATGTCCTTATCGCCATGAAAAACCAACGGATCCAGATGACCCTCTTGCAGATCAGAATATTAAGGATCGTTACTATGGTGTAAATGATCCGGTAGCAGATAAATTAATGAGAAGAGCATCTGCGATGCCTAAATTAGATCCACCAGAAGATAAATCTATAACAACCCTTTATGTTGGAAACCTTGGAGAAATATTAACTGAAAAAACACTGAGAGATCATTTCTATCAATATGGTGAAATCAGATCAGTAACAATGGTTCCAAGGCAACAATGTGCTTTTATTCAATATACACAACGAAGTGCAGCAGAAGCAGCCTCCGAAAGAACTTTCAACAAATTAATACTTGGTGGTAGACGATTGACAATTAAATGGGGACGTTCTCAAGGCCGACAAACAGTTTCTGCTGTGGAAGGTGTCAGAGAAATCCTTGAACCTGTACCAGGCCTGCCAGGAGCCCTTCCACCTCCTCCCGAGAGTATATCAAATAATTTCTTCAACCTACCAGGCATGATGCCACCACCAATGATTCCACCTCCACCCATGCCACCACCAGCATTCTTGTTTGGCCCACCAATGGCACCACCAGCTGCTGCACCTATTTTCCCACCAGGCACAACACCAACTGCCATACATTATCCAAGTCAAGATCCATCTAGAATGGGAGCTTCACAAGGAATTGGCAAGCCTTGGCCAGAAGAAAATTAATTACTACAAAATCGTATAAATGGATTGATTGATTTTCATTGATAAATTTTTATTTTTGAATACTCAAAAAAGATATGTACATTATTTATAGTCGCTGCAACAGTGATCACGCATCACAGCTCGTCGTAACTTAATATCTAACGTATTGCACAAGTGTATCTATTGGTCTTCAATTTATATCAATCGTGTTGTTATTGGTCATGGTGGCCATATGATGCTGCTAGGAGCCCGCGTAACGCCGTTTTAAATTTATACAATGATGGCAGGCAATGTAGGATACGTGGAAGCATATTTCATAGGCGCGCACCATGGGTCCGGAATGCTTTCAGACCCGTATCAATATTTGATATTGGGACCGAGAGCTCTCCTATATCCAACCTACTGGAAGTCCTAGTCTGGTTATCCTATATTAATTGCTTTATACAATAGCACCGCCGCAAAGTACTTCCTTCTCCCCTCTATATTCAACCAGCCGAGAATTTTCCTGTAGGGAGTGATGTGCTCGCTCCCTCTCGCGTCGCAAATGTACCTCACACATGAGTTCTGCAATCTTTGTAGTATACACGTAACGCTTTAGTGGTGAAGGATCGAAAAAAACGGAGAATGTAATAAGGCTCGATTTACTTTTCTGCTGACCGCATCCAATTGTGGTTTCAACGTTAATTTTCAATCCATAACAACACCAAGATTAGTCACAGAGTCGAGAAAAGGGATAAGAACTTTGTCCTGCACCTCCATGCCAGGAAGATGCGTAGCTCGTACCTTGTTAATATTATAATCTGAATTAAATATAATTGCTTTTATCTTACCAACATTAAGTTGCAGGCCGTTACTACAGGCCGAACTCGACGCTGCTCGCGCAACAGCCGGCAAACGATTAATGCCCTCACAAAGATCTGCTCTAGTAACTTGAGTGTAGGTCTGCAAGTCGTCCGCGTAGAGCAAGTGCATGACATTGCTGTCCGTGAGTACAAAATGATGTGCAGGTCGTTTATGAATACATCCATTAGATTTAGTAACTACTCTTTGCTTACGTCCTGATAAATATGACTTAAACCACAGGACAACGCTCCTCGAGAAACCCATCTGGATTAGCTTTCTCAGTAATTTGGACGGGGAAATCGGTCAAGGATCTTTTTGACTCTAGAAATTCAGTCACTTGCTCATGAACAATCTTTTCGAGAACCTTAGAGAGAAAGCTCAGGAGGGCAATGGGACGGAAGTCCGAAACGGCAGATGGAATTGCTGTCTTTTTAAGAGGCACCAAATGAGCCTTCTCCAAGTTCCAGGAAAGATGCCACGTGACAGTGAGGAATTAAAAATCTTAGCCTGGGAGATAAAATGAGCAACTGTTAAAATTGCATCAGAAAAAGGTATTTTCTTAAAAACAAAGCCATCATCACTCGCGGAAGCGAGAATTTCACTCATTTCCTCCTCAGACTCAGTTTGAGATACGGAGACTCTCGCAAAGTGAGAGTTAAGCTCATTCGGCATGAAGCCGTGGAATTCCTCACGAGGTATCGACAGCAACCGAAGACTTCTAAGTTCTTTCCAGATGTCTTTTTTATTTTCGAGATCGTCGAAAATTCTATTTTTGTAGAAAGAATCCCTTGCTTCATTAGTTCGTTGCTCTACGTGGAAAGCAAGTTGGTGGTACTCTTGCTAAAGATTGCAGGTACCATTTGTTATTTTGTATCGTCTGCGTATATTACGTCACGTTTGTCATATAACTGTCTAAGCTCAATGTCAACACTCGGGGGATACCCTTTTTTCTTTGGTCTGAATTGTTTCAGAGGAGCGAGATGGTCTAAGGCCTTCATGAGATTTTGACTCAGGCAATCAATGCCTGAGCTGGAGAGAATTGATAATAAATCATCCTGCGTTATTGCAATTAAAAAAGTTAAATAATTTTTCTTGACTTGAGTGGCAATAAAAGATAACCTTGTATTTTAAAATTGATAAGAACCTAATGTTGCTTGATACTTCATATAATTATTATTGTAAACTAAATAATTAATTGTTAACAGTATAGCTTACTTTATTAGTAAGATTTTTAAGGAACCATGTGTAATTTAGGTTAACATTTCATTTCATAAAGAAAAAAGACTATAAAAAATCTTAATATTCTGTTATTTTGTTTTATTTTTATTATATACATTTTTTACACTTATTAGATTTTTCTAGTAAAATAATTTTACATATGTAATCTATTATCACTAAGAAAATTATTAAAAACTCAATAAAATAATTATTTTTAAAAATAATCTTGGATACAGTGACAGTAGTTGCGCACAGTAGTTAGAAAATAGATTTTTTGGACTGAAAAGTCTACAAACCTCAACCAAACCATAGAAAAGTTTTTTAAAGGCATACACCATCCTGGACCTTTAAAAAACCGAGTTTTCTTGTTTTAGGCTTACATGATCTTTTGCATAATCCTTAAAAACAATATGCAATTGGTCTAACTTCAATTTCGAAGTGAGAAATAGCTCTAATAAGCAATCAATCAGACCGCGTAGTGGCGCGTCGTATAGTCTGTCGCGGCGCGACGCGTTTTTCTCGAAGCAAAATTTTATGAAACGACGGGCATTCTAACTGTCCGTCTTTTAAATTTATTTAATGAATCAACTTGAAATTTGCCAGTATTTTCATTTTGGCATATTTTAGGGTTGTACGCAGGGATTTTACAAAAATCGAATTGTTCCATAGTTATTATATAGCTATTTCTATTAAGTAATTGTTAGCGAAAAAGTGGCTTTTCTCTTTAAATGTTCACCAAATCGTTTAAATTGGATATTTTTACAAACAGCTACGTACAACCCTAGTTAATATGTAGAAAATAAATCATTTTAGATTTTTGTTCTAGGTATAACCGTTAACGAGAAATCTTGCCCGCTAATCATGATATTTTTTTACATCACGTTCATAGGAGGATAGCTGTTAGACCGCCATTTTGAAACGAAAATAAAAATAATTTTTTCTTTATCATGCTTTGATATATATTAAGACCAAATCAGATTTCCTTTGTATATTGCTACATTTTGTAGAGAAATCGTCGAAAACAGGTTCAAATTTGAGGGCCCGGGGTGGTGCTATGCCTTCAATTACAGTTTTCTAACTGATCTCTCCAAATTTTTTGGAGTTAAATTCCACTCTTTTGGAGTGAATTCTCCCTCCAAGCGATCATGAAAACACAGTCACTTGTTTTGGAGTGAATATTCACTTTTAAAAAGACAGAGTGAATTATTCACTCTTCGGTAAAAGTGACTTTTTCACTCTATTTAGAGTGAAAGAATACGCATGCAGAAAAAATAATTATCAAGTACTTTTACGTTTTAGAAATGTTTTGATAAATGTTACAGCATACTGGAAAGGTATGAAGTTGAAAAATTAATTAAAGAACTTCATAAAATTATTGGTCGGATTTGAACCTCGGTCCTTCGGGTACAACACTCTAGCGCTAGACCACCGTTGCATTCGACTTACGTACCGCACTGATTTGTCCTATGTATTAGAATTCGTTGATGAGCTCTTAAACCATAATACCTTAAAAGCTAATACAAAATATAGTTAATGCAAATAAAATTATATTGTTATTTTTTTACGGAATTTATGCATTTTTATGAAAAGATTAAAATGTAAGTACTAAAATTTTAAAAATTAATAAAACTTTTGCAATTCAAGGGGACGCAAAATACTGACCGATTCCTATACAGGCTTATCATTTATATTTTTTTCTCTTTATTAAATATTTAAAACAAAACAATATTATATATATGCCTCTACTAGAAATCTTTAGTTGATTTTTCAAGAGGTATCATTAACTCTCTTAAAAAATGGGTCGAAAAATGTCAAGAGGATGTTATAATTAAAATGGTCGCCATACGCATTGCTTAATACAACGGAAAATAATGAAAACTGTTTTCCGGTTGCACATAATACCGGAATCATTTAAAATTTCATCCAATCAATGCTAATACAAATTTACAGGACATAGTAAGTCATTCTTATCTAAAAAAATTTGTTTAATCTCGAATAACTATTTAAAATAACGAAGTCGATAATAAAAATACTTGTAAAAAATCTATTTTTGAAAAGAAGAAAGGGTTTTCCTATTACCGAAAAATTTGTAAGAACATTATCTAGTTAAATTTTTAAGAGTTTTTAACTAAGAAGTACTCTTTTACCTCTAGTTAAATTATATAACCACATAGTCGTATATTTTTCAACTCATTTCTTTGTACATTTAATAATGAAATCTCTTGACAATTTAATTGAAGCGTCCTGGTACGAAATAATGTTTTAAAAGTAAACAGTCAGAATTCAAAACTTTGATTAATTTATAGGATTTGTGATACATATTTCACTTCAAAGTAGTGTGAAGATTAGTTATAGTCGCTCCTTAATTTAGAGCAAAAAATTAACTCCAAAAAAGTTAGAGAGATATCCCTCAAGTCCCATGTTCAAGGATATTTGCATAATTTTAAGTTGCATACTAACAAATTGTTGAATACATTTTTATGCTAATTTTCTATAGCAATCTCTGTGGAAATAAAAAAGCAAGAAAAAGTAAGAAAACGTAAGAAAACGTAAGAAAATGTAAGATTCTGTTGGATTTCGGACATTTTTACGTTTCTTTATAGCACTGCGTGATCTGAGTCCGCACTTATGTCACGCCTATTCGTGCCCTAAGCAGTCCATAGTCGCACCGTGCGGTAGCGCCCGAGCGGAGCGACTGGACTTAGGGCAGGCAATGCTATAAAATAGACTACTTAGGTTATACGTATCGTAGTGTACTATTAGGATTTCTTACGGATTGATAGAGAAACTCATCATGCTTAAGGGGGGCCAGCCTAAGTTAAATTTCAAAAACGAATTTTTTATGAGTTGATAAATATGTTTTCTTTACAAGCAATCACTCTGCAATTTTTTACTCTAAAAATTTGGTAATATATGTAATTTAATTATGATCCTAAGCGTCACAGTCTTTATTAGCTATACTGTCAATACCAAGTTTATTGGAAGAACTTTTCGATGTGCACGATTGTAGGTGGCACCATGAACAAAATTTTTTTTTCGATGGTTATATGCGGTTTACTTTTTAGTTAAACATTTGTTTTAATATTATTTTAGTCCAATGGAATTAGAATTCTACTCAACATCAACTGGTACGCGGAATTCTTTTACAGGAACTTATAGATAACATGTCTAAAAAGATATTGCCCATACGTGCCACTCCTAATATCATAACTGGATCCCGTGAAAAATCGGCAAAGTGGGCCAAAACAGGTTTTTGACTTCTAGCAGCGAACACGAAGCTCGAATCGAAAACAGTTCAATATGAAACTTGGTATTGAAACTATCTACAAAATGAGCCGTGTCACGTAAATGTTCATTAAATTGTTGATTAACAAAAGTTAAAAAAACCGTGAAAAAACGCGATTTTTAAAATTATTTTTCATTCAGAGAAAAACAAATCTTGGGCTTTAAAATTTTGGTATAATAAAGTCTTTATGATACTTAATATGAATGCATTTTTTTAAGCTCTAAATATTCTATTGTTATTGTAAAATTCATTTTGCAACTAAAAAGGCGTCTCCATAGAATCTAATTTCTACAAAGTTCGGGCCGTCCCAATCAGGGTTTAAGGTGTCATTTTCTTTCTAAAGACTTATATGCAACTTGAATTTAAGCCATTTTTCAAATTGAAACTTTAGAAAAATGGCGTCCAAAAAAGGATCGTATAAAATATTACCATAACTTTTGCTATTAACTTTGAGGTATATTGGCGTATAGATAATCAAAAAGCTGGTATTTTTCTACGAATTAAAAAATAATTTTGCTCCTTGACCTTCCTGAAGCGAGATAGATTTTTTGTTTAAATTATTATGGCCGCAATTTGCAGTAATAAGTGCAGAGAAAGATAAACGATATAGAAGGACAGTTGAAGTATCGATATATAAAATTCAGATACAATTACCGATGAAATGTTGTATATACAAAAATCAGTGAAGTGAGAGGCATGAAACAGATTCGTGACTTCAAATTACCTCGATTTCATTATCTCGGCTCCAGAATGACGTTAAGGTTTAATTTTTTTAATTTGGAGTATATCGTCGAGTCATTTACGAATATGGCATCAGTTTTTCGAATTGAAGTTTCCTAAGTGTACAAATCTTAACAATTCGTCACAGTTTTTCACAGTATTTCACAGTTTGAAGTTTCCACTAGGGTTGTTAACGATTTTTACAGTTAGGAAACTTCAATTCGAAAAACTGATGCCATATTCGTAAATGACTCGACGATATACTCCAAATTAAACAAATTAAACCTTAACGTCATTCTGGAGCCGAGATAATGAAATCGAGGTAATTTGAAGTCACGAATCTGTTTCATGCCTCTCACTTCACTGATTTTTGTATATACAACATTTCATCGGTAATTGTATCTGAATTTTATATATCGATACTTCAACTGTCCTTCTATATCGTTTATCTTTCTCTGCACGTATTACTGCACAGTGTGGCCATAATAATTTAAACAAAAAAATCTATCTCGATTCAGGAAGGTCAAGGAGTAACACTTTTTGTTTTAATTCGTAGAAAAATACCAGCTTTTTGATTATCTATACGCCAATACGCCTCGAAGTTAACAGCAAAAGTTATGGTAATAGTTTATACGACCCTTTTTTGGACGTCATTTTTTTAACTTTTAAGTTGAAAAATCGCTTAAATTCAAGTTGCATATAATAGCATAAGTCTTTAGGAAGAAAATGAGACCTCAAACACTGATCGGGACGGCCTGAACTTTGTAGAAATTAAATGAATTTTGCAATAACAATAGAATATTTTGAGTTGAAAAAAATGTATTCATATTAAGCATGATAAAGATTTTGTTGTCCTACTTGCAGCGAAAGTACGCTTTTTCGTATAGAAAGCGGGCGCAACAGTAACTTACTTTCCGCCCGGTTCATATTATAATACACGAAAAATCATAGTACAGGTAGGACAAAAAGGTATAGGTATCGTTACACCACGGGCGGAAGATGATTAACGCTGGTGCTGGTTGCAGGCTTAGCCGAGGCAACCTGAGCAGCCCGAGGAGAGCCGGCGGTGAGCCCTCGCGGTAGTCGCCTACTTTCCGCCTTTCATACACAATATGCTATATTATACCAAAATTTCAAAGCCCAAGGATTGTTTATCTCTAAATTAAAAATAATTTAAAAAGTTGTTTTTTCACGATTTTTTAGCTTGAATTATTTATAACTTTTTAATTAATTAAGTTTGCGTTATCAAACTTTTTTATAATATCTGTAATGATATTTAACGCATTTACACAAAGGTCAAAGAGCTAGGAATATGGTATATTTACAAAATTATAAATGACTAATCTTGAGTGGGGTCTCACAGACGCCAAGTCGGTAGTAAAGGGTTAATGAAGATTACTGTGACACGGCTTATTTTGTAGGTATTTCTAACACTTACAACTTTCATATGGAATATTTTGTCTTTTTTTTACTTAGAGTGAAAGTTACTCATTCTAGAATGGGTGATTTTCAGAATTTCACTTTAAAATGAGTGGCTTTCATTTCAACAGATTAAGCATGTAAGTGCAAGTTTTCGTCTTTCTCCTTTCTGAACGATCTGTATAGCGTTCCTTCTCTTCACTATTATAGGCTCTAATAGTACGCATTCGGCAACGTCGAGGTTGGGCAAGTACACATCGGGTTTCCAGCAAAAATGTTGTCTGCTAGAACTCATATTTAGGATTAATGTGCGATTTGGTAATTATAATTGCGAAGTAATTAATGTAGGTAATAGAGATTATTTAGTATTGGTTGCTCAGACCGTTCGGAGGTAACGAGAATGAAGCGCTGTCTTGCAGTTCCACGACTTTCATTCGAAATTTAGCTGTGGATAAAAAAAATCTGTACGACTAGGGTTGCTTTTGTAAGGATTTCAATCTATTAATCTATGAGCAATGTTTTTTTTTGAGTGCACTGAACAATGTGCTATTTTATCTCTACAACATTTTGGTTATTTGTTATCGAAACTCTTTAAAACTTTTGTAGTGAATCTTTAATTGTAATCGAAAGAGTATAAGCCGCGGTATTTTGAGTATCTTTGGAGTCTTTTAGGTAAATAAGATCCTATTTTATGGCTTGTAATGAAAGATAAACTTTAACAAAATTAACAAAAAATGTCATTTGTCTTACAAATCGATTACAGAAAGTTTGAACTTTTATCTTTTACAAGTCGAAACAGATACATAAAAGTACAATGTGAATGACTTTATTATACTTGCCGATAACAAGAACACGGTGCTCTGAAAAAACCTAACAAAAATGTATAAATTGTTGTAAGCAAAAGTTTGACAAGAAATTGAATATTGCAATGAATAAATTATCTTACTTAAATTTGTGTACTTACACGTACTATCATATTCACATTATTTTATATACATCTATGTACATATTTATAATAACGGCACATGTGTCATGTCTTGTAAGCTCAAACGAAATATATAATTACTAATAATCCAGCAATAAAACCTAAATCTTGAACGTTTAACAATAACGTTTGTTGCATTAATTTACCTATTACACAAGATTTACTTTCTCCGTACAAAGTTTCGTCCAATCAAATTTTCTCCGTCCCCCAATGCGGTTCGTAGGCCAGCAGTAATTAGAACCACGTCCACCCTCGGCAAATCGTGCGGCCGAAGCTCGCGCTTCCTGCAGCGAGTCAATTTGCGATTCCCTTATATACCCCCGTATAACGAAACGCGCATCAGAACGTATGTATATATAGCTACTAGGGGGTGGAAGAGGGCGATCGGTTGCGCGCGCATCTGGTACCATCGGCGGTGCGCGCGCGCGCGCTCCGAACAATACGCCAGTCGAAATTTGTATACTAAACGGCTCCGACAGTCCCCGCGCCTGCAGATATACTCCGAAAAGGTCGGGCAACGCGCGCTGCAGAGGAGCTCGCTGCACGCGGATATAACCGTTCGATCGCGCTGCTCGCTGCTCGCTGCTTCCTCCTGTCTCGTGCGCTTATACTGTACGCGCGACCTTCCGACTGTAGTGTCGAGTAGTCCTTCTTGGTCTTCGGAGGAATTCTTTTATAAATATAATACTTGTTATGTGATTACGTTTTTTTGTACTTGTAAATGCAATTGAATTGGGAAGTGCAATTTTAATAGGTAAACTTAAGACATTACATGGTGGAAGCAGTGGCAATAATTCTTAGCGATTCATGATAAATGTATAATTTCTGAACAAATAGATTTTTGGTTAACAGAGATTAATGAAGAATTAAACCAAGTTTTGCTAAAAGATTGTGTGTTAACAAAATAAGTGATTGTGAAAATAAAAGTATGGATCGTTTTTCGTAGAGGACCTCTATAGAATTTGGCTTATACGTGCTAACAAAATCTTCAGGTAAATATCAATTAGTTATTCGCCTTTATATGTAACATTATACCTATATCAATATAATATAATTCTTTATCGATGTGGAGCTCTACCCATTTTTGGTCGAAAAAATTGAAATTTTTTTTGCATAAAATATCATTTTGTATACGTAAATTATTACGATATGATGTTGCGTGAGTTATAATGTATATCGTGTACGTTATGATATAGTTTTATCAGTGTACTTATACTGTTACAAATTTTTCTTTGTGATTTAGATATATTTTTCTCTATAAATTGATAATTTTCAATAAAATACAAATTCGATTTATACACTTGTGATTTTCATCATGATAGTTCAATTTTCAATGTTCAAAATATTCAATGCGTCAAAGGTATTGTCAAATCTTGGTAAATTTGTTTTTACAAAAAGAAATTGACAAAACAAATTTTATTGACTCTAACTTTGTAAAAGGAAAATTTACCAAATTTTATTAAAAGCTACTGTATAATATGGTCCTACAGACAATACATCAAAATTTTGATTCTGAAATAAAAAATCTGTTGATGTATTAGCAATAGTATACAAGACTAATAATTTTTTCAACAAACTTTTACTTCCTCCTAGAGGAAGCTTTGTATTTTGTTATCCGTTAGATCTGACTCATGTAATATTTTGAAATTTAGGTATTCTTAATAATCCGGGCTGAATTGGCGCATGAGTATGAAGAACTATTCCCTTTGAATTATTTTGTGGGAAATTGTTCAGGAGGTATAAAACTAAATATAAAAATGCATGTTGCCAACTCGTAACCTGGTCAGATATTGTTTAAACAAATAATTTTTTAACAAATTGCAAAAAAAATGTTGACACTCCGTGCACGAAACTCGGTGTTGTATGAACTTTTTCCTAGTCATTATGTTTCGATTTATGATGTTTTGAAAAAAAGGTATTTTTACCGTCAAAATATTTTTATTATTTTACTTATCTCCTCTATATTCTTTTACGTTAAATTACTTCTTAAGAGGAGTCCGTATCTACTGTCCTTGTCTAATCACGATTTTGCTATTTATTCAAATTGTAGTTTGTTAATTTAAAAACTAAAAGTTGGCCCCAATTGGTATTAAAGTAAGGAATATTTTGAGACCTTAAAAAGTATCTAACATTATTTCCTTTTCGAGAAAACTTCGGAACGCGAAAATGGATGTTAGCTTTTCCGTTCCGAAGCTTTCTCGAAACAGAAATAATGTTAGATACGTTTTCAAGTCTCAAAATATTCCTTACTTTAATACCAATTGGGGCCAACTTTTACTTTTTCAATTAACTAACTACAATTTGAATAAATAGCAAAAACGTGATTAGACAAGGGCAGAAGATACGGACTCCTCTTAATATAAATTTCCATTAATTTATTATACTTATTATGTCAAGTAATGAATAAAACAAATGAATAAAACAAAAGTATCCAGGCGTACACGCCGAGCGCCCGCCGGCCCAGCGTCGGTGTACAGTTCGGGAGTAAGCGCGCTCAATTAATAATTAAAAACGAGGGTTTAAAGTTAAAATATCGAAACATTTTTTGCTAGAGACTATTAAACACAGTTCAGAGAATGTGTAAACATTTCGAGTACCTATGCCAAAAATCATATTTTATAATGGACTTTTTAAGCGTTGAAAATCACCTATTTTATAACTCGACAAATAATGTCTTTAAGAAAAAGTTCGTACAAAATTTGATGTTCCTAATAAACCAAGGAATCTAAAAATTTCTTTTTAGCAATTTGTTTAAAAATTATTTGTTTAAACAATATTTGATCATGTTACGGACTGGCAACATCCATTTTTATGTTTGGCGAGTCCTTCTGAACAATATTGCTGAAAAAGATTCAATGGGAATATAGTTTTTCACGCTCATGCGCTAATTCCGCCCGGACTATAAGGAAAAAATACTGATTGGCTTCTAACTGTGATATATTTTCCCGAAATTAATTTTAACTTTTAAAAGCGTCCTCTTCATAGTTTTCGAATGACACAGCGCAAGCTAAAAAGGATTTAAAAAATCAGTAGAGCTCCCCTGTACCTCAAAATTAACTAACGATGCAGAATCCAGCTATCACTCCAACTTCCGTCACGCACATTATTCAATCCCACAGTTCTCTCAAACATTGACTTCTCCCTCAGTAAGGACAATCAAATGCTGGCGCGCAACGACAACAAAGAATCCAAAAACCTTGAAACAAGCAGATCCCCTGTACCCCAGCACTAGCAGTATCCACAGCGGGCATCGCAGCACCAGCGTCGCCGTCGGCTCGTGACCCCTGCACTTGCGATGATCGGTCCGTCCTCGGGCGCGGACGCCGCCGCCGCTGCCGCCTCCGACGAGCATCACCATCATCATCGTCACTTCCAGCAGCACCAGCACGATCAGTACGCGGGCCTGGGCGCCAAGCGCCGGGCCCTCGACGAGCTCGACATCGAGAGCATCTGCGACGAGGTCTGCGGCCACCAGCACCACCTGAGCCCGGCGCTGCACAAGAGGCCGCGCTGCTTCCTCGCCGATCTTCAGGGAGCCGTCCTCCTCGATCACGAGGCCGCCATTTATGCGTCTGTCTTTGACGAGCACGATCAGCTGCTGCTGCAACAGCAGCAGCAAGAGCAAGAGCAGCAACAGCAGCAGCAGCAGCAACAGGAGCAGCAGCAGGAGACGCCGGTTACGAGGCTCGAGGTCCTGGTGGTCGACGGCACCTGGGACGATGCGCTCGAGAGCTTCGAGGCCGGTAAGTTTTAATTTTTCGGATGTGTTGCGGGTTCGGAGGTTCGAATTTTAGGAGTAATGAATGAGAGGTCGTGACTTGTGGGATTTATTTTATGGACAGACAAATAAATCAATCTACGTTTGTATAGAGAATATCATTTTTTCATTGATACAAATAACAGCTCCGAAGTATTATTTAGAAGAAATTTGCCGTATATTATACCACAGGAGTTGGAATTTTGTGTACAAGATAATATAGAACAATGTATTTGAACAATCGACTTGAAACAAAGGTTTTTAAATTAGTTATGACCAACTATAGTTGATGAGTCGGGAGTACTGATAATAAAGTATAAAAATGAGAAATCTATACCTAAGACTTTAAACATAATTTATGATTTTTACGAACTAATTTTACTTTGTTTAACAAAAAAACTTGGATTCAAGTTTAGTCATCAAATACTTTTCTCCATTGTGGTGCACAAAATTATAACTTCGGTGGTAATGCACACTTATACTGCTAATAAATAATTGTATGCTAGTTATTATTTATCAGTAACAAAATTATTTTGTATTATTCAAATGTAAATACATTAAATTACTAAAAATCACACCTTTATTTTAGTGTATGTATTTGTGCTCTTGAAAATACAGTAAACATAGAAATAACATTTTAGAAACGTCAAAGACGTGAATTATTTACGTTTCCATTATATATATTCTTAAGATTCTCATTAATGTGTAAATTTAATCATTCAAGAAATAGTAACAATAATTGGCAACATTTTTACTCGCCAATCATTAAATTTATTAATTTTCGTCTAAATTATAAAACAGTTTTTGTGGCTATACTATTAAATTAGAAATATATCTTCTATGTTTTTGTTCAGAAAAAATAGAACAAATGGAATTTTAAAAATGATACGTTTATCTTTAGATTAAAGATAAGATACATAAATTTTCTTCATTTGATGTACTACAGTTTATTCGAAAGTGTTAAGATAATTTTTTTCTTATACCGAGATAATCTTTTTGAGCTGTAAAGAAGAGATACCAATTTATCAAGATGCGAGGAGAAAGAATATCAAAAAGAATTTTTTCGTTATCTGTTATTGTAAAATCTTATTTATACTTTATTTTTAAAAAGTGTTTAAGTATGAAATATTTTGATTTCTACAAACATGTACGTAAATTCTATTTACGGTAATGAACAAAGTATTCATGGTTTCAAAAAATGTAGCATATCGTTCAATTTTATAACTAACTATAAAAATAAATAAAAATTCCAATATTTTAGAAATTAAAATTGAAGAAAAAAAATGTTCGATTTAGCTCTGATCTCCCCTTTGTATGTTTACTATATAAAATAAAGAAAGATATATGTTGCCTTTAATAATCATTTTACTCTTTTTTTAAATTCATTGTTTTGGCACAAAGCGCTATAATCGAAAGTCGATTGTATCATTATCGGCACGTTTTTGTTTCATTAAAAAATAATGGGTATACACGATTCGGACATCCAGGTGAAATTTTTTGATATCGCACTCTAAATTTAGTTTGAACTACAATAACATTAATCAAGAAAGTATGTATCGAGTATAGCAAAATCGTAAAAACAAATATCGTTGCTTTCAATCCAGCTTTCATCGGTCGCATTTGATTACTAGTTAGGTAAGATAACTAACTTCATACGCTAACTAATATTGAGGTTACTGTATCTTACATGTCCTTAATAATTTTAAAAAAAGTAACTTTTAAACATTTTGTTTAGTATTTGACTTTGAGTATATCAATTACTAAACGTAGTTGGATACATAAATATGGTTGATTAGGTTAGTTTAACAATATCGTCATAAATCACACATTTGAAACATTTAAAAATTCAGTGATTCTATTTTAACAATGATGAGTCTTGTAACAAAAACGACATGTATTTTAAGAGTATTTAAGTGAATAAAATATGTGTTTAATTGTTAAATTTAACTGCAATCTATTTTGAAACTGAAAACTTTTCAGCTACCTACATCCGTTTTGACAATTCTTTTTGCAAAAATCCAAGCTCGCTTACAATAAAGCCTTACCAGCAGCCATAAGCTCCAAGTACACATAAAAAGAAAATGTAGGAAGAACAAAAGGCCAATCGAACTTGTGCGCGCAAACGCGTTGACGAGTAGCCGACACGCCAAGCCACCCTACGAGCTACTCTGCATTCTCTATTTTTGCACCTCCCGGTGCTTTTGCTTTTGCAGCAGCAGCGGCATCGGCAGCATCGGCGCAGCCCTGCGGCACTGACTTCACTACGGAGCTGACGCACGAGCACCTACCCCAGCAGCAGCAGCACGAGTTTCACAGCCTGGAGGGCCTCAGCTTCCAAGACTCCTACTGGACGCACAATCATAGTCAGAATCACAGTCATACACCGAACCAGCAGCAGCAGCAGCAGCAGCAGCAGCAGCAGCAGCACGAGGTGCAACAGGAGGTGCAAGAGACGACGACGACGATGCCAAAGGTGCAGAGCGCCGAGATCGGTAGGTCGCGCGCCAGCGGTGTCTTCGGATTGTCGCACGGCGGGCCCGTCGCGCCGATCCCAACCTCGAGCTACGAGGACCAGGAGAACGGCAATCTGTCCTGGCTGCTGGACTTCAAGCTCGACTCGTTTATAGAGGCGCCCGAGGAGAAGTCCGCCGTTCTCCTGCCCAGGGATCTACAGGGTATGCCGATTTTCTTTTCTTTATACGCGTTGGAAGAATAGCTTTTGCTACAGCAGATTGAACAATAGTAACGGAGGATTATATTCAAAATAGGCGATGATTGCTACTTTTGGCATAACACCGTTATGGCACTGATATATTACTTGGACTGCAAAATAGGATTCTGCGTTGTTAATTTTATGGTGATGCTAAAGCTACCAGTCACCGACAAATTCGAGGAACCACTTTTCTCGTTGTATTTTCAATTTTAAGTAAATATCTCTATGAAACGTTATTATCCTACTAAAAAACAACAACTTTCCAGAGAGATATTTTCTCAAAATTAAAAATTGAATGAAAAAAGTGGTTCCCCGTATTTAACGGTAACAAGAGGATTTAACATCACCTTAATGTTTAGAGTTAAGAATTTTCCAAAATAGGTAAACATCTTAGTTTTATAGGTAGTAAGCAGGTTATCGGATCAATAAGCAATACATTATATATTTTGGGTATAGTCCCCTCTTCATCACTATACAAGTAATAAATTGTTGTTGTTAATTAATTGTTGTCATTTGGCAATTTTTATTACAACTATAGTAATTATTATGTTCATTTTGCTCTGTGCACATACCATTAGATCTTTCAATTTCAACGAGAAATAATAATTCACAATTACATGATAGCGAATAACTAAATAAGAGAATGTATCAAATATATAGATAATAAAGAAAAAGTTATACGTTTTGACAATCAGATTTAGTAACACTAATCTAATTGAATAAATATTTATTTTTTTTACAATTTCTTCATGGATCTATGTTGTTATTAATTTTTAGTTTTTATCTTTTAAATGTTAATTTAACGTTAAATGTGAATTTATTTACATTAAAGAAATAAATAGTTAAATACAATTATATATCATACTTTAGTTGTAAGGATGTGAAAACGACGATTGGAAAAAAAATTATGCCATATGGTACTCGAGGTAAGAAAGTTTTCGACAGTCAGGTAAAGACGCGACCCTCTTTCGTCCCTCGAGAAAAAATGCCAGATTGTGTGCATAGAAATGTGTCGTCAACTGGCTAATAGAAATTTATTATAGTTATACATTATTCAATATACCTTTGCATAATGTTTACTTAACTACTTTACGAATTACCCTGAAGGACCGATCGAAGATATCTTCGGACATTTCCTTTCCGGATATTTAAATTTTAAAAAGACACACTATACACAACTCATATGCGCTTTAGAACACTTAAATATTCGAAAAAATAAAATTATTCTAAATAATGTTTATACACGAGTGTAAATACAAAATAGTGTCATTAAATAAAAATTCAAATCCTGAGATTCGTGAATAATAAATACATTTCTATATTCTTTTAAGAATAACACATAATTCATTTTCCATTCTTCTATATATGCAAAACTATAATTCGCTTACGAAAACTCTATACCTAATGCAGTAATATTTTCGCGACATAATATTTATACTATAGCCTAATTACTTACATCTTATAGTGACCGTATAGTATTTAGAGTGTCATAAAAAAGATACAAATCAATGAAGAGTGTATTGAATTCGTTCACGAACTTCAAATATTTGTTTAATAAGTTATATAAATACAGTAGAGTCCTTGTATTATATGTTTAGTATGTTACGAAACATACCTACATCTGCGACTTCTTCGAAAAATACATGAGTCCATTTTTTTTCTAAAACTGAGTATGTACTTACCGGATTTTATATGGTTGAATAAATCTCTCTCATAAAAAGAGAATGACAGAAGTTGCTGAAACATCATCATGAGTCGACAGTAATACCTCAATGTCTTGAAAGCACGAAATGTGGATTCAATAGGTTGTTTTACGGGGAAGCCACAAATGTTATGGTAAACCTCCTATTAGGGGAGAGTCATACAGTATGAATAAGCTTCCAGTATAATAATTTTTTAGTTCTGACTATCGCGAGTTGATAGTGCCTTATCATACCACGTGGATTCGATGTATATTTAGGTTCTATTAAACATAATTTACAGCCAGTATTTTAAATTTACGACTGCTAAAATTATTGCGCAAATAAGTAATTTGTTAATTTTCAGCGCGTAATAAGTAATTTTACGAGGCTTATTTCTTTTTCCCAAAGTGCATTTGTGCCCCTCTAACAAATTTTATATAAAGTTTAGTCCTTCATAAGTCGATTGTGACGTTGTATGCTGCTGATTATTATTCTACGCGCATCATAAGTAAGCAAAAATGCTAACATTTGCTTGTCGTACAGTAAGGTAAAAGTCCCTATTATAAAACAGATTTTGGGGAGCGTTTATTATTTTGTAAAATTAGGGGTAAATATGCATATAATATTGGAACATTTACTTAATATTACCTAAAGACCTTTCTAGATGAAATAATGCTCTTAAAAGCCAAGTTAATTACTATTGATAAATAATTATTTTAATAAAAGACTGAATAGTACTAAGAAGAAATAGTAGTAAGAAGACTATGGTATGTATTATGAAACAGTGCAATTGAACTATGGCCCAGTGTTTCATAATTGATGTTCCGATTATGAAACAGACAATTATACATAAATATTACTTCATTTGTTTGATTTGGTTTATGATTACCTATTATAAATAATACACCTAATATAGACAAGGAATAAAATAAATATTATGCACTACATAATTAATTTCGTTCTTTATAAGTTGTAGGTTAGCCTTTTTAAATTTAATAAACATTCTTATGTAGATTTTGTATGTATGTAAAATATATAAATAAAATGTAGTATATTTTAGTTTATAATATCAAAATCGAAATGTAATTAACTAAAATTACTATAAAAAGCCCTTACAAAGGTGTTTTATAAATACGCTTCGTTGAGTCTTCTCAAACTCATTTGCGTACCCATCATGAAACAGCTATATATTTAATATAAATTACATTAATATTAATAAAACATAAAAATAATTGAAATCTATGAACCGAAAACTACATTTTAAGCTATTGCAGATGTTGTAAAAACATTTAAATTCATAACTACAGTTGAAAAAGAAAGTCGTCGGAATCAGCTAGTTTCGACTCGGAAAACCGCTGATTTGCATGGGTTTGGAGATACACTCAATTAAATGTTTGTTTTACAATTTTACTTATTGTATAATAATACTCACAAGGAAAAGGCACACCGTCCAGGAAACGAATTTCAGTCAGACTTTGGAAGGTTTTGATATTCGCGCTATCATTATTGATACTATTATTTCATGATATATTGAATAAAAACAAAAATGATGCGCATTTTACTTAGATAACCTAGTAAACAATAATCCTGAAAACGTCAATGCTTTATCGAATTCTCCAGAATTTATATAAAAATCTACTAACCAATCGTACTCTGCATTACTGTTATTGTTATGTCGATACAACTATAAAAATCCTAAAAAAAGAAACAGGTTTTAATATGAAACAATTAGCAAATTTAATCTTCAAATACAAACAATCGAGAACTCATCGTTCAAAACGATCACCATATTGTGGATCCTTATTGCCGAGATATGAGTTAATTTACTCGAAATATGCGTTATTTTAATGTAAATAGTACCTCTGCTACTGATCATGACTCTTCAAGTTTATTATAGAAAAATGACACAAAAGATAATAAAAAGTAGGCCAAATGAGCTTTAATTTAAGCTCTGTTACATATAAGAACATTAATCTGATCAAAAGTTATTAACGATTGAAAATGGTCACTGAAAATGCATGAAAAATCCACTAAATTAAAAGAGTTAAATTTTCTCGAATATTCATGCAATTTCGGTCACCGTATTCAATTGTTAATAGCTTATATTGATCAGATTAATGTTTGTATACGTAACATAGTTTCAATTAAAGCTCTTTTGGCCTACTTTTTATAATCTCATGAGTCATTTTTCTATAATAAAAATTTGAAGAGTGATGATCAGTAGAAGAGGTACTTTTTTCATTAAAATAACGCATATTTCGAGTAAATTACCTCACATATCGATAACAAGAGCCATTAGAATGAATTACGAGTGATAGGCTTCATTTTTAGGTACCAGAAAATCTCTTTAAAAGTCTGACCGACATTCGTTTCCTAGAGGGTGTGCACTCACCTTGCCAGGTTTGTGTATTTGTAAAGTAAAACGTTTGTAGTTATCAATAACGTTTTAATATTCACTTATGTACAGTATAATTATTCCTTATTTTATCATTTTGTATACCGTTTCATAATAGGGACACAGTTAAGAAGGTGTTTCATGATAGAGACTTTTACCTTATGGCTAACACGATTGGCATCCAGTATGAAACATGTAAATTAAATGGTACAATATTACAACAAGTTACTTTTATCTTTCTTCAGAAGAAAAATGTCTACTATGATTTGTCATGCATGTTGAATGTAATATCCAAACATTTGAATCATTATAAATCATTTGGACCTTAATATCAACTAAAAATGATAAATGGTCAATAGATAGTTATGCCCAAAATAGCTATGGGTGTTCTACTTTACGACTCTCCCCTACATCATTCACTATGATGTGGACTATATAATGCTACCGTGCGGAAATCGCAACAGTACGTTGTTCCAAATCGATTTACAAAGGCAATACCGTATAATAACTAAAAAGCACGTGTCACAAATAACATTCGAAAATTGCAACAACAAATAACCTTTACATTTACATTTCACCACTATCAGGAAACAAATCTAAATTCAGCGGCAACAACAGCAACACCAGCAATATCAGCAGCAACGGCAGCGGCAACAGCAGAACGGCCAACACGTACAACCAGGACTCGGCGAAGAGGACGTCCTGTGGCTTCGAGACGTCCGGGCCGAGGCAGGACGGCGCGTACTCGCCGCCCTCGACGGCCTACGGCCCGACGGAGAGTCGCAGTCGGTGCGCGGGCCCGAAGAAGCCGCCGTTCACCTACACCGAGCTCATCGAGCACGCCCTCCAGGAGCGGGGCGAGCTCACGGTCTCGGCCATCTACCAGTGGATCTCGTGAGTTTGCCCGATTCAATACTTTAACGTTAGAATTCTTTGCAGGCGTTGCAATTTTACAAATGTTTCGTATGTTCGTGATCGTTGTCACGTTCATCGCACATCGAATAGATGATTCTTATCAAGATTCTTACTAGCGCATTTTAGATTTTTTGAGAAATGCTTAGTAAGCTCTTTTCAAATAGTTATTATGCAGACTAGCAGTTTATACGTTCTTATGACGAAGATTAACACTTTTTTAGAAATTAGAACCTTCAAGAAAGCTATATAGTTTTTATTGAAAAATCTCAAGTGTTTTGTTTTTTGTAAGGAATGTCGAAATAGTAATCGAGTATGACAATAATTTAATCAATCAAATTATTATGCGATATGTCGTTTAAATGATCATGAATGTTTGCCAAAATTTCCAAAGGAGGAGGGACTTAATAAAGGCGGTTTTCGGCCTCGTGAAAACCAGTCGATTATGGCTAAAACGGCACCTACGATGTTTCTAGTTTTAATAAACGTAGATAATTTTGAGCTGAATGAAACTGGATTGACCAGTAGAGAACTTTCCAAGTTAATAATCCCCAAAAAGAAGTATTAGAGCGAGTACCTGAACTTTGTTAACTATACAACTAATTTTTATAAAGGATTCTATACTTTTTAAATCGATATCAAATCAGAAAAAACATCGTAGATGCCATTTTATAGAAAATAGGCTCATTAGGCCCCTATTAATTGTTCTTTAAGGTGATGCTAAAGCCATCTGCCACCGACAAATACGAGGATCCACTTTTCTCATTTCATTTTCAATTTTTAGTAAATATCTCTATGGAAAGTTGTTGTTCCAATCAAAAAGAACAACTTTCCATAGAGATATTTTCTTGAAATTGAAAACTGAATGAAAAAAGTGGTTCCCTGTATTTACCAGTAACACGGGGTTTAACATCGCCTTAATTCGACGCTCAGTACGAAGAAAAACGCGTTTCAAAGTTTCGACGTTTGCGTCGACGAGCATCATAGTTCAAAGGTAAGCGACGGAGATTTTAGCACCAGCCAAATGCGTAAAATAGGTCTTAAATTAATTTTGACATAGACCAATATCCTGATGATACGACATGTTTAGGGGTGATAAAAGCTTCATACATTTTTTTACGCGTTCATGAAGTGGAATTAATTTGGGTAATGTTTAATTGCGTTAGTCTTTGTCGCAAATACTAAATCGGCATATTCTTCGTATAAGCAAATTAAAACGCATTACTCTTTGCATTGGGCGTCGATTTATTCCTCTATGATTCTGACAGAAAGTGAATATTGCTAAAACATTAACGTTGACGATCCAGTTTTAGACTAGAAACAAAATTTCGGTCAATCATTAGAAAAATATTATAATAAAAGTTACTCTGATATTAAAAGTTAGTTACCTATACAAATCATTCAAGTACTGATTAAATATTCTCATATATTTGTGTACAAATTTGTAGAAATCGTTATACAATGTAAAGACCAAAAATTGATGTATATTCGCCTTGGTATAGAGCTGTATCAGCGCTGCAGCAGTTTTGGGAACCCTAGATACGGTGGTGGGTTATAGTGTATATATATAGCTATTGAATTTTGACTATCAGCGACACAAATAAAATGCTGAGAAATCAAGAACCCTATAGTATATCTGGGTGATTCTGCCATAACTGTCCCAGATGGTGTCCAGAGCTCGCATACGAGTGTATGAATGAAAAAAGAAAATTGCCGGCTATAATGTGTGTTTAATGTTGTCAACTTTCTTGGACAAATTGCAGGAACCGATTAGTTGATAGTTTTTTAGAATAAATCAATAAAATAGAGCCAAAATGTCAGTTCCGTTCCGCGTACATAACATGATTTTCAATATGAAACCTTATGCCACGTGAAAAAAGCGAATATGTCAAATCTCCACATACACGTTGCAAATTGTAGGATTAATTATGTATATTTTCATTATTTTTAAAGTCAAATTCAAATAATTACTATTAAAATCGATGCATCAATTTGCACCAAAATGTTGATAATAGCATTAATTGCTTTGAAAAACGTGCTATTTGACTTCTCACAAGTATATAACACCGAATTTTTGAACTATATATATCAAGAGTACACAAATGCAAATGTCAGAATTGTCAAAGGTTTGAAAAATTCCAAACGCACATAAGATTTTTTAATTTTGTAACGTACAAAACGTCAGCCAGTGCTGTCCTCCCTGTAAACCACTATTTAAATTATGTTTATTGGTCAACAAAATGCATTTTCTCACAGTATTTGGTGGGCATAAGAATTATCTATGCGGAAAATTTTTAATAACAAATATACGAGGCGTTACGAGCATTTTTAACCTGGAATGTCAGTTCCGTCCCTGTCAGTTCCGTTTTTTGCTAACATCATATTGATCTCGATATCTATAGTTCTTTTGAAGATTAGCACATTTCGTCATTCCCCCACGAAGACTAACACATTCCGCCATTTACCCACCAAGACTAGCACATTTGAAAATTTGCCATGAAGACTAGCAAATTTGGCGATTTTCTACCGCCCGCTTTTTTCAGGCTACTTTTATTTATTCGGATAGCCTGATTTTCTCTGGTAAACCGATCATTTTTTGAATACCAAAAGGGTTTAGTACTCAAGACGAACCCGATAAAATAAGAATAGACCCAATTCGTCGAGAGTTTATCAGTACAACTTTAATTTTCATATTCTATACGAAAAGTGCTAGTCTTCGTGGCAGAATTGCGAAATGTGCTAGTCTTCGTGGGAGATTTCGAAATATGCTACTCTTCGTGGCAAGTGCTAAAATGTGCTACTCTTCGTAGCAAGTACTAAAATATGCTACTCTTCGTGGCAGTTTGAAATGCGCTGATCTTCGTAAGGGCCGTCGATATAGTTAGTTATGGAGAATAAAGTTTTTTTGGTATAATAAATTTTCAGATACTTTTAAAGTTAAACTGGGACAGTTACGGCAGAATCGCCCACCTATATACATTATATATATAGCCCCCCTACCTATTAGCCATGCTCATATTTTTGGATAATTTGTTGCTAATTTGTTATGCCTGAATCGCTTTTGTCGCTCTAGCCGTTATCGAGAAACAATTGATACGCTAAGTAAGTCTTAACCCCCTGCGCAGAAAGCCAAGTATACTCGTCCAAAACGCACGTCATGTTTATATACAGTTTGCACTACAAATTTAAATCTTTACTTCGCTAGGATATTTTCAACCTCTCAAATTGAAGCTAAATAGTATAACTTTAATTTAGAAGATTCTGGAAATTTGCAGAAAATATTGTTGCAGACTTACATTCGATCTAATCCATATACTCGAAAATAAACTTCTGCGCAGGAGGATTAAACTAGTGTAGCCACCTCCGATAACTACTAACCTAGTGCACCAATCGAAACAATTGCGGTGGCATATTTTGTTGCTAATTTGTTGCTTTAAGATACAGCTTACAGGATTACCCAACTATCAACCCTTAACGCGCTACTGCAACCCCTCACCACTCTAAAACTCCAAAAACGCTATATAACAAATAGACCATTCAATAAATGATTGCGTATTTTTTTCTAATTTGTTACTCGACTTTTACGCGTCGATCAGTGTTCCATCATTTATAGTTCCAGAGAAACAATGGATACACTAACTTAAGTTTTAAGCTAGTGTAGCCAACCCCGATTACTGCTCACCTATTGCATCAATTGTAACTATTATGGTATCATATTTTGCTGCTAATTTGTTGCTTTAACATACCACTTGCAGAAATACCTAACGATAATTAACCCCTAACGAGCTACTGCAACTCCTCACCCCAAAAAGAAACAATTAACATTGCATGATGAATATGTACCTTTCATAAAGATTCATGTACTTTTAAATGTTAGATTTTATTCGATTTCTGATTAATTGAGAACATCAAAGAATAGATATTAATTTATGTATTTTTTGTTTTTGTAAATGTGACATTTTAAGCTGCATGTCCGCCCGTCAATCATGTGCTATTGTTTTAATACCTTTAAATACATGATTGCATCTACTGAAAGGAACGCCAAAAAAATATTAGTTTATAACTTAAAACTTAAGTTACCGTATCTACTGTTTTTCTGGAACTAAGTTATGGAACACTGACCGACATGTGAAAGTCAATCAACAAATTCACAAAAAATATGCAATCATTTATTTAAAAGTATATTTCTGTGGCTTTCCGGAATAAACACTTAAGTCCATTTTTTGAAAATCGAGTCTAGTGTGTATTTTATATATTCAAATGCACCTTTTCATATAAAAATATAAAAAATGTCAGAAATATCACCCTATGGTCGAAACCCGTACAGTGCATAACCACTTAAGTCCATGTTTGATTACTCTAACTTTTATTATAAGGTGGTTATAAAACTTAATTGAGTATAAATTGTACGTAATTCAAAATTTAGGTCGTGGTTTGTAAAAAGCATATATTTAAGGGACAATAATTACATTTTAATTACTAGTTTTATTACGTGATAAGTTTTATTAATTAATTATAACAAAATAATGAATTATTACAAAATATAACGCTTTTAAAAAACGTGCTTTGTATTACATCATGTACAAGTTTGTATTTAATATAAAACGTATAAGATATTTAGAAATTAATTTATAATAATCCTGGACAAAAATATTTTAAAAATATAATACTGAAAGTAAAATAGCTTTAATAGTAAAATAATTAATAAAATTTAGTAATAAACAAAAAAATTGGAGGACATTATTCTCTTAGTAGCTCTTGGTGGTTGTCTTTTAATTTTATGTGATTTTTTTATTTATTCTTGGATCTTCTAGAGTATTTTGGCTATTTTCAGATAATTGCAATTCAAGCGCAACGCATATATAATAGATACACTTTATAAGTTAAATTTGAATGCTAATTCACGTTATTCGGACATGTACAGAGTGTAGAAAGAGTAGAATACGGCTAAAAAGTACAGTTCCAGGCATAACAAATTAAGTCCATGTTCCCGGAATAACAACTTAACTTACGGTATTTACTCGTTCCTCCAAACGAAACCATGTAATTCCTTTACGTATCAATATGATTAGCAAGGTATATTATGGCCCATTAAACAAGCATAGTATTGCACTGTATCTCTTTAACTACGATCTTACAGATCAGTAGTGCAAACATTAAAACCTGTTTTACTCACAAACAAAAAAAGTGGACTTACGTAGTTATTCCGGGAAGCCTCAGATTTGTTATATAAGGTTTTTGGAGTATTTAAGGGATGGGAGTTGGATGTTTCTGTAAGTGGTATCTTAAAGCAACAAATTAGCAAAAGAATATCAGCATAGGTAGGTAAGGGGGGTTATGAGGTGGATACGCCAGCTTAATGTACATAAAAAATCGGGTATATTCTTTGATTTTAGCCTTAAAAATAATTTTTCTTTTAAACTTTCGATAAATTTCATACTTTTTCTACAAAGGCCTCGCGTTATGATACCGGCATTATAACAAGAGGCACTTGTAATGTTTAGTATAAATAAAGAGTAAAAAGTCGAGTTTGTGTTGGAATATATATTTCAGAGATATATAGAACATTATAATTCAATTGAAATTGACTTAAAAACAAAGACTTTTCATTAAAAATTACAGTGGCCTCTTGTTATATACCGGAATTATAATGCGAGAACATTATATATAAAGTTTAATTTTTATTAGATTTTTAAAACTAAAATGTAAATATATTTTTAAAGATCGTCATTTTTATAGAAATATGGTATGAAAAGTCTATTTGTGTGACTCGACGTCCATCTTTTTTATTTAAAATCTAAATCAAGTGCTGTCAAATACATTTTTTTGCAAAGAGATTCGTCTGATTCCAGTATATAGTCGCGTTTTTGAGCTGTCGTATCAGTAAATCACAAATATGTTTTGCCCTTCACTGGAAGATCATGAGGTGCACGAAATATTAATCTATTACAAGGTTTACTCCGACATTTCACGCGATAGGCATTAGTATGTACCGGTACAAATATTGAATCTAATGAGTAACTCGTATAAAATTGCGATGATTTTATGCTGCTTTCGGAACGTAGAAAAATGTTTTGCCCAAGAGTCATTCAATCTTATTTTTAAATAATCAAAGTATATTGTGATTCTTGAAAGGATTAATCTCGATATGCTTACTTCAAAATATTGAAACTCTTGTGACATAACTAATGACCTTTTCTGCGATCGCAAACTTATAAATGCAACAATGCGATGCTACACTATATTTAGGTCTTTTTAAATGCAGATGTTAAATAGAATAAAGGATAAAACGTACTAACGTTACCACATATATAAAGATCTGTTTAAGCATTCATGCATTTTCAAACTATTTACCGCCAATAAATAATTATAATTCAATAATAAAAATGATTGCGTGCATGAGAGAGAAAAACCTATTGTAACCTTATATGTAATAAATATTTATCAGTTTTGAAAATAATGATTAAATACTACTAAACACTGATTTCCAAATTAGAATACAAACATTTAATTCGGACTATTTTTTACACCAATTACATACAATACATGTATCTAGATGGGTAATTATAGATAAAAGTACCTTCTCCAGAAATGAACAGTACAAGCTTAAAAATATCTTTGCAGCCAAAAACAGTTACAACACCATTTACGTAAAAAGAATATTTATGATGCTACTTTCTGAATTCTTTTTATCTTGATCTTTTTAAATGCTTTTTTTTAGATACAGTATCTTGATATATTTGTATCTTTATTTGAAAACTTGTATAATTGATACCTTTTGATACCAACCACTTTTATCTAAATAGTATTCAACGATGCATGCATTCTTTAAAAAAAGATATTCCTAGCTAGTATCTCTGACTTGATTTTTCCTACAAACTCGAATATAAAATAAATTACGTTCATCCAGCTCAACGACCATGAATATGTCAAAAATCAAACGTAAATTTGAGAAAAATCGTAAAAAAATTAAAACTCCAAAGCATCCTCTCGCCAACGAAATCTCTCTCTCTCTCTCTCTCTCTCTCTTCCCAATTCCAAACGGCGCGCTCTACCCCTACCGCAGCAAAGGAAGGACAGAGGCTACCAGCAAAGAGGGTGGCGCAGGTCATTCACGTACATACAGGTATACACACAGGCCGGCGAAGAGCGAGAGTCCGAATAGAAAGCTCGCGAGAGCTTACAAGAGAGGGAGAGAGAGAGACGGGCCGAGCAGGTGGTACGCGCTGGTACAGGCGGCCCTCGCCTGTACCCTATCGTACAGCCCGGCACCGCCTCCGCTCTTATCCTATACGGCGAGAGGCGCGGTCGCGCAACCCTCCGTGTGCGCGCGCACAAGCACGTTGTCCATCCCCCTCGGTATCTACATATATATATATATATATATATGAGCTTTCACCTGCGCGGCCGTACGACGCCATCTCGCTCGTCGTAAAGTCCAGCCAAGAGGGCGACAGAAAGAGAGAGAGAGAGAGAGAAACAGAGAGAGAGATTTATAAGACTGTAGAAAATAAGGGCCCTCGCACGGTTGCAGGGACTGGTATATATAAGGGTAGCTCTCTTCGGCGGCCATTGTGAGACTGAGGAGAGCGCGATCGACCCCCCCGTCGACGATTAGTTTTAGCTTCTGCCTCTTCTTATGCGATATATCGAGCTGCGTGTAGTCTGGCTTTCGTTTTTTGCTTTCTGTGCAGGGTGGGTTTAGCTTTGTACTCCAAGTGACTTGCGCCGATGCGTGCTTTTCGCTTTTCTTTTAAGCAAAATTTAAGCTTCCTCGCTTTATTCGTTCTTTATTAATTTTTCATTTTACGAGATTCGAAAAGTTAACCTCGATTTGGTATACCTGAGGAACTTGGGAACAATTTTGAGAAATTTGGGAAATTAAAAATTCAATGAATAACGCGAGGAATTAGGAACAATTTGAGAAATTGGTAAAATTAAAAATTCAGTCAATAACGCGAGGAACCGTGAATTTCTTTTAGTACACGAGTACGGCCTCCACGTGGGATTAAAGTTAAAATATGAAAATTTGTATAAGTATTTAAAGCTTGATCCATTATTTCCTTTTCAACTCTGACTGTTGACATTTTTCATATAAATTTGGAATTTTTAAGATATTTTAAAAAGTGTTAGGATGATTATTTATTAATGCAGTATTAATAAGGCAATTTATTTTTAACTGACTAATTTGAAACTTTTATAAGAACAATTAGATTTAAATCAGAACTGCATTTGCTTAAAATTTTCATGATTGTTATTACTGCAAAATACTTTTCCATTATCCGTAGATGGGATATTTACTTTTCGACCGCAAAGCAGCGATTCCAGTTTACCCTTTGTTAACGCACCCTCAAGCTCGTAATCGATGAGCAAACATACAATATTTACCAGCTCACTGAGGTTCACCGATCAAAGACATCTGTGTATTCACTGTCAGCACAAAAACATATTAATTATTATTTAAGACAATTTCATCAACAAATGCTTCATATATTGAATTTTATATACTATCCGCGCAAAATCATCCCCTAAATAAAATACAATTTGAGATTTTTCATAACAATAACAAGAATCTCAAAATACGTTGTATATAAGTTATTAATCTCAAGACCTAATATTGCGACGTCGAATATGTTGATATCTTTATTGGTTTCAAAATTATGCATGATTAATTTACAATTTATGATGAAAAATATTGTTTAAAAATGTAATATTTAATATAAATTCCTCTTTTTTTAATTTTTAATTTGGAGTTTTAGCAAAATCCAAAACCTGTAACACTAATTGCTGTTCCTATTATAAGTTTAAACGATGAAATAGGTACATATCTAATATAGAGTAAAGGAAGTAGCAGTCTACCATTCTCAAATTGTCGATTACTATACATCTGTCATTCATTTCGATTGGTCAGTTAGATCCATTTTATTGTTTGTGTTTTATTATTTTGCTCGCCATGTTTTTATATTTTAAATCGGTTAGTGCTTATAAGCTGTAATATATTATAAAATGTTAAGTAAACAACTATTAGTAATTTTAGAATTTTTAACAGTTCCAATAATGTTTCTTCTTCGGAAACTAAATTTTACTCTACAGTAACCGTTTTATAAGGTAACCTTAGCGTACCCGCAAAATTCCTTTTCATCTATATAAATATATAGAGGGCTATCATCCTCCAAAATATCTTTCATCGCAAGTGATTAACAATCTCAAAGCTTATTAAATCTTCCACAGTTGAAAGAGATATATACCAAAAGATACAACCATCAACGACAACAAGCGTGTCCGAACTTCCCCACTTCCCCACATCCCCTCAGCGTTATACCTACACATTTAAATAGCCGAGAAGGAAAACATATCGCACTCCAAAGACAAACACAAGCCGATCGCCATCAATCCTGAAATTCCGGAAAAGCATATTATTATTATAGCCAGGGCTCGTGGCTCCGCGCCAGGTCTCGTATAATAAACCCGCGTCCGCCAGTGGGCACGCGCCTCCAGTGCCGCACGCACGGCATATTATACGAACAGATCGCGCGGGCACATCGTACGTCCTTTACTACTATTAATACAAAGAAACGAAAACGAACGGCTCGTGGCGCGTACACACACAGGAGAGAGACTAGGGGGGGTGCAGTGCACGAGGGCGGGTCGCTCCCTATATACACTGCACGCATCGAAGCGCGTAAGCGCGCCGTTTAACCTCTGTCGTGCACAGGTGCGTGCCGCCCGCCCGGCCGATCGACCCGCGCACCACCGACAAAGTGAAATAATTGTTAAGGGTGGTTAACGTGCCGTGACCCGTGGCAAACGGGCACATGCGAGCCAGGTGATCGAGGCCTGAACCCGCGGGAGCGGGCCTGGTGTAGCTGTACAAGGTGTATCATGGCGCGGTGTCTGTCTATGGCTCTCTTACTCTTTCTAGCTACTTGTATAAGCTTCTGGCCGCGTTTGGGCTGTTGCATGACCACTCGCAGCTCTAATTTCTACAAACTGCGTAGGTTGGAACATTTTGGGGGCGAGCGTGAGTTTTTTATGCATGGTGAAAAAGGGGACACCCTGTTTGCGATGAGACGTTATAATTTTTCTTTTAGCTAGCGAGAAGAGTGACCACGTTCATTGTTAGGAAAAGGTTTGCTGGTATTAGTTATAGGTACCTAAAAATTAAACCTAATGACCGTACCTCGATACGTACTTTATTTTAAATGGTACTTTTATTAGAGATATGAGCTACTCTTTCCAAGTAATTTTAATGAAAGAAAGGTACAACTTTTTGTGAATAGTTCAAGATGGCGACATAAAATACATGAATATTTGAAGAGCTTTAGCTCTTTTAATTTCATTAATTGTTCATGCATTTTCAGTTGCCATCTGTAATTGACGGAGATGAAATAAAATCAATCGTTCGATGAATATACACATGGGTGATTGTCGAAAAAGTAAGATACATGGTGTCCTAATTATTTAAATGCTTTTTAAGAAAATAAAACAAGGCGAAAAGAATTTAGAATATTATAATATATTAAATAGAAGGTATTTCTTTTATTTCGAAAGTCTAAATGATTCGATACAGACTTGATATATGATGGAAGAACGGTGTAACTTGAAATTTCATTTTGTATTTTTCAGGTCATATATTTAGTTTTAGTATTTTTCTTTTACGAAATCAATAAAATTATGTTCTGAAAGACTATGTTAAATTACAAAAATGAAAATTAACTTTAACTAACATCCAACGTTTTTCTCATTTTTCTAAAATCGACATTTTACATGCCTAGCAAGTTATAATCAGAGAAATAGGTACCTTTTTCATTTAAATAATGTATATTTTTTTTTTTTTAAATGGCATTTCGAACTCGAAAGTTCATCGCCTCATCTACGCAAGCCTTCCACGTTTCCCTATTTTGTGCCAACCCCATCCATTTCGCGCCTTCCCGCCCAATTTCAGTTATGTCTGATTTTATGTTATCCTCCCATCTGCGTCTAGGTCTACCAAGAGGTCGCGTTGCTTTCGGTTTTCCTTTCATTATGCGCGCTGCTGTACGATCATCGCCCATTCTTGCCACGTGCCCTGCCCATCTTAGTCTCCGTGATTTTATTATTCTGTTAATATTTGGTGACGCGTACAAATTATGTAGCTCGTCATTGTGCAGTTTCCTCCACTCCCCAGTTTCCTCATCTTTCTTTGGCCCATATATTTTCCGCAGAACCTTATTTTCAAATACCCTAAAACGATTTTCTTCCGCTTTAGTGAGCGCCCAGGTTTCGCACCCATACAAGATTACCGGCATTATTATAGTCCTATATATCCTTATTTTGACATTTTTCGACAGTAGCTTTGACTTAAGTAATCTGTTCACAGCGTAGAAGCAGGCATTACCCGAATGAAGTCTCTTATTAATCTCGGCTTTAATTTCGTTTCGATCATTTATAGTTGTACCTAAATATCTGAATTCGCTAACCTTTTCAAAAGTGAAATTTCCGACTCTGAGATCCCCCTCTGCTTCGCGAATGCCCAGTTTCTCCATGATCATATATTTCGTTTTCGATTCGCTCACTTCTAACCCCGTGTTTTTAGCCGCATTTATAAGGATTTCCGCATAGCCTAAAATTTGCGTTGTTCCGTTGAGTGTTGCGCCTAGCTCGCTAGCCTGCATTTTTCTAACAACATGCTCTAGCGTCAGGTTAAAGAGTACCGTTGAAAGCCCGTCATCTTGCTTCAAACCGTCGCGTATCATGAACGATTCGGATACATTACCGCCTACTCGGACCTTTCCAGTGCTTCCGTTCAGACATATTTGAATTAATTTTACGAGTTTTTTTGGTACGCCAAGGAGCACTAGGATTTCATACATTTTGCTTCGTTTGACAGAGTCGTACGCTTTCTTAAAGTCCACAAATAGCTGGTGTATAGTTTCGCAATATTTCCACTTTTTCTCTAATAATTGTCTTATGGTAAACATTTGATCGCTCGTTGACCTGTTGCGCCGGAATCCACACTGATAATCTCCTATTATATCTTCCGCGAATGGTGTGAGTCTGGCCTGTATTACGTTTGACAGAACTTTGTAGCAGGTAGCTAAAAGTGAGATTCCCCGGTAGTTATTGCAGTCTGTTTTATCTCCCGTTTTGAAGATCGGTATGATGATGGATTCTTTCCAATTTTCTGGTATTGTTTCATTTCTCCAAATAGCACATACTAGATAAAAAATTTTAGATGTAAGCGCGGTGCCTCCATATTTAAGTAGTTCAGCTGGTATAGAATCGTTTCCTGCGGCCTTATTGTTTTTTAGCTTTTTGATCGCGGCCTCTACTTCTTTGTAGGTCGTTTCGTCCATATGGAGTTCAGCAGTGTGGATTTCGTCTCCCATTTCCTCGGAGTTTTCATGCACGTTTAATAACTTATCGAAATAATCTTTCCATAATTTCAATAGTTCATTTTCGCTTGTCACGAGGTTCCCGTCCTTATCCTTCATTAACTGCGATCTACTCTGAAAACCCTTCCTAATAGCGTTTATTCCTTTGTACATCTCGCGCGGGTTATTTTCCCTACTATTAGTTTCTATTTTTCTAATTTCATTTTTCTGATACTCGCGCTTCTTGTTTCTGTAAATCACACGTACTTGCTTTCTTATTTCATGGTATTCTTCTACGGCCCTATCGCTTTCATTGTGTACACTATCTAATTTAGCCTTCTTGCGCCTTTCAAACCAGAGTTCGCACTCTTCGTCAAACCATGGTTTGCTCTTCGGCCTTTTTTTCCTTACCCAGTACTTTGTTCGCGGCCCCTTTTATAGTTTTTTCGATAGCCCCCCACAACCTGTTCGGATCGTCATCTACTCCCGTCTGTTCATCCGTTTCCTCGAGCGCCTGAAATCGGTTGCTAACTTCTACTTGGTACTTGATTCGCTCTATCCCGCTTCGTAGTTTTCCAATATCAAAGGTTTCTACTTTGTTCGCTCGCTTACTATTTTGACCGGCTACTAATCTGGCTCTTAATTTGGCCACTACGAGATAATGATCTGAGTCGCAATCCGCCCCCCTATAGGTCCTTACGTCGAGTACATTCGTGTGGCGCCTCTTATCAATAAGAAAATGATCGATTTGATTGTGCGTGGCCCCATCCGGCGATGTCCACGTTGCCTTGTGTATATCCTTGTGCTTGAAGCACGTGGTCTTGACTATAAGATCTTTTGCGGCTGCGAAATTTATGACCATAATACCGTTATCATTGCTGGTTTCGTGCAGACTTTCTTTGCCTATGGTGGGCCTAAACATTTCCTCTCTCCCTATTTTAGCATTGAAATCCCCCACTACTATTTTGGTGTCGTAAGACGCGAATTGGTCGATTAATTGCTCTAAAGTTTCATAATAAAGATTTTTGACTTGTTCCTCTTTGTCCTCCGTGGGACAGTGGACGTTAATAACCACGTAATTATACCACGCTCCGTCGATGATGATATACGAGAGTCGGTCATTCACGAAATTGCAACTTTTAACGGAATGTATGATGCTTTTGTTAACAAGAAATCCGGTGCCTAGAGAATGCCCGCTCGCGCCCCCATATAAAAAGGTGAAGTTACCGGATCCTAGCATCGCGTTATCTTTCCATCGGGTTTCTTGTATTGCTACCAAATCTAAATTGTACCTCTCAGTTTCATTTATGATTTCCCGGAACGCGCCTGCTCTATGTAGACTGCGTACATTCCAGGTTCCCACCCTTAAGTTTCTTTTCGTTTTGGTTTGGTTTTGTTTTCTTTGAGCCATGATAGTAAGTTAAACCCGCGCGTTTTGGATCCTGTTCCGATCGCAGGTGAGTCCATCCGTCTAGGGGTGATAACCCTCATACCTCCCTAGAACTAAGTATGAGAGCTTTCTGACTTTGGCGAGGACACAGTCAACTCGTCGTCAGACACACTCGGTTTCATTCTCATATCCTAACGCCCCCCTGCAAGGCAGCGCGCCTTCGCTGGCTTCGTTGCCATGTAAGACCAGGTGGCGAATCATTCTACACATCCCCTCTCAGGGCAGTTGTCATCGCTCCCGCATCCTCCACGGCAGCAGGATTTTTGGCCCATTTTTTGTTTGAAATGTGTGGTAAAAGAGATAGATTACAGAGTAAGGTAGAAGAAGAAAGTAAGATAGGAGATTTTGTATAGTGTTTGTAGTTGTTGCGGTGCTTGCGTAGTGTTTCTAGATGAATGCGTTCGCCAGTGCGGGCTCATCACACCCACGCCTGGGCCTATCGGCTGTCCGCGACTGCTTATTCGCTTTATTCGCAGCTAACCTCTTTCTCAGGGGTCGTTCCTCTATCCGCAACCTGAGGACGCGCTGTGTAGTGGTGATAGGCACCCACCCGTCCGCTCTGGACGACTACGCCCAGGACCCGCTTAGGGTAACGGCGTTGCAACAGTTAAATAATGTATATTCGGAGAAAAATAGCCCGAATACATGAGCATCGGACTAGATTTTTAGGTATCAGAAAATTCATCCCAAAAGATACCCCAGAATTCCTATTATTTCCTATCATACTAACAAATTCTATGCTCTACCAGCAAATGTGTGCGCCATAGCAGTACTGAGATTATCCATTTGCAGTATAATTTTAGCAATAACGGATTCAAAGTAGAAGAGTGCGCACGTCTAGCACAATTCTGCTGCTCGAGTAAAGTCGGAAGCAGACCGCGTATGCTCTATGAAATTGCATATGCAATTAATTACATGCAACAAATTTAAAAAAAAAATTAAAAGCTCTGATAGCCTCATCCCTATACAGGTTAATACTATTTTTAACATACATAATAATTCTATAGATGTGTCTTAAATAGCATATATTATAATGATTCCTTTTGAGTGATCGATGTATAATTTAAATAATGCACATTTTGCTTTCTCAAAGAGAAAGCATTGTTTTGACAAAATTTTTTCTTTGCTATTTATTAACGTAAAAACATATATGACATATATGACTCGGTGGGGTTGAATAAGCTACTCTAAAAAAATGTCCCCTGTATAGATGTGTGGGCGTGTGTATGCGTGTGCCTGTGTGTGCGTGTGTGTGAAAACCTGCCAAAACTTATAAATGTTAGTTATCTATACCTAGGAGGGAATTACAATTTTCAGCACATATGGTTGACTTATTTCGATTTTACAGCCAATTTTCGAAATTTGAAAATTTAAATTATTTGAAATTTATCAATGATGAAATGGCTTTTTGGGAAGAAAATTTTTGTCGCAATAAAGTACTCGTAATATTTTTCAATTTGAGACCGAAAACGATGCGAAATGTACCGTTTGGATTTGTTATAAAGTGATTAAGAATCTTCTATAGCTCGAAAACTAAATGTTATATAATTAAATGAAATTTTTACTGAATATTAGTTTTATATAGAACTTTAAACCTCTAAATTTTCAAGACATAATGTTCGTTGTTTCTTGAGAGAAAAAAAAACAATATTAAATAAATGCATTTATTGGACAACGATAAGGGGCCGTTCATTACTTACGTAAGGCGATTTTCCATCCTTTCTGACCCCCTCCCACCTCTATGTAAAAATTCATAAAATTATCATGACCCCCTCCCATCCCTCTTACGTAAGATTTTATACATCATGATGAGGTAAAACTTAATTAATTATAACATTCAGTTATTTTCAAGACGTAGTTTGTAACAAAACTTTTAAAAAAGCATCTTTTTATAAAGTCTTTTCCTATACTAAAGATAAAAAAGACGCTTTGTTTTTAATTTTAGCAGCACCCATATGCATTGCTTACCACGAAAAATTTTCAAAACAGTTTCCCGGCTGCAAATAAGAAACAAATCGTTTAAAATTTGAAGCAGACAATGCTTATACAAATTCAAAGGGCATAATAGTAAGCCGTTAATTCTAAAAAAACATGTTCAATCTCGAGTAATTGTTTAAAATTTAGAAGTCGTTGACACAGATTCTTGTAAAAACAATTTTCTTTTGAAAAAACGTCATACTACGCCCTTTTCTTTTATGTAAACATTATCTGGTTCGATTTTCAAAAGATTCTGTTATTATCTGAATTTAGAAAACGCGTTTGAAACGTACCCTTTCACTTCCACTTAAGGAGATGCATCAGACCTATGTACTTTACCCGCTGATCAATACATTGGAGAATTTAGTTTTTCTCAAAGAATACGCATCAGAATCAAATTTTCTTTTCAGGGTCCCTTTATTTATTTTCATATAAAAATGCTTACTACAGCTTTTATCATAAATATAGCACAGTCTTTAAAATGTATACACTAAACGAATTGATTCTTCCCAAACGCGTTTGAATTTAACGTTTAAAGTATACTTTATACATAAATTCAAATCCGTTCCGGAAGAATCAATGCGTATTGGGTGTATCTCATAGATTATAATACTGACGATTGAGTGTAAAAAGATGTTATCTCGGAAAATGCTTTGATGAAGAGGCTAACTCAGTTTTCGCTTAACAAACGGGTTAATAACTCAGTTCGTACTTGAAGAACGGACTAATTCAGAAATCGCGCGAAGAAGTGATTTTTAACTAATAATTTCTCGCTTTTAATTCTTTACTGGCAAGAGTAAAAAAGATAAAATAGTATTTTTTGTAAAAATATCATTTTTTCTATTTTTCATTTTTGCCTATTACAAAATGCAGCGAGTCTGGGCCGACTGCTTATCAAAAGCGGCGCATATGAGCAATATCTTATTACTCGGATCGTCCGAAATCGATTGACGGTTGGATTTCTGTCGTATTCGTCGATTTCGACGACGGTTTATACGCATTCGTACAATGCACGCGAGTAGTAACAATATTCTCTACAATATTAAATTCTACTATTATGTAAAATAATCATATATTTTTGACGTAAGAAATTACTTTATCACCCCCCCCCCCCTGGTAAGAAATCGTAAGATATTTTAGAGTCCCTCCCTCCCCTAAGGGTGCTTACATAAGTAATGAACGACCCTAAGTTAAAAGATTTTTTATATGTTCCTTTGAAAGTTACAGTGATAATTTGTTAAGTGTAGGATTATCAGTATATCTTGACCTATACATATGTAATAATATAGTATACTGTATGACATGCCCGATACCTTGTTGCGAAAGCTGAATGCCAAATCAATTGGCAGCGATTTTTAAACATTTAACATAAAGGAAAAATTTATAAAGGATTCTGATGGTATTTGACCAATAAATCAAAAAAATTTTTTGCTTAAGCTGGCTTCAGTGACATTTTATAAAAATATAGACGTCGTTAAAACGTTCCAAAAATGTTCTTTGAACGTTAAGCTTTTGATATATATAGAAAATCTGGGGTCAACGACCAAATTATCGGAAAAACTAAGCTTAGAAAAGTTACTTTTAATACATAGCTTTATGACTATGAACCGTTTGTGGCTTCTTAATATTTTATAAAAAAAATGAGTTTATTAACAAACTTAATATGTAATTAAAAATTGATGTGTTAACGACCAAATAAAAAAGATATTGAAGATAAACGTCGAAAATGTGCTTCTGTGTATGCGTCCTGAGAGCTAAGTCAACAAATTAGCGCTTTCTTTTCGTATTAACATAATAATTTATTGTTATAAACGTTCAGAAGTAGTTTACAATGTTGTAGAATGAAATTTAAATAAGATAATTGGACTAAAATTGGACTAATTGGACTAAAATTAAAAACAAAAATGATACTCCCATGGGGCCCTCGCTTGATACGATACCCACCGCTGAAGATACCTTAAAAGTATTCTTGAGTACTTGTAGAAACTTATACTGAGATCTCTCTTGCTTTTGCTTTTCTTCCTGTGAAAAGAAGCTATCGAAGTTAAAAAACTGTGTTCTTTATATAGTATTTTTTCTATAAAAACCTCATTTTCTCAGCTTTATGTTTTGGAATATTCAAAGTGTATCCTGCACAACCCATCAAAATCTTATGACTCCAAAAGATTTGAGCGTATTCCTCAAGACTATAATAATAATTCACAGTGATTACATTTTCATTTTAGTTCTCATAGTTTTAATGCAAAATTCAGTTACATCAAAATTTATGTTAATTTAAACAATTTAATTATAAATTGTTTATGTTTATATGAATTATTTATGTTAAAACAGCTTAAAGGAGGTCCGAGCGGCATACTATAGTCAAAATAGCAACTTATGAAGAAAAGTTATTTAATAGTAAAGTTTATGGCAATGTATCCTGTTAAAAAATCAAACATTTAAAAAATTTTAAATATTCATATTTATATCAAACGCATATTTATATTATTTCTTTTTGAAAAGTTCAATATAGACATTGGTTTGACTCTAAACTCTAAGGTGTTTCTCCGTTTTGAGTACTTCTTTTGCGTTATTCTGTAAATGTCTCTCTAAAACGTCAGGCAACCCTATTTTATTATGTATGTACATGGACATTGAGACTGAGGATTAATTTGATACTTTAATATTCTACCACAGTTTCCTTCAGATGCATGATTTTTACATTTGAAATGGCGAAAAATGCGCTTTCTGTATAAGCGGGCTAAACGGACGAACTTTAGAATTAAATATCGAGAATTTGTTTGTGGACTCAAATAATCTTGATTAACAATTACAAAATACAAAATAGATGTAGGTCTTAAAGTTTAAAATTACTTTCGCTCTAAACTAATTTTAAGATGTAATCACTGTCAATTTTCATTCTACTGTCAAGGAATATATTCAAAATTTTTTATTAATAACTAAGCCTTTCCTGCAATATCTATCAATATCTCCGTAAATAAAGAGCAATTTGTGTCCAAAATGACAGAAAATTTTTCTTTTAATGTATAGAAAAAGATATTGACAGATTGCTAATTGGACCAAGCGAAAAAAAAAATCGGTATTTATCCCTATTATTTAAAAAATCTCAAACCACCAGAACCTCACCTTAAATGACGAAAATTAGTATCTAGATATGTACCAAAAGATATACATGTATCTTGTGTCTTTTTCGAATCTTGATATCAATGGTTCTTACGAAGACACTTTTCATAATACTTTTCATAATAATTGTCCCATGAAGACTAGCACTATTCGTATAAAATATATAAATTAGGGTTGTGCCAATAAACTCTCGAACAGTAGGTTGATTTTTATATCGAGGTCGGGTCGGGTACTAGTCTCGTTGTATACTGAAGAAATGATTAGTTTACCCGAAAAATCAGGCTGCCAGAATAAATAAAAATTCTCCGAAAAACTGAGGCAGCGGAAAACTGCAAAATGTGCTAGTCTTCGGGGGAAACCCATGAAAAGTGCTATAGTTTTCCTGGTGAAAATCCAAATGTGTTACTCTTCGTGGTAAACACAAGAGACATGACAGTCTTAGACAAGGGCCATCCATATAATATGGGTGATTGTCAAAATAACGGTACTTTTTTATCTAACCAATACACGTATTTAAATACGTGTATAATTGAAACTTGATTATAAATACTTGAATTCTTTTTATTTTTATCTGAGTAAGTAGTCTCAATAATTTGACGCTGTAAATTTATTAAAAAAGTAGCTTTGTACAATAATTTACTTTTTATAAATCAAGAATCGGTAAATAAAAGTGCATATTTTCTAATGCGATTTTCACTCGTCTATTTGAGTTTCACGAAAATCTAGCTAGAGTCAAAGGTATACTCGTATCTCGAAACTTGAAACCTATACTGTCTTCGAAAGGTATATTCATTCCGCTCGTGACTATTATCCTCGTAACATCCAACATCCATTAAAAAGTTGGCCTTGCACACGGAGCACTGCTCGCTATAGACAGCCCACCAGGGGATGAATAACGTCACAGTTGTCGTCTTTGTCGTCGTCGTTCTGACGGCCGATTAAACTCGTTCCGGCTCCGCTCGTGCTATACCTATACCGAGCCAAAAGGCGAATACATATAACATGGCTGTAAAAGAGAGTGAGTGAGTGAGTGAGTGAGAGAGATAGAGACAGAGAGAGAGAGAGAAACTTAGGCTAGCGAGTATATATAGCAAAGCTGCGCGCGCGTTCGCAGTCCGTGCCTCGACGTGCCTGTCACTGGTTCTCTTGCTCCTATTCTATGCGCCGTCTCGCCGGCACTTACTAGCCGCTGTACTACTGGCCTCTCTCTCTCTCTCTCTCTCTTTCTCTCTTTCTCCGCCTCTCTTTGCATATCGCGCTCCAAGATCGAAGCATCGGAGTAGGAGTAAGGTCACCCTCTCGGATTTCTTTTTATCTACATTTTTTTCCGTCATCGTGATGGCCCGATCGCTTTTCGCTCCCCCTCGCTGCCTCTCTTTCTCTCCATACATATATACTTTTGCTGCCTATTTCTTCGTTCGGAGGAAAGGTTTTTGGAAGAGTTCGAAACAAAAACTGATACTGATTGAAATGGACTACTAGGGAAATTTCTTTCTTAATATTTTGATGTAAGAGAACATTTTTGACGATATAATTATTACTTGATTAGGTATGCACAAATAATTTTCTGATAAAAATTACCGCAAAAATCATTGTACCGTGTGGGACATTCTGATTTGAGGGAAAAAATGCCCTGATAAACAGTAAAAATTAATATTAAGATTTTCACGGTAACTTTCGTCAGAAAATTCTCCCTATCTAGTAGTTGCACATTTAACATTATGCAGAAAGAAAATTGGAATCTCAAAATGGTTTTATATTCTTTTAAGGTAATGCTAAATCCACCCGTCACATATTTTCTCAAAATTAGAAATTAAATTAAAAAAGTGGCCCAACAAATTGGACGGTAACAGGGGGGTTTAACATCACCTTAATAAAATATAAATCAAAGGAGATTTAAACTGAATGAATATTGAATATGTATGAATATGGACTTTCGAAACATGAAAAATAAAAAATTCTTTTTTATTAAGAAGTCTGTTTACTATGACGCTGAAAATGTGAAAATTTGTGAGATATTTAAGAGAAATTTTTTTATTTTTTGCCTTCCCTCGCCAACGACAATAGTAAGATACGTAATTTAATGGATCTCGTAATGATATTGTCAGTAGCAGAGGTCGGAAGTTAATATTTTGTTAAAATAAATGCATCAAGTATTATAATTCAAAACTTTGTACAAGTTTATTAATAAGCTAATTAGAATTTAATATTATCACTCAATTCTACACTGCTAGAAACGTTGACGAGATTTTTCCGAATTTATCGTTAAAATCGCCACAGTTTCTAGCGAGTTGGTTAAAAAGTGGTTCAAATATATTATTTGAATATATAACTATTTTGTAATATATATTAAAAAGAAATAAGTTATCAATCACATTAATATTATACGATAGATTTATTTATTCGTACCGCGTATATGAATATATCTATAGTTTACAGGCGTATATAAATATCTTAATTTTTGTAAAACAATTGTTTTTATGATATATATATAAAATCGAATTAATGAAGTAGTTAATTTATATAAATATTTCATTAGATAGTAGCAGCGAACTTGACCAGCCAGACTGGTCAATTTTCTAAAACTTCTATCAATTTTGGTTGAGTCAATTCTTAGAATTAACTCAACCAAAATCGATATTATATTTATATTCTTTATTAAACAACATTTCAGATGCTATTCCATTTTTGTAGATTCCAAATAAGTACTAGTTATTATTATTAGGTATCTGAAAAGAACTAGTATTTTTTAAATAAATTTGAAATGCGCTATTAGTCTTCATAACGTAGAAAATATGTTAATAAAAAATGAATATTTTTATCCAATTAATAAAAAATCTTATGTGTACAGCGAACACTTTCCTTACTACAAAAGCAACGACGATCGATGGAAAAACTCGGTGCGGCATAATCTCTCGATAAACCCGCACTTTCGAAAAGGCTCAAAGGCACCGCACGGAGCCGGACATTTGTGGGCAATAGCGAGCCAGGACGAGTCGAAGCCGCGCCAGCTCTTCAATATCGCCTCGATCAGACAGGCTCTGAAGAACGAGGAAGCCAATAATGCCCTGAAAAAAGATTCGTATGTTAATCAGTTCACATACCCGTAATATGCTTATTTAAATACCCCTATCCGTGCAACGAGAATTCTGACACGAAAGATTTGAATCTTGTATTTATAAATGGACGGTTTAACATTGCATATTTGTTTAAAATGACTTTTCAATTGGGTACTGAATAAAATCGTGAAAAGATTTTCCAGTGGGATATTACTTGTAAAAGATATTAAAAAGTGAAATTGAAAAAAATAAGTTCTCTTGTATCAATGAATAATTCAGAAAAAGTTACTTAAAGTTTGCGATGTAGCGCCGACCGTATATATACCTGATAAGTAGATATCTATATCCATCACGGGGCGTCTGACCAATCTCTGTGCAATTCTACTTACACGTATAGTCCACGCATTATCTGTTACAATAAGTAATATATTATTATAAAATAAACATATTAACGATGTCAAAATGTTTTACCATTAAAATACATCTTTTCTGATTTAAAATGTTTTTAAAAATAACGCTTCCGCCAAAATTGCTCGCGATAAAGAATAGACTTTATTGCAATTTAATCATCCATTTGTTTATAGGAGAGTAGTGATAATGGACGAAGTTGCGGCGGCGACGGCCAGCATCGCCCAGCCCGTCGAGGAGGACAACATCGTCGACACGATAACGCTGGAGCACTGCGCGGAGCAGATTTTGAGCGGAATCAAAAAGGAGGTGGAAGTGCAATATCTCGTACCGATGATGGTCTCGAGTAACGGGGACGTCGTTCATAATCAACAGTGCCAGCAAAACGGACAACCGGATCCCCTTTGTCCTGTCAAAGAAACTGGTAATTATATGCTTTCAAAATCGTATTTACTCTTCCATTGTAGTGATTATTTAAGCATCAATAGTAAAAAGTCAATTGAATCAAACTGTTATTTATTAATAAAAATATATTTGGTTTATTTAACTCTTTGTTTTCAAATAACAAAGAGAACGAATTTTCAGTAAATTATAGAAAATCTGTATTCTCTGATAAGTAAAGAAAAGTTTGATGCAAATAGCAAATAATATCACCTCTAGAGCAAGACTGTAATATATATATAACAACTCAACATATTTTTATATTGATTTTACTGTAAAAAATACATTTACAGTGCAGTAGTCTTTTAAAATAATTGACTATCAAATGAATGATAAGTATAAGTGTGAGAAAAATTAATTTTTATATTAGGTATTTTAATTTTTATTAGCACACGAATATCTATAAATTCCTAGATCCCAGAGTAATGAATAAACAAACAGAAATATTTATGTATCAGCATAAAGGATAAGGATAAAATTTATACCTATAAGTTGAAAATTACTAATAATACTTTGAAGATCTATAGTATAGTAGTCAAATTCAAGAGCAATCATTTTACCTTATGACAAAAGAATATTTTTCAATCGGTGTCAGTTTATCAAAAAACCAGAGTTTTGAGTTACATATCACAGTCTTGTTCTACTGCGATTTAAAATTTTAGATTAAATTAATCTAAAATTTGACATTGATTTCTACCATCAAGCTAAAGAAGGACGATATTATCGTAATAAAAAAAGTAGAGTGGTTCTAAAAAGTACTTAATTCTGAAAAATCTAAGCTCTTTACAAATACCCAATTGCAACATCTACACCCCATCGATTTCTATATCCTTTCAGTACTAACAATCGAGCATCCTAATCTGTCGAGCGTCTGTTTCGCAGACTTCTTGAATCCGGTGTCGAAGGAGGTGGTGGCCGAGGAGTGCGGCCTGCTCGGCGAGGGCTACCTCGTCACGGACCTCAATCCCTCCTCCCTGGGCCTGAACATGACCGAGTCCGAGGTCGTCACGACGGACAGTCTCTTCGGCGAGGAGCTGAGCTTCCAGTTCTACGAGTTCGCCACTGCCTCGCAGCTCCAGTCGGCCTGACATCCATCATCATCATCATCATCATCATCCCTGATGCTGTCGAGCGCTACCTGCAGCGGCGGCGGCGGCGGTGCTGCTGCTACCAAGATCCGCCTGATCCTCATCGACGAGTCGAAGCTGCTGCTGCAGTATCCTGCAGCTGCCACGCGCGACAATCAAGAGGACGAGGATGGGGACGACGATTTGCCGATGGCCAGCGGGGACCAATTGGACGAGTACATACTCCCGGATCAGTCCTTGGCAGGTGCTGGTACAGCAGGCCGTAAACCTTGAATCCGAAGTCTATTGTCGTGTAACAATGGTGACGATGCTCGTGACGATGGTGATTGCGGGGACGACCCAAATCGTCCCTCGGTCAGACGGGTTTCGCGCGCTGTACGTGGCTTCGGCGAGTGGCTTCATTGACGTCACCACGCGATGCAGCGTGCGAGCGAGGGAATCGAGCGCGAGGAAATTGAGAGATATGACAGTGCCTGAATTGTGTGCAAGCAAAATACGCGTTATTTATTACCAATGTAACTGTAATAATTACTTCTCCTAGTCCTTATAGAAACGTGTGTAATGTTTTTTTTTGTATTAGCTAAGGAAATATTAAATATAATATTTACAATTTCATAGATGTTTTAACGTTTTTTTTTATTTCGTCATACGAGAATCCTGTAGTATTAGCTATTTCGAAAACAGCCAATTATAATAACAAATATAGTATACCTAATGGGGAAGAATACAAATTTTATTTTCCGATCAACATTCGGGTATACGGTAAACAGTCTAAGCTGCCTTATATTTCTTTTTAAATTTTGAAAAGTAAATTAAATTCTTAGAAGTTATAATTCTTTAAAGCTTGTTTTATTAACGCCACATCGTTAAAAGATATAAAGATATCAGTTGAAATAAAGTTTCATCCGTTTTAAAGTTTGGCCTGTATCTTCTACAATTTTGAAGATACCATAAATTTCTGAAAAATTGCAAATAAGCTACTTATACCATGATATAGTTATAAGAATACCTACTGTTAGCTGAATATCGATATTTATCCCTATTATTTCAAAACTTCATTTGTGTATTAAACTTCTAATCTTGATTGATTATTCTATTCTTGAGTAACGGTTAAAAATGATTATTTAAAATATTTTTCTTAATACTAATAGCTATATGCTTTAACCCCTTGAGTGCCGGAAAAAAGTCTTGTTTAATCCTCATTATATTGAAATTATTAGCTCCCAGAAAAAAAAATATAATAGGAAAAAGATGTATTTTCATGAGATCGAAAACTTTTGTTTAAGATATTTTTACCCAAAATCTAATCTATTAAAGTTACTCGCAAAGTATCCCGTATAGAAAAAACTCCCAAGTTGAGTGTTATTTCGAACCCTCAACTAAAATTTGGTAGATTCTTAGACTTGTATAATATAAAAATTCAGTTGAGGGTTCGAAATAACACTCAACTTGGGAGTTTTTTCCATACGGGATAGTATTGCAAAATCTTCCATGGCAAAGATTCTTTGTCATCGGTACTCTTTTAAACCCATTTTCTGAATCCAGATAATAACGGAATCTATTGAAAATTTAACTAAACACGATTTATGCCCATCTGAACGAAAATGGCCACTTTTTTCCCTGAAAAGCAAGACCAAAATTACACTTTTTGCCCGCAAAAAGTGTAATTTTGGTCTTGCTTTTCAGGGAAAAAAGTGGCCATTTTCGTTCAGATGGGTATAAATCGTGTTTAGTTAAATTTTCAATTAAAGTTACTTTTTTCCCGCAAATCACTTTTTTCCCTAGGGAAAAATCGCTTTGCTCGCTCGGGCAGTAAATTCACCCACGGGAAAAATATTCGACTTTTTGTCCTTGTTACATAATGTACTATTATACAAATTTGAAGGGCATAAGTAAACCATTTTTGTTCTAAAGTCGAAATTTTTTACAGGTATTTGTATTATCGATTTCATTATTTTAGGGGGACCTAACCACCTTAACAGGTTGAACGCTAAACATGAAATTAGGTGACTTGCCGCAGGTAATTGAGATAATTTTGAAAATAATAAAAAAATTATGTATATTATATTTTGCGTACTTTAGCATTTTTACAACGTTATTTTTCATGTATATATTCTAATGTTTATAAAAAACCAGAATTATATCTGCAGGAATACTGTTAGTTAATTCCAACTCCATTCTAATATTGTTGTTTTAAATATTTCATGAACCATATATGACCGTGTAGGACCTGAGAAAAGAAATTCATGGACATATATCGCACCCCCAGAACAAGACTATGCCAACTAAAAATTTGATGTTTTTGTAAAACCAAGCCAGTAGAATCAATTTTTCATTATATAACAATTTTTTCTGGAATTTTATTATTCTATTATGGTTTCTTAACCTCTTTCAACTAATTGTTGCGGTGTATTATGAGTTTTTATTTTTCTATGAGCTATGTTAATTTATTCGATTCATTTCAATCGGGATGTTGAATTGCCATTCAAATTTTTAGATTCAAAGATGAATCGCGATTCAACTTTCTGTTCATGATGTAAATCGAGATTTTGATTCGCGATTCAAATGTTTGATTCTTGGAGGAATTGCGATTCAATTTTTCGATTCAAATAAATCAAGATTTTGAACCGCGATTCAATTTTTAGGGCCTATTTTGTACAAAACGGTCTATCATAGTTTTTATGCCACCCTAAACATGTGGTATTATCCAAATGGTAACACATGTGTAGGGGGGTCTAAACATTTTTAAGGCCTATTTTATACGAATCAGACTATCATAGTGTTTAAAATTTGTGTAAAACAGTCCCTAAAGGGGATGTCGGAGCTATTGCTGCAAATGTTACCTAACATCCAAAATTTGCATCATAAAAATAAAAATTTGTAGGCATTTGTAGTACAAAAATCTCGTCGACGACTATTCTTTACATATTAATAAATGATTATCAAGGTCGCTATGTACGAATTTTTATGAAATCTCGACGTATAACGAAAAATACGACGCGAGGTGAAGCAAATGATGAGGTTAAGAAACGGTAAGATGACCATCATTTGTTCCTTTTCTATTGGTCAATTATCATAATATTTCATAATAAAAAACTTTTAAGCCTTTGAATAACAAAAGCGCTGTTGTCCACTGTTCTTTATACAATAACAAATCGTTATCACCCTCAATTTTGGATGTTACTATGTAAATTTTAGACGTATAACGAAAAATACAGCGCGAGGTGGAGGTCACACTGGTAATTTCCGACCTCCCCTTAAACATGTATAGGGAGGCATAAACATTATAATAACTCGATTTGTAGAATGACGATTCAAAATCTCGTTTCATGTGAACCGAGAAAATTGAATCACGATTCAAAACCTTGATTCATTTAGATCGAAAAATTGAATCACGATACAGAATCACGATTAATTTGAATCGAGAAATTTTTAATCACGATTCATTTGAATTACTGTCATGTTTCTAGAATCTACACTTATGTACATTATAAGCGGGGCCCTGCGCCCCAACTTTATGGGAAAAGTTTTATAAAATGGTTTAAGCTGACAAAATCTGTCGAAAAAGTTTGATACAAAGGTTTATATAAAAAGATTAGATTCAAAATGTTTTATTACAAGGTTCAAACAGAAAAAATGTAATAGAAAATTATCTAACAAAGAATTATATAATTATTGTTTTTAATTAAACTGTACGAAAATCAATTGTACTGAGAATATTTATTTATGGAAAAGATACATTTGACGAAACAAACATCTAATCGAATTTGTTAGAGTTTTTTTAAAATATTGCAACATCTTTGGGTCAAATGCTCGTTTTCAAAACATTAAAAATATTCAATCCGATGCCGCAATCGTCATACGCAATTCGAGTGCGATCCTTGTCGGTTGCACGACTGCTGCAATCCTGCTGCACTCGTCTGCCGCAATCGTCGTACGCAATTCGGGTGCAATTCTGCTGCACTCGCGAGTGCATTATTTCATCCCCCTTAGTCGCACTTGACGGCTGCACATCTGCTGCAATCCTGCCGCACTCGTTTGTCGCAATCGTCGTGCAGCAGAAACCTAGTCCAAGTGTGAAGCAGACCGTGCACTTTCGGCGCATTCGCGAGTGCGTCAGACTGTGTTACCAGGGTACATTTTTCACCTCTCCGAATTCGCGAATCAGCGATCTAACCATCTAACAGACTTTGCGGTCGCGAATAACATTCACAGTGCAGGGGTTACCTAGTTCCGAGTATCACAGTGCCGGGAGGTACTGTGATACTCGGACTACTATTATACTTACTATAAGACTTTCAAATATTATAAGTTAAGTTATAATAGAAAATCATTACTTATTACTTATTCTAGATTAAAATAATCTTTTTAAATTCTAAATAATTTAGTTGATAAAAGATATATACTTTGTGCTTTTTTAAATATTTTTTTTATAGATATATAACAAACTGTACAAGATATTACAAACAATTATTTTATCGTTTTAGTATCATCCTTATCATTATTATTACTCTCATTTATATGTGATTCAATTTCGCTTGCATTGGTTTGTGGGGCTTTCTCTGATTTATTATCACTTTGATTTTCTACATTTTCTGTACCGTGCTGATGTGTCAAATAAGTTAACATTTTTTCAGATCTCTTTTTCTTCTTCTCTTCCTTTTTCTTCTTCTTATCCTCTTTTTCTTTCTGTGCTAACATGGCCTGAAATCTTTCGTCGCGTGGGTCTACGTTAAAACCAATCTGTTCCCGAATTTCCATCATCAGACGCTCTTTTTTCTGTTTGGATGCCAATAATTCAGCCTCTTTCTTTTCAACTTTGGCATTCAAAGCAGCTCGCCATTTATCAAAGTTGGCTACAACTTTGTCAATTTCTTCTTCTCTAAAATAAAATTATTTTTGTTACGTTAATTACATAATAAAATATATGCTAAAAAAATTATAATAATATCGACGGCTGAGCGGAAGAACTTGTTAACTCGAAGAACGCTCCAAAATCGTGTTAATTCAGATATCGCGTGTAGACCAGCTACTTTAGCCAATTATTTCTTGTTTTTGATTGTGTATTGGCAATACTAAAAAAATAGAGAACGAACATTTCCACTAAGAAATGCACAATCAAAAACGAGAAATAATTGGCTGAAGTTGCCATTCTTTACGTGATATCACACTTAAGGTGGCTCCGTCGTGTTTTCAAAAATCCATCATTAATAAAAAATAAAAAATCCCACTGAAAGTGAGTGTCAATAAGTCTGACAATTGATATTGAATCAGTTTTATTAAAATTGCGTTGGTTATTAGAAAAAAATTGTGTGCCTACGTGGTCCCGCGTAGATACGGGACTATGCGACGGAGCCACCTTAACATGCTTTTTGGAGCGTACTCCGAGTTAACAGGTTTTTCGAGCGATCTCCGAGTTAATACTTAGGTTCTTCCATTCAATTGTCGATATAAAGATTAAAAGCCTAGAAAAAATAATAAATTTGAAATTTATTGTGCTATTTATTTGATAAAGCTATCAAAAAAGTATTAAGGGCCCTCGAGCATGTAGATATAGCTGACTTTTATACATAGTAAAAAAGAAGAACAGTCATACGTTGGCTTCTAACTTATGAACTAATTACTGTACCTACTTATAACATTGAAAACATTACGTTACATTACTTTATGCACCTTATATGAGTAAATGCAAGATTATAAACCAACATGAGCTTAATATTTTGAATATAATTATACCATTTCAGAAGCTATCAGATTAACTTATACATATACAACCTGAAAGCCAGAGTACCTTTACTCCCAACTTTCAGTACAAGTAAGTGATCGTATAATAAAACAACCATGCCACGAATTTCATTGTAGTATTATGCATGTGTGAAAGCAAGCTTAATGCTATAGACAGTTATATTTCTAAAATAATTCTGTGTTAAAAAAGCATACCTACTTAAGTCCATTTTTTTAAATGTTGAGATATTGAGGTTTGAAGTTTTAAATTGCCTTTTATAATTACGTAAAAAAAGCTTAATTATTTCAAAATTGTAGATGCCATAATCTTCAAAAATTGGAAGCAAAGGGACAATGATTTTTCAAGTTCAATATATATAATACTCAGCTATATCAATATAATTCTATATGCTTAAAGGCCTTAAAAAAGTACTAAAGCATTCCCCTAGCAATCAAAATTGATACTTATAAATGAATGAAAGTAAAAAATTCAATTGGAAATAAAAATGTATATAGATTTTATTGTCAAAGCAAACAAAAATTATACCCATAATAAAATATAAGAGTAAATAATAACAAGAAAATATCATATATACTGTAAAAGCTGATATATAATTGTTAATAAACTCAATTAGTTATTTTTCTAATTTTTTATTTTATATAAAAAACTGTACCTTGCATAAATATAAAAATAAAAAAATATGATCATTGTGAAAAATAACACACCTTTTCTTAATTTCCAAAGCATCTGCTTTCTTTTTCTCTTCAATTTGTTTCCATACTTCCTGTATAGTATGAGGATATTCAAGGCTTTCATATTCTCTTTTATCAGCAATATCATCTTTAGTTGGCCAACATATTCCTGCAGTAACTCCAGCAGCTTCGATGCCATATTTTCCCAACATTTTCTTTCTGTACCATATAGTATCATGATACCACTCATAGCTTTGATCATATGGCTTTTCATCATTTAGCAACCTACGGTGCTGTGGCCAAAGTCTTGATTTGTTTCTTATTCTCTGAATTTCTTCTTCATCGTATTTCTGATCGATTTCATAGGCTGGTACTTCTTCAACTTCAAGCCCATCAACAATCCCTTTAGAAGCAGTTGCATAGCAACATTTTGGTATATTCTTTAACGTTTGCAAAGAAAAAATTACAGGTCGGCTGATAAGAAGGTTTACACTCATTATGAAGACTGTTATAGAATATTAAGACGAGAATGATTCGTTATTGTAAATAAATGCTTCTGTGCTTCACAGTGTTGCATACAAAAGTGAGGTTAGGTCGTCATAAAACAAATCACTTTTCAACTTTCATTGTTGACTCACGTTCTATTGCACATCCAAAGGCAAAACAAAAAACTTTTGTTTAACTTATGTTAAAATTCATTAATTGGATGAAATAATCATACAGAAAAGAATGTATTAGTAACTTTCAGCTGTGAGAAAAGCAGAAGCGTGCAACGCACACCGCGCACGCCATATGAGTGGATATAGGTGCGCACGCAATCAAAATCAGCTGTTTAGATTTTCAGAACTACAATTTGAATTTTACAAAACTAATGTGAGTAAGTATATTTACTTCTTAAAAATATACCTATATACTATAAAATTAATTGTAAAAAATTGTAAAAAGTAACAATTGAAATTTTATACTAATAAAATATATATATTTTGTTTTAAATATCTCAGACAAAAGTTCAAAAGGCTTAGAAAATACTTATAGTTATATAAGTATACGTATTAAAATTGCAATAGCTACTATATTTTTAATACCATTCTACAATTTTGTCGGCAAATATATATAGTACGTATACATATTAGGTAGATAAATTTATAGCACAAGATATTGACGATATTGTGCGTTCCAAAATATATTCCTATTTTTCTTAATATCTCTCTCCAAATACTTCAGCCATTTCGAAAAATATCGTTTCGCGCAAAAATTAAAAAGTAACTCGTATAGGGGCTAAGTCGTATAAACACGATGAATATTTTTTTTCAATGGCTGCATTTTAAAATTATGTTCTAAAAATGTATTTGCGTTAAAACTGTTAGCCAAACCTCTAATACATTTTTAACTTATAATTTTTGCAGAATTTTACAAGTATATATAGGCATTCATTAAAAAATATTCAACGTGTACGACTTAGCCCCTGTACGAGCTAACCCCGCCCTCCCCTATTACTGTTGATACTTATTTGTTGTTAAATAGATTTTTAAGAAAAACTTTTGTGTATTTCAAGATTGTAAACAAATTATATTATCTGGGTTTATCTGTACCCCTCTCCGCTCCTATAAATACATTTTCAATTCAACGGTCAAACACTAGAGAGAGAGAGAGAGAGAGTGAATTTCAAATGTATAGGTCTATACGCAAATCGAAATCATTCCGAGTACTTACAAAGTTGCGAGTACGAGTCCGAGTATAAAGTTGAGCAGGAGTGAAAAACTGCTTTCAGCGTGCAGTTTAAGCAGGAATATCGATACACACATCTTATGACAGTCAATTAGTGGCCGAAAGCTCAATCGCATAATATAGGCCCGTTCACCCGCTCGGGTTTCAAGTGTTTGTTTACAGTTCGAGGCGCGCGACCGGCTTGATCTTGCCCGGTATAGTCTTCATTGCTTTCCTCGCGTTTGGAGAGTGAGTTAGTTACCTATATACCCTATTATACAGCGTTTAGTGCATTTTCGCCGTTGGGAAGATTTTAAACAGGATCGACGAATTTTTCCAAAATGGGACAGGATCCAAGAGATCCCGAAGGTTTGACTTTTTGCCTGTTTTCTCTTTCTCGTGCGATGGAAAGGCTTCTTTGTTTTGCCCCTCGGAGTTGCGAGAAGAGTAAGAATCGGACGTTGCGATGTGTATTTTTCCGAGAAAGGCACGTCATGATTTTTATTCAATTTGACAATTTTTAATTACTTTCGAATGTTATATCGTATGTTTATTAATTGTCAAGCTGTAATATTTTTCATGGGACGTTGTTCTGTACTTTCATTGTTATTGGTTTCGAGAGTGTATGGTGACCGGCATGTGAAAGACAAAGAAAGCGTCAAAATCGCAGCACGTGATCTTGTTTTATTGTTTATATTTCTATAAAACAAAATTTTGGCTACATTGTTTTCTTCTTGCAACGACATTATTGCAATGCAGTGCAATGGTGATTTTCTTCTAAAAACAATTGTTAATTTTTTTCTTTTATTTCATTTAAAATATATATTGTTGCTTTACTCAGATAAATAGATAGTTAACTAAAATTTGATTTTGTGATAATATAATAATTGTTACATCAAGTTTATAATTAATTATTTTATAATACCTTTGTCAAATAAGAATAAACTACATCTTATTAAAACAAAATTGTTGAATATGAAATTTATTAATACCAATATATGTAACTAGTACTATTTCTTACTATTTTTTTTAGTTAAAATTTACAATTGATCCAATATATTATATTATAATAAAAATAATAAATGCATTATCATTCAATTAAGTAACTATATTTTTATGAAAAATAAATTCTCATGATTGTATTTCTGTTGTAGTCAATGAAAATTTGGCAAAAACTATTCAAGGCACAATAAGAGGCAGAGGAATTGCAAAATTCATGGCACCACCAAACAAATGTCTTTGTCAAAGGCCATATACTGATATTATATGCTTAAACTGTGGGCATTTAATGTTTGGACGAGTAAGATACCAATGCCCAAAGCATGCAATGGTGAGTGACTATATCATTAAATTTTACAAATTCAGTAATTTGTGTGTTATTTACAAAATAATATTTTGTAGGTCACATTCCTTATAGATATTACGCATTGTCCCAGATGCAAATGTTTAGAATACATGTTAACTGAATTTAATGTTCATGATGATGAAGATCTATAGCAAAACAAACATTTTTACAATTTTTATTCTGTTTGAATAGAAATTTAAGACTTTCAGTATTTTTTAGTACATTACTAATTACATATGGACACTTAAATTATTAAGCTTAAATTTTTCATGAAAATTGTTTATCATAACATTTAAATGATTCTGGAACCAATTATTTTTATTTAATTTTTAAATTAAAAAATCACTATCTAAAAGAACATAACTAGAAGATGAATATATACTTAACGAAAATCTAGAGTTATAAGTATACTTTTTCATAAAAATAGAAAAATGATATTAAAAAAAGAGTCATATACTTAGATACTCAAACTTACGTATAATTATTATCAATAAATGCATAAATTTGTGATTTTAATTGCTTTTAAACTTAAAATAAAAATATTTTCATTCTACATTCCTAAGTATTTCAGTGCTATTAAATAAAAGGATGTAAATATTTTATTAAATCTGAACGAATAAAGATATTTTGTATACATAAATTTATTTATTACTTGTATGAATTAACTACATATCTAAATGTACATATACCTTTAGATATGTACTAAATTACCTTTACCTATGTACTAAATTAATGTGAATTTTTAATTTCTTTAAGAATGCAAATGAATCATCAAACTAAATATTTTGGGTAAATAGTAATATTTTTTTTTATATTATGCTTACACTCACTGAATGCACATAAGCATAATAATGTGTAAAAGTTATTGTAAAATCAAAAGTATTAGCATATCTATAGTCCTTAAACATGACCTGAAATTTGCTCTGGATTTATAAATACTTCTATTGAATTTTCATATTAAAATGTAATTTTGATTTGGTGTTAAGTTCACTAAGTGTAAAAAATCTTTGAATCACTTGAATAATTATTTACTTTTTATCTGCTATTTATCTGTAGGTAGGTATACTCTCTGCTTCAAAATCTTACTTTCCTTTCAAGATTAAGTATCTATAATGTAAACACGATTACAAAGCAATCTTTAAAAGTGTTTTTTTACACGACTCTCACCCTCAAATTTCTCCCATTCCCAAGGAACTACAACACCTACCTACATACTTTTCAAAACGTCGCGCCATCTCCGTCGCGCAAATTCACCCCTGCATTTCGTTGGCAGCACCCGCGCTATAGCTTTTATTGACGCACAGATGGATGTAGTAGTAGGTGGATGCTGATCCAAGTGACTTCTCGCCCCTCTCGCACAACGGTGCAAGAGTCACCTCTCGTCGTCGCCCGCGTGCATATATACATACATACATACAATTATTTTTTTCCTTCTGCTCTTGTACCACTGTACAACTCGCTCTCCGCACACAATAGAATAGAGCAGTGCGTGTGCAGCAGAAGCTGCGGCTGGCAGACGATAATACACTTCGTCCCGCGCGTGCAGAGAGAGAAAACACATTGGCGAAAATGCCTGCAGCACTGCAGCTCTCGCGCGAAACTCGCATCGCTCTCCGATCGCGAAAGCAGAAGTGAATTATCTACACCTAGTCAGTCCGCCAGTGCCGTGCGTTTTTCTTTTCCACCGACACGCCTAAAAATCCACGCGACGAGTTTTCCGGACATTTTCATTTTCCGTGCGAGCACTATATACACAGAGAAAGAGAGAGAGAGAGAGAGAGAGGCCAGCTGAAAAAGAGAGACAGAGCTCGTGCACTCCCCTGTACACCGTGTATCGTTCGGATCGTCGCCTTGCGCCCGTGCTGCAGTGTGTCTGTTGATCTGTCGCAGTCTATTTTCGTACCGCTGTAGCCCCCTTAACGCGTTTCTCTCTCTCTCTCGGAAATTGTCTCTCTCTTTCTCCCCCCCAACAATAACCTAATAATTGTCAGCCAAAGGATATCGTGTCTCAATTGTTGTGGCCGTAGGCGCGCGCGCGCGGGCGCCCGACCGAGCCAAGGGGCTGCTGGTGTCGCTGATAATGCTCCGATTTCGCTCGACGCTCCCGTGCGCCGCTGTTCTGCCCTCCTCGAGGACGATGGATCGTCGGCCCCTGTGCGAGAGATAATCCCCCTGGTGTTGTTGTGTCTTGTCCGCTTCGCTATTTGGAACGCACGGGAGGATTCGATAGAGATGATGTGATGACAGGAGTAAAGGGGATCACTCGTCGTTGCTGTAAATCTGTAGTTCTGCGTGGAAATTAATGGATATGGATGTTCTGGGTGGTGAGAGCAAGTAGACGATAGGGGACACCTGTTTTGGAGCCACTCCAAAATTCAAGCTCTTTGTACCGGGTGAAATGAGTAATTTGGAGAGTCGAGCACGCACCATCAAGAAGCTGCATCGAGATGAAATGGAGATCGAGGGTGCTCTGGAGCATGAGAGCGCTGCAAGGTTTTACGTCGACGAGAAAAGAGAGGATGAGTTGCAAGACTATTGCGACGAGACCAGACTAATTTGCACTAGTTGGCCGTCTACCGAAGATAGCAATTTTACAGTGAAAATGGTTACATGCTTTCCAACGTTTTATAACTTTAGTAATAACAAGTTTTTGGTCACAAGTAGTAATGCTACTTTGAACATTGAAACGAAATCCAAAGATTATTATGCCACGCAGAATTTACCGAGTAAAATGTTAAGTGTGATTGGATTATATATAAAATTGACGATAAATCTTTTAAGTACGTTATTTATAAATAAAAGAAAGCAAAGTAATATGGAATGTAATGCACAATGCACTGGTTTTCCCGTAAGAGTTTCCATAATTCTTATATCTCTAGTCTTCATACTGCAATTACTGCCTTTAGCTAGTGCTTCGGAACCCTTGGGAAATCCATATCATATTTTAGGAGTTTCAAGACATGCAACGTTAAAAGAAATACGTAAAGCCTATAAACTTTTAGTAAAAGAATGGTAAGTCTTTTATTTCTCTTTAAAAGTTTAGTACATATAATAACGTTCAATTGTACTTTCTTTATAGGCATCCTGATAAAACTGATCATCCAGCAGCTGAAACTAAATTTGTAGAAATAACAAGAGCTTACGAGGTATTTTGAAATGAATTATTGCTATAACTATTTACGCAAAAAATATTAGTTTTTTCGTATTTATTAATTATACAATATATTTAGTTGTTGTCAGATCCTGAAAGAAGAAGAAAATTTGATAATCATGGAATAACGGAGGAAAGTTTACCCAGGCAAAGAAGGGACAGTAGTCAGTTTAATATGCCTGATCCATTTGAAGAATTTTTTTCTGGAAACTTTCATTTTAACTATCAGAGTAGAGATATTTCTCTTTTTCATAAAATGAGCATTAGTTACAGGTAATATAAAATTAATTATTGTGAATACACCAAATGCATTGAAAGTTTCAAAATTATTAAACTTATTGTTTTTTGTTATCAAATATATTTTAATTTTTTATTTTATACTTATAAGTTATAGTAATTTAATACTTTTTGCAGAGCCTATGAAAATACCGTTTTACCAAAGAGTTTTCGTACACCGCATTTAATACTTCTCTACTCTGATTGGTGTTTTGCTTGCTTGCAAGTTGAACCGACGTGGCGACGATTAATAGATGAACTCGAACCTTTGGGAGTTAACCTTGTTACTGTTCATGCAGAAAGAGAATCTGCCTTAGCAAGGAAGTTAAGTGTTCATTCCTTACCTTGTCTTGCTGTCACTGTTGATGGTCGAACTAGTATATATAAAGAGTCCTTATTCAGTGTTCAAAAAATAGTTGGTGAGTATTACTAAAATTTTTAAATATAAATACAGTTAATTTATGTTGATGGTTATATCTTTAATGGCAGTATTAATTATTTACATATATTTGCACATGATCAAAACATGCCATTTTTTTATTTCATGTAATCCAAATTATTAGTAATAAAAATTTATTGATTGATTTATTATAATAAACATTTTATGATAACTATTCTCTTTTTGTAATATTTTAGATTTTCTCAGGAGTAAATTTCCATATAGGCTACTTTATAATATCAATAAGGATAATGTAGATAGTTTTCTATCTGGCTGGGCTGATAATAAAATTAGAGCATTGATATTCGAGAACAGAGAAACGCCAAGGCTGCGATATTTGCTTATTGCCTTACATCACAGGGACCGTGTTGTTTTCGGTTTTGTTCAGACTGGTAGTCACGAGACAGAAGCAATCACTTCAAAATATAAAGTTTCTGAAGATTTAGATACTCTCTTACTGTTTAATGAAAATCTTGATAAACCCATGGCATCCGTTAGCATGCAAGATATTCCAAGTGATATGATGCACAATGTGATTGGAAGTAATAAATTTCTAATACTGCCAAGACTCTCAAATCAAGCTATGCTGGATTCTGTTTGCCCACAAGAATGGCAAAGACCACAGAAACGTTTATGCGCAGTTCTTGTTTCACAAAATAGTCCTGAAGACGAATTAGCAAGAAATAAGTTTAGAGAAGCTGCTTTGACAGCACCTTCCAGGTAAATTTTTAATTTATTAGAGTGAATAATTTTATAAATATGCTATTCTCTATGATGGAAAATACATACATACCTTTAATGTGAATATAATTGAAATAATTTTTTTTTATAGTCCTGAACGAGTAAGATATACATATGTCTTCAAAGAGACTCAGCCACAATTTATATCGGCTCTTTCAGCCAGTGAAGGAAGTCCATTAGACCCATTGCATCGTATTGTAATTATTTGGAGAAGAGATTCTAGTCACATAAAGTACGAATGGTTCTCTGCTGGCTGGACCGAGGCAACCACAGATGAAAGTCAATGGAATGAAACTCGTTTAAGCCTAGAGCAAACTATCCAAAGACTCTTGCGAGCTTCTGAGGCACTGCCGTATGCTGCTGAAGTGCAAGAGCTGACAGATGAACATGCTTTGGTAAAAAGAATTACGTTATATAATTAATTAATTCAATTTAAGAATTTTTAATCTTTTTATTCAAGTTTAATTAAAAGATTTTAAATTGCTTTTTAAAACATACTGCACTTCCAGAACAAAACTATGATAACTCAAAAATATTTTTATTTAATGTTATTACATAAAAGAGCTTATACGATAATAAAAGCCCTTCATATTCTTTAAAATTAGATAAATAAGTTAAGATACAATACAATATATAATACAATAATAAAATTAAAATAAAAAACTTTTATTTAAAAAAGCTTTATGTTATTTGCTTGGTTTTTACAAAATCATACAATTTTCAGTCGTAATATAGTCGTGTTTTGGGGTGCAATATAATACATAAATAATTAGATAAATTTACGTTTTTATACGTAATTTTAAGCTGTATAGCATTTCGAATAGCATAAAATTTGTATTCATATGAATGTATTACTAAATCATAGTCATTTTTTAGGGCACTGTTGATAAATTGATTGGTAAAGCAATGTTAGCAGTTGATTATCTGTCAGATAATCTCACAAAAGAACAGATTCTTCCTTTATTATCTGTTCTAGCAACATTACTGTTAATTGGAGCTGTAGGCTATGGCATGTCTTATTTAGTGTATGTATAACTGTAATTTTTATACTTAATTTATTTTTAAAAATTGTAAATTATTTGTTTCATTAAAATTATATTGTTGTGGTTATTTATAGAAAATTGGAAGAAGCTAGTGTACAAGCAAAATATGGTCAATTTAAAGATAGTACGAAGGCTGTCTCTACACAACCCCAATTAAGGCTTCATGAAATGCGAGCCGAAACATACAATGGACTTGTTCGACTTCTTAAACCAGGATGTAGAACTATTGTTCTTTTAGTTGATGCTCAAACTAAATTAAAATTATTACCATCCTTTCACAGGGCAGTTTGGCCATACAGGTAATAAAATAAAATCATATTTATAAGAAATTAAATTATAAAAATCTTGTAATAATTGAATACGTAATAAATAATATTTTTTGTAGGAAAAATAAAACTTTGCTATTCAGTCATTTGTCGCTAGAGCGAGGTCTTGAATGGTATAGGAAAATTTTAACACTTAGCTTGCCAGAACCTAGGGAGTTAAATATCAATGCAAAAAATTGTGTAGGTACTGTCCTGTCATTGAATGGACATCGAAAATACTTTTGTATGTATCATGCAAAACATCCAGAATGTAAAAAAGGAAAAGGTTCTAAGGTATGTAATAGAAACACGTGTACATATGTATTAAAAAATAAAGTAAAATACTAAGCTTATGGTGTCAAATTCTAATAAAATTCTATTTTAGCGTATGGAAAAAATGACCAAACGATTAGCTCGACCACAAGATGCTGAAGCTGGAGCATTTATTGGTTTTGATAGCTCAAGTGATTCTGATGTTTCACATGATGAAGTAAGTTAAATTATTTTAAACATTTTATAGAATTTCTTTTTTTTTAAGTTAAAAATATTTTAAATTGTAAATTTTTTATTGTTACTTTTGAATTTTAACAACCAAATTTGAGCATTCTATAATTTATTATTTTATTTATAAAACATTAAATTTTATATCAATGACCGATACATCTAATAGGTTCATAATTAAATAAAAAAATTTCAGATGCAAGATGATGTTTTATATCAAGATAAATTGTTAGATGGCTTACCAATGTGGCTGGATAGGTTATTTGAGGGTTCGACACAACGTTATTACATTAACTATTGGCCAGATTTTACTGCTAAATAAAGAGTGGATAATTATTAAATAAACATGTGAGCCTTTCACGATACAGAACAAAGAGAAAATGGGAGAATGAAAGAGAAAAAGTATGAAAAGGAAATGATGTTGATGCTAGTCATAAAATACCTCTAAGATTTTTTGCATAATTTACCATTGTTATTATTATTTATATTACCATATTATTACGGTATTTATTGAATTGTAATTATTGTTTACTATCGTTGTCTCATCATCGCAGTCACTGTTAAAATGGATACCAATTTATTGTATAAAACAGATTTGCATAAAGAATCAAACTCTGATGTGTTTAACAGTGTTCAAGCATGCAACTGCAGTTTCCTATCTTAAGCGTACATACAAAATAGCGTCTATAGGCTATTGCTTAAGGCTACAATGGACGTAAATGAGATAAAATATATTAAAATTTAGATGGAATTTTCACAGATACGCAATTTTATAATTACACATTTTTATAAAATTCAACTAGAACAAAACTAGACATTTATTATAGATGAATGAACTTTAATTCTAATTTATAAACATTTTTTTAGTTAATTTTGTAAAATACAACCTCTGAACTGAATATGTTTAAAATAAAAGTAATCTATATATTGTCCAATTTACTTCACCCTAATTTAAAAGCTATCTTTGGCTTACAAATTTTTTTTCCAATTTAATTTGATGGTATGTAACAGTTTAATGTTAATGTCATTTTTTTAAAATCGTGATCTTATGTACAACATTTTGATTTATAATATTATAATGTAAAAATGTGTGGCTATTTGTCATGTACACTCGACGTGGGTATATTCTGATCGAACTTTTTTAAAATGCTCCAATGAGATTGTCCGATTCACAGGAATTAACCAATAAGATAGCACGATTTCAAAACATTCAAGCGAAATATATCCACGCCGTGTGTACATGAAATGGAAAGAATTCTATAAGTTATTACCGTCCTGATTTTTCTATATTAACTGAAAAATATGCCAGTCTGTACTTGTGTAATTATGTTATATGTAAAGAAATGTTTAAGATTTGTGTAAAAACTTTGAAAGTGCAAGTATTGTATCAAATTCTTTGTTTTCGAAATATTAAGTGTAATATACAAATTACTTTGAAATTGATTTCTTAAGTTTTAAAAGATGGGAGCTTGCCTATTTTTTTTAATATAAAATAATCGTCATAGTTGATCGATTGTTAACATTTTAAAAGTATTTGAAAAAGTGAATAAACCTCTTGTAGTGTTTAAAAATTTTAAGAATTTCATTTTTTAAATGAGAAAAAGTGATGTTTTAGGCAAATCATTTTCTATGTCAAATACACTTTCCATTATGTGTATTTTGTGTATTCATACTATGATAAGTGTTATTTGACAAACTGATTTCAACTATTACTTAAATATTTTAAAGTAAGTACAACAACTATGGTGACTGATTTGCAAAGTTAGCGTGTTTTTAAGATTTTTTCCGACAAAAGATGTACATATACTTTAATCTGCAAAATAATAATACACAAATCTAGTTGATAAAAGTGATTTTATTCATTAAAATATATATCTTTGTCGTTTGAAAAACATTTTAAAAATATCTCGTGTGGAATTCATTATTGAGATACACCGACAATCCTTAAATAAAATGCAGGCATTTAATCTGATTTTTAAGTCTTAATGAATTCAAAATTATTCTTGTTATTACAATGTAAAGTAATTGTTCCAATTGAAACCTACTTTAAATCCTTATAAGTTTTTAGTTAAACTTTAAATTACGTTTTACTATTATGTAACAAAACACAACTTTTTTATATCCTTTCAAATTTTTTTACATTCTGTTATTTTTGCTACTAAACCTCCAATAAGTGTATTTAATTTAAAAATCTTATAAATAATTTGGTGTACAAGTAGGTACCGAATTATTTTAAAATACAGTCAGAACAGTTGGAACATTTACTTGCATACTACTATACTGCTTATGTAACTTTATTAAATAAAAAATACAGATTTCCGTACGTCAAATTGCAAACTAGCGTTTATACGAACAATGTTATTAAAATAAATTTGAATAAAGACAAAAACTTAGATAATAAATTTTTGTCTAACATGAATCAACCAGATTCATATTAGCATTGCTTAGCAACAGCAAAATGTGTTTTGTTGATAACAAATTTATTCAAATTAGATTGCACGAATAAATTTCCTCAAAACCTTTATGTAGGCTTTAAAATACTGTTATTTGTAAGATTGGCACAATATGGAATGTTACTTTGAAAATCTGTGCAGCGTTTTTTGCATAAATACTGTTACTATGTTTCCGTATCTATAAACGACTTCTGCAAGTTACAATAACTTCAGAAGAAAACTAGAATCAGTTGTCAAGATATAGAACTGAGCTCGAATTTATAAAATAAATATTATACAAATACTAATGGATAAAGATTGTTTTAATTACCACACAGTTCATATACCTCATTCATAATTTTATTACAAACATTAGATTAAGACAGTTCTTGCACGGAATAAAAAATAATAGATTTCCATGAAAAGAATAAAGAGTTATTAATATCCTGGTGCCGGTTATATAGAGGTCACCTATCCAACTGCTAAATCCGGCGAAAACCCTGAGTAAGGTCCATTTAACTGCTGAAGTCTCCTAAACTTTAAAATATTACTGCTACTACGTTGTGCACGACTCGAAATCCGCGATCACCTACCCAATTTTAATGCATGAGGCCCTATTCTGCCTTAGTTGAAAAAAATACGGTGTATAGTATAATACGGGGAGAAAAAATACTTCAGATAATTAAGACTCGGGTGAGGTGTTTTCACCACTCGACTTTTTCTCGGGCGCCCGAGACTCCGACTTGTGCTGAACACCTCAGACTCGCTAGAAATAGCTGACTTTCTTCCCTTGTTATACATTGTACTATTTTACGTAAAAAATTATCTTTATTTAACTCTGTGGAACATTGCGATACTCTACTAAACTGTACAAAATACCCCAACTATTAATACGTATTGTATACATTCGCGTTGTTTAGCAGAGTTAGACAGAGTTAGGCAGATAACCCGTTTCCAATAATGAGTACACGGAAAACTGCAAAATGTATTTATTTTTTTATATCAGTTTTTCGATTTTTGGATTTTTGAGTTTTAGTTTTTCGAGTTTTTTGGTATGTTAAAAATATTGTGATCAATTTAGTGTAAATTCATTAAACAGCATAAAATTACATATATTTACAACCGCAAATTTTAGATAGGCGCTTTCCCTTCTTTTTTTATACACAAAAAAAGTCATATTTAGTTTATATCTCGGAAATCTATGATGGCAAATCGTTCACAAAATTTTAGATATTTACGAATTCAGTGAATCTACGTACTAACATATATTTACAGTTAATTTAAATATTGAAATTTTTTAATAAATGACGTACAGAGAAAAAATTGCCGTGATAAGGATTATTACCTATCGTTCTGTAATTTTAGTAAAAAATTATCTTTTGTCAAACCATCAATGATAGAACAGCACACCCTTTTGAGGTATTATTTAGAAAGAGATATAGCAATTTAAAATTAATTTATTAAAACAAAGAATTTCATATTAGAACAATTAATTTAGTTTGAGGAAGCTAAGTGCCAATGTATTGGCAGTCGGTTTTTATGTGTAATGCGGATGGAAAGTGACGCATTTTGAGTCGTGAGACACTCACATGCAAAATACAATAAAAATAGATATTAAATATAAATTTAAAAAATTTCAATTTTATTTTGTTGAAAATTTTGAAATTTTTTGAAAATTTTGAATATTTTGACATTTTGAAAAATTTTGAATATTTTGACATTTTGAAAAATTTTGAATATTTTGACATTTTGAAAAATATTGATAAGGAAGCAAATGAAGCTATTTCTACACAGTTTGGCAATCACGCTCGAATCGAGCAACTTTCCATTCGCCTTACATGCATGGAAAAGGGTCTATTTCTTGCACGTATTAAGAAATATTATATTTTACAACACGTGCATGAAAAAGACCCTTTCCCATGCCTGTAATGCGAATGGAAAATTGAGAATTTCGAGCGTCTTCGAGTAGCGAGAGAAAAACTACTTTTTACGCATAGGCTGGAAAAAATCGTTTCACAATTCAAAATGTACAATTTCTCACCCAACTCAGATAAATATAAAGGCTCTATCATGTCTTTAAAAAAAGAGAAAATACGATGTGTAACTTGGAGAAAAAAGCTGTTTTAGACTTGGGTATGGTGTTTACCTGCACCGAAAACATGCTTTTCGACACAGTATGCGTAAAATTGCATTTTACCCATTTCATAAATTCTTAAAGTTGCAATTTCACACCTACTGAATCAAAAAATAATGTTCGACAAGGTTGGGTACGTTGTTTTTTAGTCCATGTGACTTTTCTCACTCGCTTCGCTGGTGCGAGAAACATCCCATGTGCTAAAAAACCAACGTACCCAACAGTGTCGAAAAGTACTATTTTTGTCCTACCTGTACCGAAAGTATACTTTTTCAATCATATAAAGCTGGCGGAAATCGGTTCTTTTCCACCCTAAGGCGGATCCTTTCAGTACAGGTACGGCAAAAAGTATTGTGTGCACAACGGGCAGAAAGCGATTGACGCTCGTGCTGGTTGCAGCCTTTGCCTCGGAAGCCCAGGACATCCCTCGGCTCGCCTTCTGCTCGCATCGGGCTGCTCGAGTTGTCTCGGCTAGTATAGGCCTGCAACGCCCTTGCAGTAATTGGCAAGGGGCCCACTTTACAGGCATGAAAAACGCTTAAATCGTGCATGAGTTACAACCAAAGTTTTAATTTATTTTCGTACCCTTTCAAGTTAGTACATGCCAATAGGAATGGAATAACTATCGACACAAAATGTTGCTCCTCATGTCACCTGTACACGTTGCAAATTTCCTCCGATAATTAAGGTATTGACAATAAATATTGACGCATGTGGTCATGATTTGAGGGCATTACCAAGTAAGTATTTACAGTTAAAAAAAGTTTCAAAAGATTACTTTTAAGAAAAACATTTATGAACTGATATAAAAAAAATCATTTTAGGGTCTAACAATGGTTTGTTTTATAATAACATATACTTTTTCTTGTGTTTGGTGGTGGGGAAGGAGGGAGGGGGCGGGTCTATATCTAAATAGTTCATGATGTTGGTTTTGGACAGAAGTACCGATTCGACGAGGTAGAATTCTCTCATCATAATTGCATCTTTTAATTTTGTCATGCTAGTCGAAAGCAACAAGCAAATGTTTTTAACATGGTTTTTTCTACGCAGAAAAGGTCATACGAAAAGGAAAGAGTTTTATACATTTCGGAAATTAATTTTAAAGGGTTGAGAAACTATAATACAACAATAAAATTCATGTAAAAAGTCTTATTTTATGAAAAATTTACGTTACATGCTTGGTTTAAAACAACATACAATTTTGAATTGGCATAGAGTCTTGCAGTTCTGGGGGTGCGAGATTATTAATAATAAAACAGTATTAACGATGCATCACTCTCAAAGCGTTTATTTTCGAAAATTGCTAATGATAGCATTCAAAGCATATAATTTAAAAATTATAAGCACATTATCTTGATGTATTTGCTCAAAAGTTTCGACATTATGGAATTCTGTATATACAAACGTTCTAGATTATGCTATTTCAATTATTTTGAATTTCGAGATCGTCAAATTAATCATTCGCATTTTCGTAATTCCATATTTCTGTCCAAAAAGCAGCATGATCAGATGATAGATATATTAAATTCCCCTGTCTTCTTTTTCATTTTGTAAACATTATTGAAATAATCATTATTTCATACTAATTAATACAAACAGCTCACTAGAGATAGAGCAAAGAAGCGAGCAATCCACCCAACTATCATCATAATAAATCGCTCCTAGAACCGATCGTTCAGAAAAGAACTACACTCCATTGGCGCGCTGATGGATTGTTAGGATTTCCCGTTGCCATGGAGGAAATCGATCGGCGACTCGCATGCGTGCAGCCGAACGCGCGCGATGCACCCCGCGCCGTCGTTAAAGCTCATCGTCCGTTCATCAGACGTGAATCAACGAGTGCAGTGAAAGGGTGATCTTTTGTCAAAAGAAGAAGGTGAAGTGCAATGTGAGATGTGAGTTTTTCTTTTTCCTTTTTGATAAAGGTAAAATAGAAGAATGACGCTTGTACTGTCGCGAGTGGACTACGCGAGCGTGGGCGTGACGTCGCGCGGTACCACGCGCATTCTGCCCTCGCCGGAGGCGAAGCAGCCGCAGAGGTTCGCCGTCGCCGATCACGATGGGATTCTGCATATTTTTGGTGATTCTTTGTTTCGATATAAATGTTCGTCTTTGATGCGGTTTGTTGTTTCCTTAAGATTGTGTAAAATCGTTTTCATTGAATCTTTAAATGTGGTTTTCTCGATTAGCTAATTTCTCTAACTTTTAGAAGTGGCTTATTGCGCATGAGATTTCAATGGATCTTTTTGAAACTTTCAGAAAATATGCCTCAGTATACATAGAGTATAAACTGTTGATTACATTTTGTTTTTTTAAGGAAGTTGAGAAAGCTTCATGAAATCTAATCAACAGTTTCTTTTTCTTTTAAACAAGAGACTTCATTTTTTTCAGAGCCTATTAACATAATCCTACATAGGCCTTTAAAATTCTAGCTCATGAGACTGTACGATAAAAAAATTCGTCGTTTCACCATAATCCCACATTAATGTTGGACATATTAGATTGCAGTATGTTGTAAGACGTCTACTTAAGGTGATGCTAAAGCCACCTGTCACCGAAAAATTCGAGAATCCACTTTTCTCATTTCATTTTCAATTTTGAGTAAATATCTCTATGAAAAGTTGTTGTTCTAATCAAAAAGAACAACTTTTCATAGAGATATTTTCTTAAAATTGAAAAATGAATCAAAAAAGTGGTTCCCCGTATTTACCAGTAACACGGGGTTTAACATCACCTTAAATGCGTAACATAATGACTTACTTTAATTCAATTCTATTTTATTCAAAGCTCCATTAAAACCCAGTCAGAAAATCCTATCATTATAGGTATTACCATTATTCGCATGTTCCATTAAACATTTCCAATCCATTAGTGTCTAGTGTACTAAATGTATAAATATTATCTATCAGACGTTATAAAAGACCGCGGTTTAAAAATGATTATAAAAATTGCAGTAATTATTACGATTAAATCTTATTCAAATAAAGAATAATTTCCTCTCTACTTTGTCATTTTTACTGAATCCACTAAAATAAGTACTATATTCATATTTAATAACAATACATTTTTAATCTATCTGAAACAAAGATATTTTAAATAAAAATTTAAACCTTTTTTTTAATGATAAAAAATCCTGCAGTTATATAAAAATTATAATAATAAAATAGAATAATTTTTTTATGATTTTTAAATTAAATGAATTTGCATTTAAATTTGTTATAAAATAAAGCACGTTTGAATAAATCTTGACAAGATATTTTGTTCGAGATATTACGAAATTTTTGGTCTTTTTTAAATGTGTACAAAAACAATAACCTTTAGGATTCAATCATTAATTTTCGAATAATATTATATTAAATTAGAGTTTTTAAAATAATATCTAATAATTCCAAATTTTTAAATGGGATTTACCGAATTAATGTAAGCAATAATAGGCAATGTTCAATAAGTGTTAATGAACATTTTATAAAATCGGAATCAATAAATATATGATAAAAAAGCAAAATTTATCTTTTAAAATGTCGTCATATTAAGGTTTGAATTTTTAATTACCATTGAATTGATTTGACTGAATACCCCTTTTTTGGGTATGGCAATCACTGTTAGTTGAAAGTTATGCAGTTTTAACTTTCTTTTCTCTATTTATTATCTTTACGTTAACGTTACACTGTTTTATGAATTTAATTAATTTACGCTATTTTGACTTCGTTGTATTTTGAATGAATTTGAATTATTTTAAGTTGTTTGTAAATTACTTAATAAAGGTGAGGTAAAACGATCAAGGAAATAGTTGAATTACGGGAAAAAGCCTTGCGGCACAAAAAACCCAGATTTTATTTACACTATACAAAATGAAAAATGAAGATTGAAATGTTGCACAAATATAATTTACAACGAACGACCGACACGCACAAGTCGAACCGGCGAGAATTCGCATGTGGCCGAAATGGCCGTTAACAAAAGAAACAGACAACAATCGCGAGGTTTCTTGTCTCTTTGATCGCAATTTACATTAATAACGCAGTGCACACCGTATCGATAATCACCGTCCGTAGACGGGAGAGTGATTCTCGTTAGAATCGATTGATCAGCCTACGAGGCGAAATTCGCGCGTTAGCGAACGATTTTGATTTCGAAAAACCCGAAGGTCGCGAGGGAGCTCCGCACGCTGATAGGTGTCGTCGATGACTGATTGCTCGCGCCGTCAGGCACTCGTAGCCCGAACGATGGCGGTCGGTTCGACGATTAGGGCTAGTGTCCACGCATATATACGTATACATATTGGCGCGCGCAGGCGCAAAATTCAAAATTCATTTAATTTAGAATTAATGGTAGGACGTAAGGTGTTACGACATAACAACCATTTAAACCTATGCAAAATAGATTAGCTATAGATAGACTATTAGCATATAGATTAGGAAAAGAGAAAAGTAATATATGAATTTTGGGTCGACCTCCGTTGCAACTTTTTATATAAAAGTGTACCGTGCATATATGTATAGATAATCACTAAAACTTCATTTTCAAACAAGTGAATTTGAGTTGTTATATCTCGAAGTCACAGAAATATTTTTGATACAATACAAATTCATTGAAAAAATAACAAAAAATCATAACAGAATCTTACAAGGAGATATTAATATGTCCTTTATTTGAATAGGACCTTATTTTACTGAAATATAGATGTGTTGATATTTTAGAAACTAGACGGGTAAATCAAAAAGGTTTCACAAAAGAAAATAAAACTAGCGGGAACAACGAGGGGAACAAGCGTTTAAAGGACAGTGATGTTGCTTGGGTATTAAAGCCCTTATTTTCATTAAATTGTATGAAAATTTGATTGAATTGAGTTTAATTGAAATATAAGCGATAACAAAAAATTAAATAAAAAACATAACCTCAATATCTCAGGAAGTGAAAGATCTCATGATCCGAAAAAACATACAGGTCATGAGATAGTAATAAGCTACCTTATTGTAAAGTTTCAGATAAAATGCTGTCGTTTTACTTAATTTATCTTCGGAGAAAGGAAATCAATTTTTCTTACAAAATCGTTCTTTTATCGACAAAAGAAAAAGGTCTAGACTCAAAAATATTCTTCTCCATATTCCGAATCGTCTCAATTTTTTTCAAAAATTTTCCGTCATACATTTCAGAAATATAACCGTTTAAAGAAAAATGACGTTTTCGTGTATAACAAAAGAAGGAATTGACGTTATCCAAACTTTCAAGCCGGAAAAGTTAGGTAATTTTATGCTCTTTTAAATGCATTTTTGATGCATCGATGATATTATTTTCAAGGTATTCAAAAACCCGAAAACCTAAAATCCAAAAATCAATAATCGCTATAAAAGCAAAAAAAATTATTGCGCCGCCTTCCTTTAAGAAAAACTAAAAAAATGAGCCCTGAAACGTTAAGTTTCACCGTATATATGCAGAGTAATGCTGATATACGTCCACACACACACGCACATCATACAGACGTTTTCTAAATATAGTGTATTTTGATTTCTTAAGTCTCAAAATATATTTCTAACATTTTTTAGCAAAAATGAAAAAATGAAAAATGAAAAAAAAATGAAAAACTGCAGTTTTAAATGAGTCGTGAATTTCTAGGTTTCAAAAGAGGAGAACTTCAAGTTTTGTTTAAGTCACTGCCAGGACCAAAGGTGAATCGACTAGTACTGGGCGGCGCGGTTTCATCGACAAAAGACAGAATCTTCCTTGCCCATGGGAATACCGTCATGGGCTACACGAGAAAGGGAAAGCTGTTCCTTGAATTCGACACCAGTCTCATAGATCCCATCTCGACACTGTAATAAACTTCCAATCACGCCAGTATAAATTGATTTCTTTTCCTCATCTTGAAAATTAATTAATTTTGCAGCTACGTTTTGGGATCGGATTTGGCAGCGTGTGCACGCGATCTTTACCATCGATATCGAGATTGCAAGGATGCCGATTCCTATTTGGCTGGAGAAAAATTACTCGACATCGTTCTCTTGCCGGTTGGAAGCATGGCGGTCCTTGCCATACTTGCTTGCGGGGATTGCGCGGTATTTATTACGAATATTCTTATTTCGATGGACTTATATTCTTACCATTTTTTTTAAATATCAACATTTTTTATTTAGATCAGGGTTTTATACGGTACGAAAAGTCCAGCAGTTTTGAGGCTGCCAAGTGTCCCAACGATACTTTCTCCATACCGGTAGGTCTAACCATATTTAACGTAAAGAGTTTGCTTATACGTCCTAGATAGGTCTCATAGAAAAAAATTTGTATTACTAAGTGCAAGAGTCTGGTACCCAATAACCATAAAAGTGTGTTATAAAAGTATACGCTACACACTAAAAAAATCTTTTATAAAATATAAAATTTTATATAATAATTATTATTTAAAATAGAGAAAAAATCAAGCATAATGTAAAAGATATTTTTGGGAGAATTATACTATTATAAAATTTTGGCTATATTTATTGACATTGTTATATTCAATCAACATAAAGCTCTATTTCTAAAAAAGAACATTAAAAGTAATTTTGAAAAAACTTCGTCATTTTTTACCCAAGCCTAAAAATGCCTTCTTCGTTTTTATTTTATTTTTCATAAATAATACTATTTACCTATTCAGTATTGGGTTTTCATTTCAGGTTTCCAATAAATATAGTCTCTATAAATAATAGGAAATTTGAATATTTCATAAAATTATTTCTTCAGATAGCCTTCATTCCGAGTAGTACCGCAATTTTACATTTTTTATTTGATTTAAAGTTTTAAGAGTTTATTTTTTTCTTCTAAATATAATTAAAAATACTTATAATTTAATTACATTAATCATGTACTTACAAACAATTAGCTATTTTTGTCTTACATACAAATATTTTTTTTCAGTAGACCTAAAGATATATAATGAAAAAAAAGGGACGCAAATTAAAATCAAACTAAATTGTAATATATTTAAATATTTGTTTAATTAACAATATCTAGATACGCTCGTCGTGCATAAGAGTTCAGTTTATATTCTTTTACTGATATTACCGGACTCCTACTACATATTATAAGGCAAAATTTTTCGTTGCTAAATTTATCTAATTAGCGACACTGATCCTCTTAAATTTAAATAAAAGAATATAGCTTTGAAAGAAATAATGACAAATAAGGCATTATTATATAATTTTCTTTTTTAAACAAAGGGAAGGAGATGTAGAATCGAACGACCGCGTATTAATGGGCACAATGGACGGAAAAGTAGGTTTGCTGATGTTGGACGGCGATAAAAATTTGAGGATCAGCTGGCTGTTGAACAGGATGAGCTCGGAGGTGACCTCCTTAGACTCGTACGAGATTCAGGACGGCGTAGATTTAATTATTGGTAGACAGGATGGCTCCGTCGAGGTTTATACCTTGCCCCCTGATGAGGATACGACTCCGTTACTCAGGTTTCGTTACGTAAGTTGCATTCTCTATGTACCGTCTAATTATTTCTCGATATTAAAGTTATTTTTTCAAATGGGAAATAGCATATATTTAATTTCCTAAATGATATTGCATATTGAATACCCTCATTTTTATAAATTTTCAACGTGAAAATCTTGAAGTTCTGCAAACTAAAAGCATCGATCGGATCAAAGAGGACCATTTCCGTCACGTAATGGGGGCCTAAGTAATTTTTTAACAGCATAATATCCAAGAAAACTAAATAACAAAATTAATAACAAAATTTATTGCGGGATACGCTTATTTAATGACCAAAAAACACCCTTGAATTTTTTCAGAATTTGTTGTCAACGATTTCTATGACCCGGTGATAGAGGGTTAAAATAAAAAATTCTTTTTCTTCTTTGAGTAATCATACTACCTCTTAATAAGGAAGCTATTTCTTTAAGTTTCAATGGTAAATAACTTTATTTAAGTCCTCTAAAATCCACTAAAAACAACAATAATTAAAAGATTACGGTGTTCTATACTCTGGTAGCCAGATTCTGGTTTTAATATCGCCCGACCAAACCCGGCGTTCACTACTCAAACGCCAGCCACTTTGCTAGAAGGATTCGAATTCACCTTTACAACCCCTAACGTAAAATGAAGTTTACAATAAACGATCGGCTTATATTACACGTGTCTGCTCAACTCCGCTCAGCATACCACTCAATCGAATAACTTTCGTCATTATCACGCCCAACAATTGACCGTAAGACAAGCTACAATCCAACGACTTTCCAACAGTGTGCCGGCGAGAGCATCAGCACGGTGATAGGCGGGACGATAGGCACGGGCGAGTATCCGGAGCTCCTGGTGACGACCTACTCGGGCAAGGTGTTCGGCCTGACGACGAAGCCGCCGGGACTGCTGGAGGCGGGCCAGGGCGACGCAGGCCTCGCCAAGCTCAGGGCCGAGATCCAGCAGCTCGAGGAGGAGCTCAAGAAGGAGTACACGGGCTCGCCCTTCGTCGGGGACACGCTCGCGCCGCTCATCCTCTCGGTCAATCATCGGCACGTGATTTGGATTTATTATAAATCAGAGATATGGCTGATTCTGTATAGACGTATAAGCGCGTGAATTTGTAACGCAAAGTTCAAAGGCAGTTTTGACATGTGCCATGGCTGGAGGTAAAGAGACTGCATTTGATTGTTTGCAATCGAATAGAGCTGAAGGGTTTACGGGAGGAAGGAGCGAATATATTCTTTATGATTTTTAGTTTTGTATCTTAGGGACCGGGTCTATATTACCTAAAGCAGTGAGAGTGAGAAAGACAGAGTTACCGTAGAGCGGTGTGACTTTGGACCACTTTGAAACTTTACACTACTCAGGTTTTCTTTCTGAAAAAAATTAACTTTTAAAACAGGGACTAAAAGTTTAGTCTTGAGCAAAGTATATATTCACACCCTAGGAATAAAATTTCAAAAGTGTGCCTTTAGAAATGTATGAAAAATAGGGTGGTCAAAGTCATCCCACTTAGAGGGGCGACTTCGAGCTACTTTTTTTATTTCTATATATCTCATAACTAAATTTTCATTTTTGAGCACTTGCAAGTCAGTTACAAACTCATTTAATGTTTAACAAGATGCTCCGATAATAAATAATCGGTCAAAAATTTATATACGAAAAGTAAATATAGCGGAATAGTAGCCCTTTTCGCGCTCTAACAGAAGAAAGTTCTCGAGGTTGGAAATTTGGTAAATTTTTTGTTTACTTTCAAAAAAAGAAAAATCACTTTTTGATGTATTTAATAATTTTCTTTTTGGCTCATTTTGTATCTAAAGGATCTATCCTTCAAATCTAAATGCCTCTGATCGCTTCAAAATGCATACTTTCTGCAGTGCTCAATATATAATCATATTGTTTTCATTTGGCCCAAAGTCGCCCACCGGCCTAAAGTCACCCCGCTCTACGTCATTAAAAACTCTTTACGTAGTTTAGGTACGGCCCTTTGCACATATAAGAAAATCTTTGTACGCCAGATCGTTCTTTTGGCGTAACAGCTGTTGAAAAATATATAGTGTACGATGAAAAAAATTGTAGAGGATAACTTAGATTAAAAAATAAAATAATTTCTCATATCATACTACGTAATTTAGAATTATTATACTATTATAGTTCAATGATTGTTTTTATAGTCTTTTTTTATTTAAATATTATTTAATATGGAGAATAAATTAATGATTTACTCTGTACTTATTCAATTAGGATGACGCTCAATCAAGAAGACGCCTCGTACACATTTCTAGTAGAACTGGATAGATCGATCGACAATATTCTGATACAATCCGACACTCCCATCGAACTTCTCGATGTCGAAGGAAATAATGCCGTGATGAGCCTGTCGACTTGCGATCCTAACGAGGGCAACTTCGTCCTAGCGACATATCGGTGCCAAGTAATAATTTTACGCTTGTATGCATTTGTTTTGATATTCTCGAAGGTACGCGTGGAAATTAATAGCTTCATACAAAACTATTTCTAGGACAATACGAATAGACTGGAAATGAGATTGCGAAGTATCGAAGGCCAGCCTGGAACACTTCAAGTTTACGTTACCTCACAGGTAATTATTATTTTGTTGCATATACCATCACATACAGCAAAACTTGTAATAGTTTTATAGAATACTTTTAGAATATTCCAATAATTATTTACCCGTTAATATATGGGACAAATCATTTTTAATGATTATTGTACTAACATGGTAAATATGAAACAATAAAATCTTACATAAATTTAGGTAACAATTCAGATGCCCGAGAAACGTTTCAACATTGGAATCGAGCATAACTTATTTTCCATCACAACCATAAAAAATGAAAAACGAAAAAATGAAAAAAATAAATTAGTCAACGGGTTAAATGAATTTTTAATTGATTTTTTAAATTCAGCTAATGTTCTATTATGCATTAGGTACAAAAAAACACACTTGGCAGAATCGCTTTAACATACTGTCAAAATAATTTTGTAGATTCAACCAAAATGCTGTCGAAGAATACTAGTTCCGATTTGTGCCTTGTCACTTCACAGAAGATTACACGTTGACGACAAGCAGTCAGTTTTGGGTGGTCCCTTCAACGAGTTGCGATTATCCGGTGGATTTTCTATGGCTGAGGTATTCAAGGAATTCGCTAAATTGCATATATGTAATAAAATAATACACATGCAAATGTACATAAGATGTTATCAATTTCAGATGCACGCTTGGCTAGCACTTGCACTGTCAGATGTACCCGAGAGACCGTCTCTTCAAGATGAAGAAACAGAAGCTTTCATGATATATACGTCGACTTTCATTGGAACGATGTTAAAATGTAAATACAAGTAAGTAAAGCATCTAAAGAATAATTAGATAATTAGATTGAAAAATTAAATTGTAAATAAATGTATATTACTCATTGTAGAAAAGGCGGAGCATATTTCCTCAGCGAAAACATCTCGACGATAATTATCCTCAGAGATATTCTCACTAAAGAAGCTACAAAACGGAAAATCAAACTCGACGTTTTTTGCGGTAAAAATAATTAAATTTATTATTAATTAAAATAATAATTAAATAATAATTAATTAATTTACTATTAAATTTATATTTGATAATTCAATATAGAAATAATTTCTACTGTTTTAATGGTTTAGATGTTGCTGAAGCAAGTATATCGAGAGTTCTCGAGTTGATTCTTCCACGGGTAAAGGAAGCAAACGTTCTCATGGAGAAAATAAAAATTTTGGACGCTCTAGATACGTGGGAAATGAAGAATAATTCTGCTGAATTGTGCACGGAATATCAGGAGCTGATAAAAAACGAACCCGACCTGCGACGGCAAATGACGAGAGACAACGAGATTTTGCAGAGGTTGCACGCCGCAGTTACCGATTTGTACGTTGATTGGGAGCGCGCTAAAGGTTCTCGCAGGTAAAAATCATTATTATGAATTTATGTAACAATAATTTGAACAAGTGATATCTTGATTTTCATACGTATTTCGCGTATGAGTAAACAATGAAATAATAATTTCATAATACTACCTTAAATCACCTTAGGATTTCGAGTAGACAAGCAGCAGAAAAATTGCATGATGCTCTCGAATCGATGGACATGACGTTGCTTCTTCAAGCCTTCATTGGAAAAGACACTTCCGCGGCTCCTGCTGTTTCGGTACCAGTATTATTATAATGGGACGATAATGAAAGAAACTTTTTAAAACAAAGACATTTATCTTTCTGTAAACGTTGCCACGTAATAAAAAATATATTTTTCAACGTTGATTTGTGTATAAATTGCTAAATAGTTTAAGATTTAAAACATACATATATATATATATATATATATGTATATATATATACTGCCGCTATTAATGTTACAGCATACATGGTTATATACGTTTATACAATACGTATGCAAGATATATTTATAAGAGTGCCATGCATATATACAGGTCGGTTATATAAGATAAACAATACCTTTTCCGTGATCGATTGTAATTTGCAAGAAAAAAAAAAAGAAAAACAATAGAAATAAATTATCGATATTTTACATCAACACAATCATCGCGGTCAATATATTATAGACAGTACTTCTGAGTTTGCTTACACTATATAATATATATATTTATAATTTATACATTTTTGTTATCTTATAGAGAAATTACTTACACTAACATAACATTATCGCCAGTATTCTATTAAAAAGATAAAACGAAATATTCAATTATTTGTATACGTAAATTAAAAGTAATATAAACTTTACCGCGATAAATATGTCAAAAATCTGCTACCGATCTGTATATATCTAACATACATATTCCACTCTAGCATTTATCAATGCTCTAACCAGTCTTATTTTGAATATTAAACAAAAATATAATTTCCTCCGATAAAAAAAGAATCACATAAGTCTAATTTTTCTTGAGCTAAGCAAATTTGCACTGTTAACAACGTTAACTAGTAGTTTTTTAGTAATTTGTTAGAAATATAACTGCGTAACTTTTGGTCTACTGCAAAACGCAGTATTTTCACCTAGCCACTGGCCACCTTTTTGTTTTTACAAGTTAATAGAATACAGCTGCATGTCGAAGTTTCTGAAAATGAAAAAAAAATTTATCAGTGAACACAACTCTAATGTTTAGAAAGTACCACACGCTATAAATGTAAAACAAAATCGAAATCAGCCAAACTCGCTAATTATTTAGACTAAAAATCACACTAGAAATTAAAATTTAAAGAGACTACTGCGAGTTCTTAGTTAAAAAATGCATACAAAAGAAAAAAAGAGAATTCCTTAAGTCCTCGTCAGCTTGATCAACGGAAATCGCAACAGCTAAAAGAAAAAAAAATAAAACATAACTCACAAGGTATCCGAGGTCCGACCGACGACAGCCTCGAGGGGATCTCGATCGGTCGCGACCTCGTCGTTGGTCCCGGCGGCCGCGTGCGAGGCCGCGACTGCCGTTGCGTACTCCAGCGTCTGCACGCTCACGTGCGGCAGAATACTCTCGGAATTGTCGTCCGTCCGTGACACGAACTCGACCACCGACGCGCTCGGATCCACCTCCAGCTTCAGCTCCTGCACGAACTCGTTCATAGTCCGGCTCGTCTTGTTTAGGCTGTCGTCCTCGCTCTCGTCCTCCTGCACTGAAATACAATGCCGTGAGTAAAGCAATCGACGAGTTTTTTTTTTAGTAACGTGTTCTAAACGATTTTATGCTAAGATGTGTGTTTTTGGGGCGTTATTTTTTATTACCTGTGTGTGAAGTAAAATTACATCCTACGTAATTTCAACAGATTTGATTTTGGAAAGAAATACCTTGAGTAAAAGTCTTAGAACTCGTAAAATTACATCTTTTTGGTATTACAATTTTTTCGCTAGGAGCTAATAAGTTTAATATAATTAGAGAAAAACGTAATACGCTTTTAAGATTTTCTCTTTGAATTAAAGAAAGATCAATAACTAAAGCCACAGTCGGCGTAAAAGTTCTAAAGAAAGAAGGTGTAAATGGGAGCATAGAGTACTTCTCATAGGAAATCTTGGCATTAAACATTAAAGCAGTTTCTTAAAATATATTGCAATAGCTTCTGCAATATACAGAAGCTCCGAGTTTTAAAAACGGAATATCACTTTGATATCAAATATTAATATTCTTTTTTGTGACGTTTTATGGAACATATTTTAAGATACGTACTTTTATTCAATGCTGATAACAAAATTTACTAACTACTAACCCTTAGCTTATACCGTCGTGTAGCACACGAATACGACGCAACTTTAATATGCCCATATTTTTTTAATATCTCAAAAAATAAATTGTGTATTTTTCAATTTTCGGAATTTACGTGTTGCTTATTTTAGATTCGATGCAATTTTCAAGAAATCATGGAATTAAGGGCTAATAGGGAAGAATAGCGATTTTCAGTTAACAGTATATTCTTGTAGATCGCGGTATAGTGTCTTTGTAAAGTTTTGGAATTTTCAAGATATAGATTAAAGTTGAAAAACGGTGTAGTCACACTCCGACCGGTTTTTTGATATTTTTAACGGCGACGTCCCTCAAAGGACCTTCAATAAGCTATAACTTTCGCAAATTAAGCTATCATTTAAAAATTGAAAAAACGTCTCTTTAGCACTTGCACAAGAGACAAATAAAGCCGATGAAGAAATAAATTGTGCATTCTTCCCTATATTCTCCACACCGATCCTCCGTTTACCTTGCGCACTGGCCTTGATCGCCACGGTCTTGTTGCCCTGCTGCGGGGCCCTGTCCCTAGTGTGCTGATTGCTGCGCGAGTGGGTCTGCAGGTGACGCTTCATGTCGCTGCGCACGCGAAAGGGCTTGCCACACACGTCGCAGGGATGGGGCTTCTCGCCCGTGTGTATGCGCCGGTGGTTCTGCAGGTAGCTACTCGCCCGGAACGTCTTGTTGCAGTACTCGCACCGGTAGTTCTTCTCGCCCGTGTGTATGCGCCGGTGGACGATCAGGGAGTACTTGCGGGCGAAGTCCTTGCCGCAGTACTCGCACTGGAACTGACGCTGCTCCGAGTGCAGGCTCGTCGCGTGGTACTTGAGATCGCCCCACTGGCGAAAGTGACGGCCGCACTCCTCGCACTTGTAAGGCTTGTCGCCGCTGTGCAGGCGCTTGTGTACCTGGAAGGGACAATCCATGTTGTTGTCAATCGACGCGAGGATGATGTACGCGGTTATTTTTTCATTTGGATAAGTCGTCGAGGACAAGACTTTCTACTGGACGAGAACTATCTGTTTTTTTTTTAATTCTTCTTAACGTAATCTCAAATAAAGATTTTTATGACGCAATTTTTTTTTTAACAAATTAGAGATTTGGAAACTATAACGTTTGAGCATCCCGTAATGATTTGGCATGTTAAAAAGTACTAAAATCTTATGGTGTAAAAATAGATTATGTGTTCTTAACGGATTAATTTAATTCGATGCCTTTCTACTTACTTTTAATGCACTTGCAGCGAAAAAACTTTTACCACAGACTTCACACTGGTGAGGTCTTTCACCACTATGAGAGCGCATATGATAAACTAAACTATTCTTGTGATGGAAAGTTCGATCGCAGTTCGGGCAAGATAGTTCATCAGCTGCAATAGTTAAATGTTTAAATTCTAAATCAAAGGTTTTATGAATAAATTATAACCATATTATATAAGTAGTAGTATAAATTTATACATACTCGCTTTTTTAGATTTTGATTTCTTTTTTTTAACTGTTTCTAGTACTGCTACTGGTTCTTTCTCATACAGGTCTTCTTCATTTATGGTAGATGGTTCTTCCAGTTCTTCCAGCTCTTCCAGTTCTTCTATTTCTTCTATTTCTTCCAACATTTCTTGTTGTTCAACTTGCTCTGGTACTTCTGAAATCGTCCATATTGATGAAGAATTATTGGAATCATGTATAGCATCTTCTACTATGTCATCATCATCGTCATCGTCAATGTGTGCTCCAGTTTCCTCAACTGAAAAATTATTTTCTAATTTTATTAATGTATAATGATTTTTTGGTTTTATGATTAAGAATTGATAATAGTCTTCGATTTGATATTTAAAAAATTCTAAATAATACTTTTTGTAAAAGAGCCACTTAAGCCCATATATATTTTGACAATAAACAATAAACAATACTGATGAAATCTCAACATACCAACGTCCCTAATTCCTTCCATAATATCTTCAGGCTCACTGAATTCTTCAATTGTATGCTCAATGACTCCTTGCACTGTCGATTCTGGTAAGCTAGGCATAGCTATTGTAATATTATTATTTACAGGTTGATTAAAAATTCTTTTTTCTTCTTTAATGGGCTCGTAATGAGACTGCAAGAAAAACATTTTTAAATTTATAGTTGTTGATTTACACCACGATTTCGTTAAGCTATAAAATGTTGTAACTGTTTTTCGTAGGACTAGCTACATAATAATTCAAGAACACGCATAACCTACTAGAACATCATTTGTTTTTACTTTATAACAAGGTAATAAAGAACCCCATCAGTCGGTGTTGTAGACAAACGAAAAATATGTAGATTGATCTACCATAAACGTTAATATTTTTCTCTTACCATAAACTTAAAAATTTTTCTTTTATTAATAAAAGGATTTTCCCCATATATTTATTTTTCTTTTTTATGTAATTTTCCAGAAATATGAGCATCTTTCTGTGATTAATTTATGTTCATTATGGATTTTCTTATACATTAAACGACAATTTTTAATTATAAATGTTACAATATTTAATGTTTTGTCCACTTAAATTAATTAATAGTTAAAGTAGAAGTTTTAAATACTTGCCTTTAAATGTTCAAAAAATTTTAGTTGTCCATTAAACTTATTCCCACAAAGTTCGCATTTAAAGGCATTTCCTTGACCTTTAATGACCATTTCTGCAGCCATTAAATCTTGATTAAAACGAACAGTTTCTTTTTTTATCACATTTTTTTTACTCTGCTGTTTTAGTTTGCGAGGAATTCTCTTCTTGTGTGGTAATGACCTCCTAGGACCAGGAGTAGGAACCGCATCTTCACTACTTTCTGCTGAAATATCTACATCATCTTCACACTTAATATTAATGAACTCTGGTTTTACATTATGAATTCCTCTTTTGAAAGTCTGCAACGATGGATATACTGGAGGTGGATTAGGTTCTTGAATTGTTTCGATGGCATATGAATTAACAGGAGGTAGGCCATCCAACTGCGTAACATCTTGCAACGTAGGGTCATTAGAATTAGGATGGTTATGAATTTGTTGTTGTTTCTGCTGTTGTTGCAGTTGAACTGCAACAAGTGCTGCTGCCAGTCTTCGATCCTCCTACGTATAAAATATATTTGTGCCTCAAATATTTTAGAGAACTTGAAATAAACATACTTCTACGAAGTTCAACTTACCTCTGTTAGTACATGAGGCAGTAAATCTTCAGTCTCATAATATTGAGTGCCTGTGTTGTAATCTGTTCCAACACCATTGATCATATCAACAACCATTCCTTCGGAAATCAGTTCACCATTCAGAGTAAAGAGTGGTACTCCTTTGCCAAGGCTTTCGCCATCAGCTCTCTGAATAGTGATATATTGAGTTCCCTCCATACTCTCTAGCAGAACTGCCTGGGCCTCTTCTTCCGTTGTTACCTCCATGGTTGCTTTATGTAACTTGTAAAGCAAGCTTCGTAGCATAAACTTTGGAATGTCCAAATTTTATCTTTTGAACATCTGTTAAAAAATAATAAAAAGAATATTATATAATTATACAAATGTTTCGTAAGTAAGAATAAAAGTAAAAGAAAAACAAATTAAGCAATATAAAAATAGTTTAATATCATTGCTTTTTATTAATATTGCTTAAGTACACATAGAAACTAACCTAACAATGCAGTAGGAAGTAAAGTAGTATTGTAAGTATTATATTAGCATAGTACTACTTTATGAAATATATAAATATATCAATCAGAACATTAGGAAATAGCATCAAAAGCTGATTTATTGTAGTTGACAAAATTATATGTAATTAAAATAGGAAGAACCCTATTATTTATATACAATGATATAACATTCCTCATTTTATATAGTAAAGAAAAAATGTTTCAAGCTTAGTACTTGTATACGTAAAGAAAAAATGATATATTAAGTTGTTAATAATGAACCCAATAATTATATTGTTGTGAGATTATCATTTAAATATGTGCACCTGTTTACATTTTTGTTATTATTATACATAAAAATAAATAATTATTCCAATCAAATCTTTTAAAAAAGTAGATAAATGTATGATTTATTAAATATTGTTTATAAATATCATTACATATAATTGATCAAACCAGTTAAGCAAACACAGCATCCATAAATAATCAATGAATCAATATATACAAATGTTAATTTTAACAAAGATAAAATCTACATGTATTAAGTACTATTAAATAATCTATATTATAAAAATAATTAACAATTCAATTATCCTAAAGGAAAATAAAACTTAAAAATGATTTTCCATCCGAAAAAGAACCTGCAACATCTGCTATTCTTTGAAGCATTCAAACCATCATTCTACTTCATCGTCTCAATCATTGACCATTAACAACTCGTTATAAGTACTTTCACTTTTATTTACATTACCCAACACCTGCAATTACTTCCATCATTGCCCCATTCCCCCACAACCCACCTAAAAAAAAACAAAAAATAACAAAAAAAAACTCTCAACAATGACCTTGTCCACCAAAGCACTGGTCGTCCTCGTTGCTCCCTCGTCCATGAAGTCTTCCCCCAGGTGATCGGGTCAATTCGAATTTCGCGGCGGATCCTCCAACCGCGCAGACACACACAAGATGACAGCGGCTCCTCAAGGTCACTCTCTTTCTCTCTCTCTCTCTCTCTCGTTCACGAGCGCAATGATAAAATTTTCCTCGGGACCGCCGAGGGGCGTCGCGCGTACTCTCCCCCGGATGTCGGCGCGCGGGCGGTTTCAAGGGCCGCGGCGACGGTTCGCGAGGTCGGCGGCGCTCGGCGGCGCGCTTCGCACGCCGTCGCAAACAAAGCAAAATAATGAAACACTGTACGGCCGCAAAACGTGACAACAGTGCTTGAGTCTCGTCGCCATTGTAGGCCGGATGCTCCCCACTGCCGGGGTATGGGTATGCTGTATAGCTCCAGCTGTGTGGATGCGGCCCATTTTGCGGAGTGTGTGTAAGGCTTGCCAACGTATCCTGGGGTGCTGAGAGACTGCTCCTCGAGCGCGGCAAGTTTTGAAAATTAATATGGCCTTTTTAGTCTAGTGTGGTGATTAGTTACTCGGAGGGTTTGTTTGTTGTTGTGGTTGATAAGGTTGTCACGATAAGATATTTATCGAGGGGTCATGTGGCACACTGACGGCCGAAACACTTTTGTCATATCCAATTATTGCTTAAATCGATAAACAGATGAATTTGAATATTTATACTTGTATTCGGCAGTATACTGAAAATCCAACACATTATGTAGGGTAGTGACCCCGGTATACTCGACCAGCTAAGAAAGAACTTGAATTCAAGCTATTACAAAAAATTCAGAAACATCTTTGTTTATACATTACCGGTTCTATTACACTTTAAATGTATTCTAGTTTTTGATAAAATGTTTATTTTTGCTTAAAATATTTACAGCATAATTATAATATATACATCGCGCTTTAAAAACGTTGTTTATTCTTTTTCATAGTTCCATAATTTAAGTTCAGCTATAAAAGATTGAATAAATATTAAATGAATGAAATTATTATATATTAATTAATCGTAATGATCATTACAACTAATAGTAGCTTTGGACATGGGTTGCCCGACCAGGTCCGGCCGATAACTAAAATTCAGCAAAAATTAAAAAATTCTAGTAGTCGAACGATAAAGATATATCGAAAACAATTTTGATTTTATGGTTCTTGAACTGTTTTAACATCAGAATTAAATGTTTAGATGGCATAGATGATTAAAAAATTACTAACCTAGCGATATTTTGTCTACGGGTTTATTGCTTAAAAGAAACTAGTCAAAGTGGCCGCGACTACTGGGGTCAGTCACTACCCTATTTAATGTTCTCCTGATCAAAAGTTCTAAATGAACCTGAGAGCCAAGAATCAAGCGTTATTAACATCATTGAGACTTGATCAAGAGAATATTAATAAATATAATGTATAATTGCATTTTTAGTCAATTCGACGGGTAGGCAATTTCCCATTATATGTGTGCGTGGTCCTTTGAATATTTGTGGCTCATTTAGGCATTCCTCAACATAAAATCGTGATTAATAATACTGTGATTTATAAGTGTGTAATAATAAAACAAGCAGATAAAGATTATTATTACTATAGAGGTATAATACAAAACTTATGTATAGCTAATGTGCAAAAGTTTCTAAATTGTTGATACAAATTTTTTTTAAAAATTTATTCCACTTCAAAAATACATAATTATAAATGAATCCGTAAAAAATGCTGACATTTGAACATTTTCTACCTATATAGTTTAATTTACTTGAGTAAAGTTACCACACCTGGGCATCCGCTTTTACAAATATAACTCCCTATAGGCACACACACACACACACAGACACACACATCTCTGTAAAATACTCAGAGTATAGAGCCCAGATTCCTGGCGATCCAGTCATCCTAGCGTTCAAGAAAATCCTAGCTCCGTGAGTCCCCACTCCCAACAAATGGCCGATAATACGAATCTGGAAGAACGTCGGCTCCCACAAGTAGGCGCCAGTAGCAGTTAGTACACATACAACTCGCGCATCTCAACAGGCTCTCATTCCACAACAACAACAACAACAACAAGAAGCTAATAATAAGCTCCGATTCATCGTGTTCCCTCCGCAGTGCAGATAGTATCGAAGTGATCGAACGATGCTCGCGATCGTCGTAACCGGTGGCGGCGGCGGCGGCTGCAGCGGGGCCAGCAGCGGCTCTCTGGCGACATGACGGTGTCCTCGGAGAGTAGAGGTCCTTGCACTGAAACGGAGAGGAAGAAAAAGAGAGGAGCCGTTCGCCGAGGTATAATGCGGAGAGAGCTGTGCACATAGTCTGTCTTAGCTCTTCGCTTCGCTGTGTAATAATAATAATCTCGCGGGGGACTTGGAGAGAGGCTTCGCGCGTTGTGTCATCGTTCGGCTATATTGACAGTCAGCTGATTCACGCGGACGCAGTTTTATACGTAGTTTCGAGCTTTTGTATTATCACCCTGTATATACGTATCTATGCATGACTTTTATCGGATTCGATATTCGTCATCGCCTCGTGTGCAGGCGGTCGTGTGTAATATTGTGCTGCTGCTGCACTCGCGCTCTCTCGCGCTGATAATGTTATATCTCGGTGAGTTGCTGCAGCCGCTGCAGGGCTGCAGTGCGAAAAACAATTTCTGCGAGAGTTCGGTGTATAGAGTGTCATAGTTGGAATAGCGACGAGGATGAGGCGCGCACAGTGTGCTGCAGGCATTCTTTCGAAAGTTCATTGTCGCGCGATAGGTAGTTATTTTTTTCTCTTTTTGTCGCGCTCTGCGTCTGTGCAGTCGAGAGTCCAGTCGAGAGAGTGAGTAATTATAACGTGACTTGTATACGCGGCAGGTTAGAATTCTGCGGTGTGCCGATCTCAAGTGGTGTTGTGTAAGATTTATTATATACGCTCCGGAGTCGCGAGTACTTATCTAGTGTTTCGTTGCGGATTTGTTTTTTTCCCTTCTGTCTCTGTGGCTTCTATTTATTGCGATTTATCCTAGCTGTGCACGGGGTGTGTGTAGTACGCGGTGGTACTCGGCAATAATACTTTTGCGCGTTAGAAGCGAAGCTTTGGATACTGATTTGTCGAGGAATACTTTAAAGTTTTCTTTTACCTTGAATTACTATAGCGATATCACGTGCAGATTACAGTTATTTTTCACGCTGATAGTGCGTGATTTTTTAGATTTTAATTATAAGGTTCTATAGTGGGCGTTTCTTTTACGTTTGGCAATGGATATTTTTTTGTTTAAAAGTAAAGTTGAAACAAAATTAATAGGAACTAAGAAACTATTCTTGTATTAAAATTTTGTTTGTGTTTCTAATAAAAGTATTAATTATTTTTAAAGGTTTTGGAAAATAACAAGTTTTACTTACTTTTTAATTCAATCACTTTGCTAGAAAACATTTGCTTGATTACACCTTTGTAGTGGATTTATGCTAATTAAATTACAGTTGACCTTGTCTGGATCAATAAATTCGTTCAATATTCAGGTTTGATTCATTACAAAGAAAAATTATCAAAAACAAATTCATTGTTTGAATAGCTTTAAAACTGTCCGTTATTTTAAGTCATATACTTCTTAATATTAAAAACTTCTAAGACAATTTCAAACTTCTATAAATGAAAGAGCTCTGTCATCATTAATAAGTACTTGTATTTGAATGTTACTGAAAAGGAATTGCAGGCCTGAAAATAGTACTATTTATTACCTTGAATTTTCTTTATGATGTAACAAAACATTAACTTGTGTTTTTTTTTTTAATACAGAGAAACAAAGCTACCAAGGAAAGAAAAGGATAATGTGATATCTTTGGAAATCTTCACAAAACAATGGCTACTTTTTGTCGACACTGGCGACTTTGGATATTGCCAGTATTGACATGCCTTTATGCGCTTCTCATCGTTATACTTGTTCCAATTTTGTTAGCTAATTCTATAAAAAATGGCTTCAAGAAGCAGGATCAAGGTGCTTTGGTCGGAGGAGCATTTGTTCTTTTGGCCCTTCCTATTGCTTTTTATGAAATCGTTCAACACATGATTTATTATACACAACCAAGACTACAAAAATATATAATACGGTAAATACAAGCATTTTTTTAATTATTAGAATTCTTGTAATAATTTTGACTTAAACTTCATCAAATTGTTATATTTTAATTTTCAATGGCAAATGATCTTCAAACTCTTTTCAAGCTTTCTTCAATCTTTTGTAGATAAAGTATCAAATAGGTACATGATTTCATTAATGAAATATGAAATTCTTTTACTGTTAAAAAATATTTTGCTTAAGGTAGTTCATACTTAATATTTTACTTTTTAATTTAAAATTTATTTAATACATTTATTAATACTTTTGCTGCAGTGGAAAAAATTGACTGTTTTGACAAGCTCTTTATATTTAGTAATAAATAAATTTATAAATACGTATCTGTGAAGTTTCAAAAGTACATTTTTTTTTTCTATTTGTATAATAGTTATAAAATCACTGAAAGACAATTTAGGGTTATCTTTTTAAGTTATTAACTCTCAAAAATATTTGCTTTTCAAGAAGCTATTTAACATACCAAATAATTGTTTTTATTAATTTTATTTTACTTTATTTTAGGATATTATGGATGGTACCTATTTATGCAGTTAATGCGGTAAGCTTTAATTTATACTTGAAATATTTTCGTTTTTACAGTTTTATAGCATATGTAAAATGTTTATTTTATAATTTTATTTTAGTGGCTTGGTTTAGTTTATCCAGAAGGCAGTATATATGTCGACAGTATAAGAGAATGTTATGAAGCTTATGTCATTTATAACTTTATGATGTATTTATTTGCTTATCTTAACGCCGACCACCAATTAGAACACAGACTGGAAATCGCGCCTCAAGTTCATCACATATTTCCACTGTGTTGCCTTCCTGACTGGGAAATGGGACGCGAGTTCATTCATATGTGCAAGCATGGAATTCTGCAATATACCGTCGTTCGGCCTATATCGACACTAATTTCATTGTAAATAATTATTTCATTACACTTTTATTTTACATTTTATTGAATTTATTAAATTTTATCATATGTCTTTCTTATTTTAGCATTTGTGAATTGAATAACGTGTACGGGGAGGGAGAATTTAGAGGAGATGTAGCATTTCCTTATATGATAGCTCTGAACAATTTATCACAGTTCGTCGCTATGTACTGCTTGGTCCTCTTTTATCGTGCCAATGCTGAAGCACTTAAGCCTATGAAACCCATAGGCAAATTTTTGTGCATCAAGGCTGTAGTTTTCTTCTCATTTTTGTAAGAAAATTATTTTCGTTTTATTTTTGATGATACGTTATTATAATATATTTGCAAAATATATAAGTCTACAAAAACCGTATAATTGCTAAAAATATTAAAATATACTCAAAATCTTGATTCATAACTAAAAATTAACTTCAGAATTACAATTCAATTAAAATCCGTTTTTTAAATAATTATTTTAAAATGTTATTCTTATACAATTTAGTATATGTATAATTCAATTTTATTTCATTTAATTTAATACAATGCAATTTAACTTATGTTTTTCAATTTATATTATATAATTTTTGTACTAATTTATTTTCGTGCTATCTTAATAATGTTGAACTGTAATATCACAAAATTATACATTTTTCAAAATTTTGACAGTCAAATAACAATTTTAATAATTTGGAATTTAAAATTAAAATATACAAACTTTAAATCTTCAAATTAACTTTTCAGCCAAGGAGTATTAATAGCAGTGCTTGTATACTTTGATGTCATATCAAGTATTTTCGATACAGATAATACAGCTGACATCAGACACATATCGTCCAAGCTACAGGATTTCTTAATTTGCATAGAAATGTTCCTAGCTGCTGTGGCACATCATTATAGTTTTAGTTACAAACCTTATGTTAATTTGGCCCAGAGTCAAGCTTGGTGGGATGCGTTTAGGTAATATATTTTGATTTTATTATTTAATAGTTATTTAACCCTCTAAACGCCAGACTACTTTGTCAGCCAAAAAATAATAATTTATAATAATTAGATTATCTGAACATGTTGAAATTTGTGTTTGTAATAGTTTTGGTTTGCTAAGTATGGCTAGAAGTATGTTTTATTAAACTTAGCATACCGCAGGGAGATTTTCGTAATTTTGCAAGAAAAGTTGACATTATTTTATTTATTTAACAACGTGTAAACCATAAATACGATTTTTACTTAGAACTATAGTTTTTTTTTAAGCAACGTGATTGTATACATAATGTTTAGATACATCCAATATTTACCTCTTAAATTTTACCAGCTGGTACAAGTTATGCGTATCCTATAAAACACACTCGTGGTTCAAGGGTTATGGTCAGTGTTATTATCTAGTCATCAGGCCGGATTTTTGGGGATTAAAGAAAATAATAGACTTTGTTTTACAACAATATTTTTATTTAAAGTTAACACTTAAAGGGTAATATTTTTTAGCAAAATATTGAAGAAATTAAATATAATAAGCAGAACTCCTTAAAGTTAAATCTTCTGAAATAAAATTAAAAAAAATAGTTAATATATGAATTTATTATATAGTAGAAGAATAAAGAATTTCATTTTTGCAAAAAACTATTTATTAATTAACAAAAAATAGAAAATTAGATAATCGACGTTCTGTTGTGTAAAAATACTTTGTTTATCTATTATACTAAATCTTATTGAATTATTTATCTGAAATAAATCAGCTTAGAAAAATTGTACTCTGCTGAAAACTGCTCTGCTCTGCTTGTAACCTGCGAAGCATGTTTAAAAAAAAGTATCCACAAGGGTTGCTTTTTATCCAAAATTTAACAAATGCTGGCTTTGTTATTTTTGAGACCGAAAACAGCCCTAGTGGTAACTTCGGCCCTTCTATCCAGGAGAGTCCATAGTTATTACTTCTTTATTTTGCATTATTTTATTCCGAAAAAATTACGACAAGTTATTCATTCAATATACGCGTTATTCTCTAAATAAACGATTTGTGTCGCTATACGTCGTTTGAAAAGAAAAAATGTGTTTAAAAATGTTCAAACGTTCTATATGCCATACTATACTGAAGAAATTAAAAAGCATTTACCACACATTCTCCTTGAAACGACGTAAAACGACTTAGGTCACATTTTTCAACCAAAGAATAAGGTAGAAAAGAAATTGCATGAAATTAAAAAAGAAAAATAGCTTTCTTAACACGCATCAACTCCCATCCCTCCTCCAGGCAAATGTGGGACGTCTCCGACGTGCACAACGACATAAAGGAGCACTTGGGCGTGGTCGGCTCCTCCCTGAGCCGTCGCATACGGGGTCGCAGCTCGTACCAGCAGACCTGGGGCAGCGCGAACGAGCGCACGTCCCTGTTACCCGAGTCACTGGACGCCGGTGGTGTCACCTCGTCCAAGAGCGCGCCGGCCGCCTCGTTCTCGGGCTACAATCATCACCAGCACCAGCAACAGGCTTCCAGCTCGAGCGAGTGCATCGATGCCGGGATCATGGACTGCAGCCCCGACGAGCTGCCACAGCCACAGCCGCAGCCGCATACGTCGAACAGCAGTGGCAACGTCGTCAACACGTAGCCGTCGCTGATAATTCCCATGACGAGCCGAATGACAAAGTATTCCTTTCGATGGACAGTGAGGGGGGATAACGGGATCGACGCGACTGCTTCCTCGTGCGTGGCTTTTTTCCTTTTATGGCTCCTCTGTATGGGTCATTGTCGAAGAAAAAAGGAGCTGTGCTGTCTTGCTTTTGACTATCCCTTTAAATGTACTTCTGAACATATGATAGAGGTCAAAGAATTTTCTACTTTTAAGATATTGCTTTAGTTTTAAAAGTCTAAATATTTAATGCTCGATTTGTCGTTTTCGTGGCATTTTTATTGTCATTTTCGTGGCATGTCTAATTCACACATTTGTTAACATTAATAGTGTGTTTAGACTTTCGGAACAAAAGGAATATCTTCTATTTCATCAATTATCTCGAATGTCACCGTAAAGCTCTGGCTATGTATCATATATGTAGTACAAATGCCAAATCTGTCATACAAATGGCACTAAAATGACATTGTCCAGCTAGACATTGTCATTTCCGTGTCATTTGTATTACAGATTTGCTTATTGCACTATATATGTAACGTGTAGCAAGATTTTTAGAGTAACATTACAGTAATTAATGAAATAGAAGATAATCATTATGTTTTGAAAATCTAAATATGTTATTAACGTTAACAAATGCGTGAATTAGACATGCCACGGAAAAGACAAATCGACCATTAAACTGGATTTATTCAGATTAAGCGAATATTTAGACTTTCAAAACTAAAGGAACATCTTTTACATGATGCATTATAAGATTCAAAAAAGATTTTAGCTCTGTCATATGTTCTGAAGTACAATTAAAGGTATAGCTAAAAGCAAGACACCAAAAGCTCCAATTTTTTGACAATCACCCGTATGTACTCGGTTTTGATTTATTTTGTAATCTTTTAATCCTTGGCTAGCCGGGTGAAATTCGGTCACGCGAGCGCCGACGATGTGGATGTTGTTTGTTAGAATGATAATGACAGTTATGGCGAGTCGCGAGGTAGATAAGTATGTGATATTTGATCGTGTCGACGTGATTATAAGTGATGAATGGGAACGAGGTTCTCGTTTAAATGGAGTGGCGAACGCGAGAGACATGATGTTAGGTCAATAACAAAAAAAAGTGTGTAAGTTTCTCAAAAGTGTTTATCACTTTCTTGAAATAGGTAAATTAGAAAGATTCACTTTTAGAACAAGTAATTTTCTTTTAATGCTCATAATCTCGTTTTTTTAAATTCTTGTTACGAATAATAATAACTAATTATTTTGCACCAATTCGTAGTAAATTAATGGGTTCAGTGCTGACAATATGTAAGAGTTTGCTAGCCTACTGTGCAACTGTGCTGAAGCTAATAATTGAATTATGAATATTTTTGTTTAATTGTTATTGTAAATACATTTTTATTTGCCATACCTTAATTTTTCTACAAATTTTTTGTTTTTTTGCATCATATACGGCATATACTAGAATTCAATGTAGCAATCAAAAGAATTTTATTCATGTTTCATTTCATTCTAGTACTTTAAAAAAAAACTTCATGAGCCATATATGTGTCACGTAGCACACAAGGAAAGAAAATCATGATACATATGAGGATGGCGACCTAGCAAACTTTTACCAGATGGCAGCACGGTGAAATAAGACTCCAACCAATAAGAAGCGGCGATCCCTACGCTCTGGTTGGTTGGAGTCTTATCTCGCTCGCGTCATCTACAGGCCCGAGGTTGGCGCTCGTCATCCTCATAGGACTCATGCCGCACTGAACCTGTTAATACATTTTTATACATTTAATTATATTTGCATAAATGTTTTACATTGAAATTGTATATTCTAAAATATAGTGACTGATAATACTACCTTGGCAGCTAAGGGTTATTTCTGTTTTTCAATGGCAAGAAGTTGCTTTTGTGATAAAAAAGCAGAGTCAAACTTTTATTGTAAATAAGTCCAATCCATCAAATAATTGTAATTATAGGAAATTGACGCGTGTATGGGACATATTGAATAGAGATACTCGACGTCAGAAACAGGTGATTAGGTGATTTGATAATTGTTTTTCCGTAGTAAAGTAATATTAAATCGCATTACCAATGATATTTTACCAAATATTGTACATACCTAAAACGTTTATACATAGAACACTGCGTCAATAAAAAAATATTTATATAAAAATACATTGTGTTGAAATTTATAACATATCAGGTACATTCATAGCATGTACATAACGAGTAATACATAAATCTGTACAGCAGCTTATGAATATTTACAGCTTTCTTGAAATTACGATCTTTTCCGTTTATTGTTTAAAAGATTTGAATATAAATGTTTTTGGTATTTTCTTAAATATGTAAATTAGTTATTTAAGTAATTTTTCTTAGGAACAATTATAATGAAAGTTTAAATTATTTTTTTATAATAATAGTAGTAAACAAATAAATATTTTTCTAACTGTACTTGACATTTTTTGAAAATAGTAGAATAGAAGTGAAAAGTTTTGATTTTTCATTTAGTGATAAGTTCCTGATTTGATCAAACTGTTTATTACTAATGAAAGGAATAATATTATCCTGTTTGGTAGTTTTCTAACGGCTCTTATTTTGATACCCCTTAAATAAAATTTGAATAATCAATAACTTATTACTAAATTTAGTTTTATAGACATTATATACTCCATCTTTATGCTACTTTATGCTGATGTGAACATGAATTCGTTAAATAAAATACTGAGAATTTTTGTACAATTGTCACTTTTTATTGTTGATTCTAATAAAACTTTATGCAAAATAATATTCTTGGTGAATGTGCTTAATTGTGAGATGGTCTTCTGTTGTTAACATTTCTGTTTCATTTTTGCTTTGAACTATTTAATTAACTTATCCATTCAGTTTATTTAAGTTAAATTTGTTTCTCAAAATGAATGTTGAAGATTATCTTGCTTTCATTTTAAAATAATTGGTAAACAAACATGCTTTCTGCTTTTAAGTGCAAACACGTCCTCTCCTTATAAATAATATTTTTATCTGAATTAATCCTGTGGATATAGTACGCAGTGCAATTTTTATTCTTAATTTTTTTGTGAATAGTTTTGCAATTTTTTTTTTAATTACATATGCGGACATTACTGACCTTAACCAGGTAGCGGGTTGCAGGCCCGATCTCTGATATCGAAAAATTAAATTGTATATTTTAATTTAAAAAATTTAAATATTTATCACAGTTTAGGTTTTGATAAATCTAATTTATAGTTTTTTTTTACGTTTCAAATGTCATTGAAATTTGTTCTTTAAAATTAATAAAGACGTGGTCTTTCGTTAGTTAATTATATATGCATTAATAAACTATCCTGGTAGAAAATTATTTGCGATAACGAATGTGCTATATTGATGGGTTTGAATATTACTGCAGCATCTACTTAATGAGCGTTTTCTAAAATGGAAAATAGACATATAGATTGTTGTTTGATAAGAAAATGGTTTTATTTTGTCAATATTTTTCTAAAACAAATTTTAAAAAGTATTAATAGCAACTAATCATAATAATCTCATTGTTACATTAGATAAGACTTATTTATCAACACAATAATTTAAAAAATCATAAATTTGGAAATGAGTATATTTCAATGTTATCTTATCTGTAAACCTGAACCTTTATTTTTCATTAAAAATATAATTGATTTTTAAAATTAGTGATAAATATGAAATAAAGCTTTATTACATTACTTACAGTGGTTATACCGTTGCTATTTAATTAACTATCAGAAAAAAATTATAAAAGAAGCTTGTAACGAATCTATAATATAAATAATAAAGTATATTAAAGAAGGGTACTTAACCAAATGGAAATTCATTGGCATTTAGCTTCCTCCAACCTTATTAAGAATTGTTTCTATATATATTTATTTGTTCTATCTACTTCTGCGTTGAAAAGTCAAACCGACAAGTCCTTTTTCTTAAATGACGAGATAGATTTAAACTTTTAAATTACCATTCAAACATATGCAACAGTATAATTTATATTATGAAAAAATAATATTTTTGATACTTAATTCGAATTCCGAATATTTAATACAAATGTAATATTTCTACCTCATTTTACGATAGTAAAAAATAACAAAATCGGTTAGCTAAATAGTTTTATTAATATTAATCCATTTCTGGATCATGCCAAAGACAATTCGTTAAATATATATATATATATATATATATATATATTTTATTAAGTCCTTCTTATCCGTATACCCTTTCGGGTTTTTACAGGATACTTCCACCACCTCTGTGTGCAGGTATTTGATCATAATACTCCACCTTAACGGGACGCCGGATATCTCTGTCCTTCTCTAATTGAGTTTTCATTCATAATTTTAAGAGAAATCATTTTTTTGAAAAAATAATAGTTGTCCCCGCTTCGTTTTATAGTAATCTAAATATATTTCCAAGCTGGGTTCATATGATTGTTTTGTTTTTGAGAAAACTTTGACAAACTTAGAATATAAAGGTTAATCTCCACGTAGTTGGCCCTCATAGTGTGTCAAAGTTTTCTCGAAAACAAAACAATCATATGAACCCAGTTTGGACATATATTTAGATTACTACATAACGAAGCGGGGACAACTATTATTTTTTCAAAAGATTGACTTCTCTTAAAATTATGAATGAAAGCTCAATTAGACAAGGACAGGTCCTTGTCTAATTGAGTTTTCATTCATAATTTTAAGAGAAATCATATTTTTCTTTAAATAATAGTTGTCCCCGCTTCGTTTTATAGTAATCTACATATATGTCCAAGCTGGGTTCATATGATTGTTTTGTTTTCGAGAAAACTTTGACACACTAAAAGGGCCAACTACGTGGAGATTAACCTTTACATACTAAGTTTGTCAAAGTTTTCTCGAAAACAAAACAATCATATGAAACCAGCTTGGACATATAATTAGGTTACTGTAAAACAAATTGGGGACAGCTATTATTTTGTCATTAAACAATTAACTTTGTAAATAAATAACGAAATACGTGTGTAGGATAGTAGGAATCTACTGTCGGTATCCGACGTCTCCTTAATTCCCAACACTGATCCCGCATTCGCCCAAGTTACCGACAGTGCAGATTTCTACCTATGCCGATAACCTGTAACGAAGGAAAATCCGTAGAAAAAACGTCCGCTACGACCAGTGCGCATTCTGAGTTCTTTTTCCGGCAGGACACAGAGAGAAAAGATCCTCGATCTGCTCCCGCCGGGAATCTATTCTATTCTATTTGTGGTTAGTGGCGCCAGAGGTCTGTACAGCCATCAACAAGCGGTGGCATGCGACGCATGCGTAGAAAAAGACGAGAGATTTGAATTGATGAGTGTTCCGAATTTCGGGAAGCCCGCGACCTGAAACAAAAAAAAAGAAAAAAACATCTCCAAGGCCCTCCCCTCAGGTCCGGGGGAGACCCCGGGCCAGGGGGGAGGGCAGCAGGGAGAGACTGGCGACAAGCCCCGATCTCCTGTGAGGGAGTCGTGCCACGAAAAAAGAAATAGTAAGAAGAACATGCGGAGTGTTAAAAGGGGGCAAGCCGAAGAGACGGAGAAGGTAGCAAGGCGGGAGTTAGATGTGGAGGTCACAGTCAGATAAGAAGCGAAGAAAGATTTCGATTATATCAGAGCGAGGTTCGTACAGAAAGGAGGAGGTAATGAATGGGGGGGGGGGGGGGGGGAGGGAGTTTGAGTTTGGCGAGGGAGCGGAAAAGGCGAGAGCGTTGGGAATTAAAGCGTGGGCAGGCCCAGAAGAGATGATTGAGGTCCTCGTCGTCTTCACCGCAAGGGCAGAGGGACCAGGTAACAAGGTTTTTGCTGAAGAGGATAACAGCGAGACTGTAATGGTTACTACGCATACGGCAGAAAGCGGTAATGGAGGTACGGTTTAAGAGCATGGAGTGAAACCAGGGATTTCAAGAGGCACGACGGTAGTTGGAGAAATAGTAGCAGCCAGTATTAGGGCGGTAAAAGTCGAGGTAGTTATTAAATTCGGGTGGGCGAGGGGGTAAAAGTCTGAATATGGGAGGGGAAAGTCAAGAGTGATACCAGTACTAGAGGCTTGCTTGGCAAGGAGATCAGCCCTTTCGTTGCCGGGAATTCCTATGTGGTTGGGCTTCGGCCGTGGCGATAGAGGCGTGAGAAGAAATCCTGAAGCAAAGGTTGAGATTAAGATCAGGGGAGTGGATAGCAAAGCCAACATAGGAGTCAATGTTGGTCTTGAAGCCATCGGCGTAGAAGGCGACAGAGGAGGAGAGGAGGTCGGGAGGAGAGCCTAAATTCGTCGACTGGATTGGGAGAACGCTTGATAGCGCGGCCCTCGTCCAATGTGACGTCAGGAGAGAAGATTTGGGAGTGGAGAGAATATGTGTAACATGGAAGGACGTCTGAGGAGTGGATTAGGCTGCGGTACCTTCTGAGGCGGGCGTAAGCGCGAAGGACGGGGAGCTCGAGGAGATTGAGAGTTGCGATTGTTGAGAGTGGTGAAAAGAGAGTCGATTGACTCTAGCGTAGGGTTATTTTGAATGGCGAAGGCGCGAAGGATGAATCTGTAGGCCAGTTTTTTAGGACGAAGAGAAAGAGGAAGTTCGCAAGATTCTGCGTATACTATACGGTTAGGGGTGGAGCGACGGAGACCAAGACAGACTCTGAGGGCTCTGCACTGCGCCACCCCTAGTTTATCGCGGAGAGATTTCTCGCGCGGAAGGAGTGTAATAGAGCCGTAGTCGAAGGAACGTAGGACGAAGGCTTTGTATATTTGGAGGAGAGATTGAGGATGCCCGCCCCACCAGGTACCGCAGAGGAAACGGGTGAGGTTGATGTGAGGAGTACATCTTTTGAGGAGGTGGTTGAGACGAGAAGACCAGGCGAGCTTCGAGTAAAAAATAACCCCTGATGGAGTTTGACGTGGGATGATGGTTTAATGGTTTGGTCGTGAAAGGTGAGGGAAACGTTGGATGTATCAGTTTGTTTGCGTGTGAAGATAGCGAGTTTAGTTTTTTCGGGGGCAATGGGGAGACCTAGGGAGAGAAAGTAGGAGGCGATCTTGTTAAGGCTGTTTTGTAGAACGGAAAGGCAGAGGTTAGGGGAGGTGACGTAGAGAGTGACGTCATCGGCAAGAAGGAGATAATTGCAGTTAAGGTCGATGTGTTCGGGAAGTTTGTGCGTGTAGATGTTGTAACCTGTAGAGCTGCAGCAGCAGCCTTGAAGGACACTTTGGAGTGACTCGAAGGGGCCCTGGATCTCGCCGCCAACGTTAAAATGAATGGACCTGGAAGAGGTAATGTTATAAAAAAATTTGCAGATTTGCCACGGAAGGCCTAAGTCGCGAAGAATGTGAGCGAGAATGCCAGGGTCGACACCGTCGAAGGCACTCTTGATGTCAAGAAGAAGGGCTACAGTGTAGGCGTTATTAACGAAGCCGGAATAGATAGAGCAGGTGAGGATGGAAAGATTGTCAGCACAGGATCCGTGCTTGCGGAAGCCAAACTGGAGGGGAGGCTGGATTTGGTATCTCTCCAGCCACCAGTTGAGCCTGCGAAGAACTAGCCTTTCAAAGACTTTAAGAAGGGATTGAGCGAGAGAGATAGGACGAAACTTGCCGGTGTTGCCTTTGGGGATGAAGAAAACAATAAATTTTTTCCAGGAGGAGGGAGATTCGCCCTTCATGAAGAGATCGTTGAAGATGGCGAGTAAGGAGACAAGGATGTGTTTAGGGAGGTGGGAAATAAGGAGATTGTCGATTTTGTCAAGGCCGGGAGCCGAGTTGGGTTTGGCGAGGCATTTATCGACAGAGATTTCTAGTTCAGAATAGGAGAAGGGTTCACAGAAGAAATCTAAAGTGGTGGGAGAGGGGGTGAAAACTGTGGGGAAGTTAGAATAAAAACAAGAGGGAGGACAGATGGAGGGGATGAGATCCATTTGCGCTTCGACATTCGCGGTGTTATTGCGAGCTGCGGAAGGGCCGAGGTTGCGATGTTTGAACCTCTTGACCAAATCCCAGAAGTGTTTGGGGTTGGAGTGGGGGGAGAGAGAGGCGCAAGTGTCTTGGAAAGATTGTTTCTTGCATCTGTGAAAGGTGGCTTTAGCGTGGTCTTCGGCAACAGTGAGTTCGTGATAGAGATTACGGTCGCGGCGGAAGTTTTTGAGAGTGGTTTTCCTGGCAGACTCGGCTGCGGAACAATCTTCGTTCCACCAGGGAGGTTCGGGAGGTTTGGGAGTTTTCTTGGAGGAGTGGGAGGTAGGAACAAGATCGTTGATGGAATGGAGGATAGCTGAGGTGAGAGCCTCATATTTGACGGAAGGAGAGGAGTTTGCAGGGAGATTGTCAAGTGAGAAATTGGAGAGCGAGTCCTCAAAAGCAGACCAGTTCTCCGGGGAGAGTCGGCGGTAATTGGACGGTGAGAGCGGAAGGAAGTAAATGGGGAAGGAATGCCGATAGAAATGAAGATGGGGTAATGGTCGCTTAGATGATTATCTTCTAGGACAGACCATGAGCAAATGGAGGACGAAGGCGAGGTCGACACAGGAGGGGTTGTCGGGGTTGGGTCTGTTGTGGTAGGTAGGAGAGCCGCGGTTGATGACCAGGAGGTTGTGGTCGGTGAAAGAGGAGAATAGATAGTCCCCCAGGTCACAGGTGTGACTGCTGCCCCAGGCGGCATTGTGGCAATTGAAATTGCTTGCCAGAAAGATAGAGTTGTAGGAGGAGATGGATGCAAAGAAGTGGTGAAGGTGGGAGTGGTCGATGGGCGAATTAGGAGTTGTAGGTTTTGACTAGGTTGAAAGGGATATTATTACGAACGCAGATGGCTGTGCCGCCTCCCCTGCCCGCCGGTCTGGCTTTGTGGGCCACAACGAAGCCATTGAGCGAGGCAGAGTCGTCGGGGTTGAGCCATGTTTCGCAGAGAAGAATAACGTCGTAGTCCTTGGAAATGTCTTGGATTTGTGATTTGCGCTGCCTGAAGGAGAGGCAATTCCATTGGAGGATACTGAGATGTTTAGGCTGATGTGCAGTAGCCATTATTAGGGGTCAAGGGGGAGAAGGGATGGAGGCTCGAGCAGGCATTTGAGATTTGAGAAGCAGCCTCGGAGTGTCCAAGGGAGGAGATTAAGGGCAGGAGAGTTTGAAATGTGAGATTGAGAATAAAACTGATAATAGGATTTTGGTCGGTGGCGGGTGAGAGGGAAGAAGCGTTTGCGGAGTTAGTAGTGTCTGAGGACTGGAGAGAATTAGTCGGTAGGAGAGAATTAGGATGAAGCGGAGGGGGGAGGTGGAGGGCGCCTGTTGCTGTTGAAGACTGGCTGGGAGCGGAGGGAGGTGGAGGAGGGTTGGCGACGGGGTTGGAAGCCTGGGGGTTGGGAGTGGGAGATGGGGGAGGAGGAGTAAAGGGAAAGGGACTTGGGTGTGGCACCTCAGTTTGGTTGTGAGGTGACATGGAGGGGGGTCTGAAATGATGTGCAATGGAGGCGTGGGAGGGCGAAAGCGAGGAGGAGGGGGAAGGGTTTGATAGGGAGAGAGGAGAGGGGGAGTTGAAAAGAGAGACATGGGAGGCGTGAGGTGGCTAGAACGTCGTAAGTTAGGAAAGCAACGAGAGTTGTGTGAAGGGGGGTTGGTGTACATAACGTGAGGGAGAGCCTCAGCGAGCGAGAGGTTATGAGTAGCTGCGTAGGACCGCAGCGTATGTTGGAATTTCCATTCAGAGCAGAACTTGTCTTTGCCCTACTGAAACAAGTCACCTGATTATCACCTGATAATCACCTCATTTTCACCTGATAATCATGCCAAAACGTCAGGTGATAATCAGGTGATAATCATCTGATAATCATTTGGATATTTGAATGTTGCAAAAACTGAACATTTGTAAGAAAGTTTCACAAAAGAAAAATTCAGACGCATCATACAAACATATAAGAATCAAGTGTTAATGAACAATCACTTAGAATTAGTTATGGAAGATGAAAGTAATTTGAACGATACACCAAATAATACAAACCTAGATTGTAAAGTTCTATTGACTGATTTTCACAAAGTAGCTACAAATGAAATAAAAGGTATGTCAAGTAGTGAATTAAATGAATAATTTTAACAAATATCACAATTTTTTATTGAAATCATTGTATTTTATGCCTCACTTGTGATTTAAGGAAGTACCCAAGTAAATAAAGCTAAGGTGCCCGTAAGTCGAAACGTAAATGTTTTTATTTTTTGATTTTGTCATACTGATTTATGGATAGCTAAATCATAATATATAATATAGCTAAAAAACATTGAACGCTGAGATATTGTTAAAAAAAATTGTGGTACAAAACAACTGTCTAATCAAGAATTAGCACTTAAAAAACATCATTAGATAATACCCCTAACTCATAAAATTAACCTAAAAAAATTAGTCAAATCAGCTTCTGCATGAAACTTTTTATTGTTAATCAGGGCAAATATGATTGTTTAATTTACACGGATAATTGTTATTGGTTTATCTAAACAGTTCATTTAACATTGTAATTTTAAAAAAGAACGAAAATTAAAAAATGCTCCGATTTTACTATTGATTGTGGCACGAATCCTTGCATATCTAGTAATAATATATGCAATAAATAATTTTATATTACAAAATAATTGCTTGTAATCATAGAATACCAGATTCAATTATACACCAGTCGACTACACTAAACAAAAAAGAATATTAATAAAATCTAAGAAACTAAAATATTACAATTTATTTGAGTTTAAAATTTTAAAAATATATCAAGTTATAGTTTTGCGAAATATTGAAATAATAAATTATTTAACTTATATTTTACAGAAACAAATTCTACGTCTACACTAAAAAATGTAGAAGCGAATGAAAGTTGCAATAATTTGATGTCATTGTCCAAACCTATTTTGTCGAATTGCCATGAAAGACTCTCAAGCATTGCACATGATAACCATACTGTACTAAAATCACAAAAAGCAAGAAAAACATTTGCAAATCCATCACAAAAAGTTTCAGCCTCTCCAAATAATAAACAACAAACTTCAACACTTCTTTCACCAAGTGCAAACTCGCCTACTCTTAATAGTCCTAATGTATCCGATGCCTCCTTAACATCATCCGCAGAAAGACAAAGGTTCCAAGAAAGACTTGCACGTTTGAAGGAAGTTTCTCCATCAGAGAAGGAATCGGTTGATTCCCAACAATGTGGAACACCAAAATCTAGTCAGAAAGAGATTTGCACGTTTGCAGAGACCAAAGACGAGATTAGCATTACAAGATCGAACAAATCAACGTAGTCATTCGAGGTCACCACATAATTCCCAAGCTGATGACATACAGGAGAATAACGAAAGTAATCATTCGAGATCACCACATAATTTTTCAGTTAATGATACACAGAACAACAGAAGAAATTTAAATCTGCCTAATAAAAATAGTGCACCAAATGAAGGAGGCCAGTTGAATGAATCCAATGAGGCGGCATCATCTAGTAACAGTGGTAGCTAATTATTTTTTAACAACTTAATACTTAATAAATAATTTTTGTTTAACATTTATTTTATAAATTTTTCAGAAGCTGATGAAGCTTATGAAGCTGTTGAAGCTGATGAGAAAGCGGAGCAATGTAAATATTTGTACACATACAAAAGAAAATTGTACAAACAGTACAAAAAGAAAAAAATTGATATGAAACAACATATCGAAGAGCATTATAAGAGATACGAAAGTGTTGATGATAACGTATGTATAATTATTTATTTATATATATATATATATATATATATATATATATATATATATATATATATATATAAATAAATAATTAACAACACTTGTAAATAAAATGTTTAATTATTGTCTGAACTTTTTAGATTTACCTTGGTGAAAAAGGCAAAAAAAAACATGCCTGAAGGATATGAACTAAATCTTTGTTCACCACGAAAATTGAACTTATATCAAAGTACGTATATTATCATCTATCATGTCAATTTTATAAAAAAAAACAAAAATATTCACACACGTTACAGCTACATTCATGCACCCATTCATGCCTATAAATACATTCGAACTGGTTGCTAAAATTTTATTCTGTATGTAAAACCTTATAAATATAAATAAAATAAAAATAAAAATAAAAATAAATAGGTGAAAATAAATAAATAAATAAGAAAGTTACACAATAAATAAAATAAAATAAAAAATAAATATATAATTAAATAAATAAATAAATAAATAAATAAATAAATAGATAGATAGATAGATAGATAGATAGATAGATAGATAGATAGATAGATAGATAGATAGATAGATAGATAGATAGATAGACAGATAGACAGACAGACAGATAGATAGATAGATAGATAGATAGATAGATAGACAGATAGACAGACAGACAGATAGACAGAGAGACAGACAGACAGAGAGACAGACAGACAGACAGACAGACAGACAGACAGACAGATAGATAGATAATCCCGTGATCAAATCTTCAGATTTGGTAATTATGAAATCTTATCTTTTTCCAGTTAAAAGAATCAATGTAACTATACGAAAACAATGTTGCGAGTAAGTTACAAAGAAAAAATAGACATATACCTTAAATAATGAGAACCAATTTTTTACAGCCAAAGGTGGTTCAACAAATTAGTTCAAATTAATCCAGAACAAAAACAAGCTGTATTTAATATTGTGCGTAAATCTGCCTTCCCTGCGCCATATATATTATACGGCCCACCAGGAACAGGAAAAACTGCAGCTTTGGTCGAAGCTGTATGTCAGGTATTGCAAAATATAAAAGTATATTCAGTAATGAATAGTATCAATAAAATATGTATAAAATTCAGCTTTTAATCAATCTCTTTTTTGAAGATATAAATATTTTCTTTAGTAATATCATTGCTAATATAATTTATTTATAATAATAATTCTAAGAAAATTAAGATTACTTTTTTCTTCTAAAGATCTGGCATAGCACATCAACAAATATCTTAATATGCACTCCATCAAATGCAGCTTGCGACGTTCTTACAAAGCGTTTATTAAATTATATTCCAGCTAAAGATCTTTATCGAATATTCAGCCAATCTAAAGCCTAGTGAGTTTTCATCATAATAAATAACATTGCATTAATTATTATTTTTAATTTAAATATAGAATTAAAATTATATATGCATTTACCTTACTTTGCTCTATCTTGTATACATTTTATTTCATAGTTCGAAAATAGATGAAGATATTAAAGAAAGTTGTAACTATAATGATGGATGTACTACATTCAAAGGAGAAGTTATTTCCACTAAAAGAATCGTAATTGTCACTTTATGTACATGTACAAGGTTATTATTATTTTTATTTGACATTTAAATGTTTTGTTTTATGAGTGTTTGTCACATATATTGATAGATAGATACATAGATAGATATACATTTTGTTTGAACAAAGTCAAAATATAGCACAAATTACATCTGGTACCTAAAAATGATGTTTAACACCCGTAGTTTTGTCTCACAAGTTCTTGAGGTCAATATATGACCGTTTGTATTAAAAATACGCGTTTTTTCAGTAAAAAAATTATACCTATACTTCGTATCATAATTCTGCAAGTATTTTATCTAGAGAAATGCTGTAATATGGTACAAAAAGTCATCTAAAAGAACTTTATTTTAAGCTTGCTTCATATATACATATTATTCTGTTGCAAAATTATGACCAATCAAAAATGGAAGTCCTTTAATTTTCATGCATTTCTCGTCATCATTTTCTATTGTTCATAAGTTTTCATCAGAATAATATTTATATATGAAACATAGCTTAAATTAAAACACTTTTCGTCGAATTTATTATCTCATTACATTATTTCTCTAGCAAAAAAAAGATTCGCCTTCGGTTCGTACTTGCTCGCCTTCGATTCGTATTACAAACCTCACACCTGGCGAAAAAAGCCTACTTCTCCCATGGCATACAATATACTATTATCGGCTCATAAGAATCATTTCTTTTTTTAGTAATACTTTACATAATTTCTTTGTACAAAAAATAATGCGATTTAATTCAAAAAGTTCATAAATAAGGTTTGGCATCAGATCAGGTCAAGAAGAGGAATCGAAAGAATCTGAAATATGTATGAACAACTTGTAGCATATCAATTATGTCTGATTATTGCCCCTAAAAGATCATACTTGTCAGACCATACAATTATGAAAATTTTACTATGATAATTATAAATCGTTAATACAATAAATTGCATGATAATTTATTTTTTCAAGGTTGATATTCTTAAATCTAAAAGTCGAGTACTCTTATGTATTTATCGACGAAGCAGGCCAAGCAATTCAACCGGACTCTTTAATTCCTCTTAATCTTTTAAATCGTCTTGGAAGTGACAAATATCAAATTATTATATCAGGTGATCCTCAACAATTGGGACCTGGAATAAGATCAAAGCTAGCAGAGCGAATTCTAGGTAAGAAAATAATAAGATTTTCCATAAGATCCCCATTTAAACTTTACCATTCACAATAATGTTCTTATTAAATTTTTATGTCATAAGGGCAATCAATTTTAGAAAGATTGATGAAATGTGAACCTTATAAAAAAATTGTGGGAAATTCGTACAATCCGTGTTACATTACAAAATTGATTCGAAATTATCGAAGTCATCCGGAAATTATTTGTGTTCCAAATAAGCTGTTCTATAATAATAATTTGATCGCTTGTAATAAAAATATTATTTTTACCATGAAATTCCCTGTTATACTCCATGGTGTCAATGGATTAGAAGAAAAAGTATCTAATTCAAAAAGGTAAACAATAAATTTTGTATAAAAAAACTATAATCAATATTTAAGTAATTCCACGCAATTCGAGCAAAGTCAATTTTTCAAATTTTCATTTTTTTTAAATTAGTGCTAACACATGATCCTAAAATTAGCATCTAATAATTTAAAACTAAATGCCCCTATTGTGAGGAAAATTTCCAAACGGGTTAATATTTTCCAAAATATTACTGATATACTTAGGTAACCTTCTAAAAGAGACTATACAGTTTTAAAATTCGAATTAATTCGAATTAATTCGCCTGGTTAAGACCTACCGATGGCGCCGTCCGTGCGGCCAGTTTGGGAAGCTTAGGTAGTGGGTTAAGAGCATAAGAATGCATAGTGAAAATGAAAAATAACGCCAGAAAATAGATTTAAGACTAAAATAAGTACATATTGCACTATTATTTAATGTATTTAAGATTTTTCATTACATACATTACCAAAAAAATACTAATTTAAATTTATAGCCAAGATTCTTGAATAACTTAAATAATATTTTAATGGCTGAATTTGATGTCTGAAACCTCTTCTTTGGTAATATTCTCCATTTTCACTATGTATTCTCATACTTTTGACCCACTACCTGAGCTTCCCAAAGTGGCCGCCACGGTGACGCCACCAGTAGGTTTTAACCAGGCGAATATAATATACCAAAATAATTGAATTTTTGTCACCCTCTAACGAATTCGAGTGACGGAACGTCACTGAACGTGTTTTTTAATTTGTAATATCCTTCAATGTAAGTATATATAACATTAACCTTCGGAGTACCGAAATGGGATATTTGGAAACTCCAGGCCTATTTTCATTAAATAAAGAGCAAACCGGGCCAAAATCAGTTCCTAAAAGGTTTTTTTTCTAAAATGTTTCATTTTATTAGTTTTATTAATTTGTTATAATTATAATGTTTATTTTTCTTGGAACTCCCTAAGCCTGAGTTTTTTGGGCCAAAGATCGTGTATCTGAGATAACATTCTTAAAATTTAAATGTCGGATCCAATGATAATTATCAGTAACCCAAAAACCTCTTGATCAGAATTCTGAAGAAAATACACATTATTATTATAACAAATTAAGAAAAATAATTAAAAATAAATCATTCTACGTTAATATATTCGCTATACTGGATGCGTCATTTTGCAACACCGAAAACACTTTGAACACATTTTTGTCCATTATGCTTTTTATCAAGTAAAAATAGGCAGCTGGGATTTTTAAATACCACATTTCGGTATTCTGCGTAACACCCAGATTTCGGTAATCGGAAGGTTAATTATAAAGAATTAGATACTCGCACATTTCGCTAGTCGAAATCCTCCGAGGGAGTATGCGTTATAAACTATTGCAGATATTGTGAAATATTTTTAATCTTATAAATACTGTTGTAAAATCGAATCGTATACTCATGTGTTTAGCACCAGCCAACAACCGAGTTATAATAGGAGTCCGGATACATCCATATAATTAAATATATTATTTTATATTAAGTAATTAAATGGGAGCGTGTTTCTTTGTCTTAAGTATAATTATTGATTCTTAAGAATCAACCATTTATATTTATTTTACAAGTATACAATATTACAGTTAATATAATAATGCGGAGATAAGAAAAGTCTTGGATTACGTAGGTAATTTACTTAAATTTAAAGTAGGAGACAAACTATTCGAAGAAGAAGACATTGGTATAGTGACTCCATTTGCTCTTCAGAGTTCAAAATTGCGAAAAGAGCTGCATAATAAAAAACTGAATGGCATTACCGTAGGGACGGTTGAGATTTGCCAGGGACAAGAGAAAGAAGTAATAATCATATCCACTGTCAGAACCAAAACTTTCATTCATGACGACCGAAAACACATTGGATCTTTATCAAATCCGAGGCGTTTCAACGTTGCTCTAACGCGAGCAAAATCGCTTCTCATTGTTGTGGGAGATCTTAATGTTCTTGAAGAGGACACGAACTGGCGTTACTTTATCAATTTTTGCCAGAGGAATAATGCATGTGTTGGCGTTCGAAAAGAATTAAAAAGCAAACGAAACCTCTGCACTGAAGATATTGACGTAAAAAGCCGAAATGCAAAATCAACGGATTTGTTCAACCCTACACTCAAGATTCTGAAAATCAGTAATTTGTTTTGTTTAATTTGTTTATTTATCACTGAACCTCTAATTGCAGAGCAGAACGTTTGAAAAGGAAATGCAGACCAAGTGAAAAGTATGGAAATCCTACTCTAGAAGTACAATCTGCTGTACGCTTGAATGCGCAGAGCATGTAATAATCTACTTCCGACTTTGACTATATCTCCGACGGACGTTGATTGAATCAGGCACTGGGCAGTAAAATTGTAGAAGTCTTATGACAGCAAAAGGGTAAACAGAAATTGCAGCAGAACTACGAGAGAAATTTGAGGCAGCCACTTTGCGTCTGAATTACGGCAGACTTGTGGCAGACTTGTTGCGAACAAGTGCAGATAAGGAGTTTGAATATTAACATCCACATTAGGCAAAATTGCGGCAGCTAAATTGCGGATTCAGTCATGCAGCAGAATTGAGGCTTCCGAATGGAAAAGGGCGCATAGTGCGATTTCACAGGATAAGTATTGTCCGACTAACCAATTTTGAATATTGTTCGAAATCAAATTTTTATAATTGATAAGTAAGGAGATTTATATATAAAATTTTGTACTCGCGCAGTAATATTCTCGTTATATATCAAACATAAACATTTAATTTCGAGTAGTGTTCAAAATTGGCTATTCGGACAATACTTATCCAGCAAAATCGCGCTATGAGCCCTTTTCCGTTCGGGAGCCTCAATTATTACAGTAAAATATAACGTGCAGAAAAAGATACATATATTGCAAAGTATTGCAAGTTTCCTTCGCAATTTTACTGCAATTCTACGGGTACGTACGCATCTGCACTTTAGCTGCCACAACTCTGCCGCAGGTAATTAAGTTTCAAAATACCTACCGCAAATTTCTTATTGCAATTCTGATGCAATTCTTGTATACGTGCACCTTAACTACATATCACAAGTCTAGTGTAATACTGACGCAAATTGGTTGATCAAAACTTTCATAAAACTAAAATATTTGAAGAAAAGGATGTGTGACCACCCAGCGCTGTTTTCTTCCTAAAGGTTATTTTCAGTACTACAAACTGTTTACAAAGTAATAGTATAAACGAATATGGTTTGAATTCTACAAAATTGGCTTATAGAAATCAACCTTGTGCTATGTATTATTTTAAAGGTATCTGACTCATATTGAGTGCATCATCATAATTTTCCCCACGTTGTACCATGTTTCTCTATAATATTTGAGCTAGCTACAGTGACCTACATGGCTTTTAGTTCGAAATTTCTTGTTTTACGAACGGGGTGCCAGTGGTCGATTTCAGCCCTTATAGGCCTAACTTCCAAAATTTTGCAAAGTGCCTCAATCAATTAACTGCCGGCAGAAACGTAGTCAATATCGGAAGCAGAACGCGTACGGTGTGCTGCGATTTCTGTGAATTTTATGAAAGCAACAGACTTGCGAAAGGTATTTTACCAAACTAGTATATTCTTAAAGAGAATCATTTTCACCTAAGCCTTTAAATAGGGAACCAACTGGTTTTTTTTATTTCAAAATTAAATGGGAATGTTTCTTTAGACCTAAAATTTGATTTTTAATACCTTTTTTAAAACCCTTAAAATAAATAACAACGTTACTAATTCAATGTTTTTAGCGAAAATGCTTCTTTCTCAAAATATTTCACGATTTCCATACTTTTTACTTATCCCGCATAATGTTTCTTTGTGCAATTAAAACTTAATTATAAATAATTTATTAAAAGTATACTCAAATGTGTTCTAAAGCATTATTATACTTTCTAAGACCGAGAATTCCTACATAAGCTGTAAAATTAAGTTTACATATTTTAAGATATTAAGTTTAAATAGACTTTCTAATAAATTATTTAGTTCACAAATGCACATTTAAAATTGTCAATGTCTAAATAAACAAAAATACTTAAATACTGAAATACTGAAAAGTGTTTTTTTTACAAATGGTGAGTTACTATACTACCGTGTAAATGAAAAAATGGCTATTTTAAGTGATTCCCAAACATTTGATTAAATTGCTATCAATTGCATATAAACTCAAATTCTAACAAAAACCATACTTTTTTAAGTCTAATTTTATGAATTAAAGTAAATAAATGATTGAATTGAGCGACTTTTTATTAATAATACTATATTAAATAGCCTTTTCGAGTATTAAATAATAATAAATTGACGTTTTCGTGATTTTCAAAATTGACATTTATAGACATCGGCTAAATTGGCTCTACCAGGGATAGTATTTTTTATAAAAGAAAAATAAAAGTAGTTTTTTTTTTACGTTTTAGATGATGGGATAGTAAATCAAGGTAGACGACTAAAGCAATGGACAGCACAACCACATTACAAAATCAATAACTCAAGCGCAACAAGAACCTATTTTTCAATTTATAGATATCTTTGGAATTGTGTGGTGAATGTAGTATGTAACTATATCACAAAGAATAGCTATTCTTTCGCAATTCATAATTCAACAACTTCTCGAACAATTAACAAGAAAAACTCTATGTGTAACATTCTATAAGCTGTAATTGTAAGAAAAGTTTCCACAATGTCAACGTTATACTTTTATTAATGTATTCTGTATTCTTATACTTTTATCACCTTTAAAAATGTGAAGTTGAAAGCAAAATGTATATAAATATACATAGCTCATACGAAAATAAAAGACCTTCTTCGATTAGCACATACATCTAGATACCAATTCTACGGAGCGCATGACCTAGACCTCGTCATCGGATACCAGAACCACCTAGACACTAAAAACTATGGAGCTTACCAGGTAAGACGCCTTCTTCGACCAGCACGCACACCTACCTCTCCCGTGCTGATCAGCTGCGTCCCCGCCCGCGACGTTCTGCTCAACAGCCGATTCTGCGCATTGGCCGAGGTTCTCGTTTTTATCGCAAAAACTTGTAGTAAAAAGAGTACTGATATCTAGCTGTATGAGCCCAATATCCATGGGTTGTCATACTGGGGGACTTTTCATTATGAATGAGTGCAATATGTGTTACTTATGAATTATACGATACATGGCGAAGCAATTGATATAGTAGTTAATGGAATGTTGTTAAAGTTAGTAATTTTTTATAATGTAATAGTAGTGCAGGTAATGTGGCCACCTTAAGGGACTTTCGATTCCCAGTACATATATATCGGATCTTGGGGCTTCGGTACTTATTGAGACATGTTATTTGAATCTTTAACTCTAATCCTACCTCATGAGCTTTTTGCAAAAAAATGTATTCTCTGAATTTAAATTAAAGAAGTTCCAAATAGTTAAAAATTGGCCACTTTACCAACAGTGTTAGTAAAGTGGCCACCTATCCGTTATTATGGTAAATTCTAGCCTAGCATAGACTTGCTTTATGTGTTATTTAACTATATGGTACTGTAGCGTACGTGACGACTTCATTGGCGGACTGCTGCAGCTCATGCACATTCTTTTCCCGTAATGAGAGGGGGATTGGCGAGCGAAGCGAGCAGTGGGCGCCGCCCCGCTAATATTTATGAAAAGAAATTTACGCCTCACACGATTCTAGGTGACATAATGAAAACGAATTAGTATATTGTGTATCAAGGGTGGAAAGTAGGCGAGTACCGCGAGAGTGTTGTCCTACCTGGATCGAAAGGATGATTTTTCGTGCATATATGAAGCCGGCGGAAAGTGAGTGACTTTTCCGTCCTAGAAACCGCACTTTACGCCTGCTTTATATGCACGATATGCATTCTTTCAGTGCAGGTAGGACAAAAATTCTTTTTCAACGGTTATTCGACTCCTCTTTATATGGGCTAAGAATTAAGCAAAGCACTTTTTAGTTAAAAATTTTTTTATTTTTTTTGAGATTCACATCATTTCTTAATAAAATTTCATAATGTTTTTTTAAAAATTGATTGGATCTCAGAAAAGAAATAATAAAAAAAATTGAATGTAAAAGTATTTTGCTTAATTTTTAGTTAATGTCAAAAGGAGTCGAAGAACCGTCGAAAAAAATTTTCATTTATCATGGTATGTAGAATCGTGTGAGGCGCAAAGTTGCTTTAATTAATAAATATGGTACTGAAAATAGTAATTTAGTGTACCGTGTGGGATAGAAATTTTGAGGTTTTACAACAGTAAAAATAAAGATATTACATACTAAGTATTTATAGCATACAACTTTTTAGAATGATTACTTTTGTACATAAAAAAGTCCTGACTCATAATTCTTTGTTTGTTTTAACCCAGGTCTGCCTTCTTAATAATTATTATCATGAGCACTGCTTTTACGGGTATTTTTTCTTTGAAAACTATACGCATATAGAGATTATGAAAATATTAATGACTTCTTAGTGAATTATAAAAGAAAAGAAACTTCAAATAAACTTACAAAAAACCCGCTCAACAAATTTTAAAAAGTAGATAGAATAGTAAGTAGTAGTAAATGGCGAAAAATGCAAAATTTATGAAATTTTATTTTATTTATTGACTAAAATTATTCGTTGATATAACCAACTTAAAATCTTTACTTAATAACTAATTACTGTCGTTTATGCATAAAAAAGTAAAGAATAAACTACAAGTGGGCAGCAATCCCACTTTATATTAAAAGAGCGAGTACAGATATAAATATATATAACATGATTTTTTGATTTACACAAAATTATAGTATTTTACGCGATGAAGCCTTATATTTTACCAATGTAAGCGAATTAAAACCGGTGTTTTGTTAAAATTTTAATAATTTATTGAATAACTTAATTTCTATGGCAATAAATTGATTGCACTTACCCATAAAAACACTGCATTAACAGGAATTCCGAGTATTTCAATATAATGATGTTTGCTTTAAAAAACCAAAAATGCACTTTAAATTTTTGACAGTAATACGGACGCCAAAAAAGTTTGCATTCCGTTCGATTGTGTTTACGACGTTTTCCATGTTAGGAATTGTCTAAAATACCGAAAAAGATTAATTTGGTAAGTGTGCCGGTCCAAATAATTTTTGCCACTTTTTGGACCTAGTTGTTTCAGTTTTCCCTCGGAATTGTTCATATACCGCACACGAAATGAATTTTAGTAGCCGACCCTATTGTAATATTTTTTCCGTCCCCTCTTGCATTTCATTTTATTCAATAATTTTTTAAATACTTCTTCAAAAAGCATATTCTAAAGTTCATATTTCCCGAGATCTTCTTACTAAATAAATTTCCTATTGAACACTGAACGTGGGAAATTTCTGGTCGAATATGTTTTATTTTTTTTTTAAATACTGCAATTTCATTGGATTTTATTGGATCGAACGCAAGTTTTCGCCATGCATTGGAGGATTTCAAATGCGTTCGACCAGAAATTTCCTACGTAGAGTGAACATACATGCGACTAAAAGTAATTATAGTAAAATATAAAAATCATATTGTAATAGTTTAAGAAACTACATAAAGTGAATTGTAGAAAATCATTTGAAAAAAAAACGTAACATTATTCAAACATATAATTTTATAGATGTATAATTAAACAAATAATCAATTCATTTATGTAATTTAAAATATTCTGGCATCGCTTAAAGTAATTTTCAAACTCTCTAGTAAATCTCCGCTGGTTTCGCGATAGCGTATTGGTCTCGATGTAATGATCTAACGAGGAGAGACTGTAAGGGACCTCTTCACGTCGTCTTGAAACGTCACACCGATCAAAAGTGCGTAGGACCGCAGAAGGTTCAATCCTCAGTGCTGAGTCAACTGCTCGCTTGTTCGAGAAAGGAAATCAGTCGTGCCGATTATGCCTTTATTTTATCGAACGACAACCGAAGAGAAATAACGTTACAGTTTAGTTTTTATCCTAGTGTTTTATTTTTAATTGATAATTTTGATTGTTTTGTTATTATTAAATCTCGAGTAAAATTTGTATAACATTTGACTGGCGACTGAAATGCAGATTTTATTAGGAGAATTCACACTGCTTTAAGTGTAACTCGATTTTTCGATTATCATTGAAAGGAAGGTCCATCACTCATGTAAGAAGAAGTTGTTTTTATTATAAATTGCAAGTTATTATCTGAGTATTATAGCTAATACGGTATTATTATAGTTGTACCCTGTAAATTGAAATACAATTTAAAAACGGCATCCAGCTAAACATTGATCCGCTCCTTTCCTTTCTTCTAATCTGTATAACATGCTAATACCAGGAAAATACATTGAGAATATTTTCATAATATTTGCAAATGACGTATTTCAAAAATAACGTTAGTTTTGATGATGTAATGGCATTTAATACTAGGCTGTAATAAATCCTTTTAATTCTGATAGTTTTAATAAAAAAAAGACACAAGAAATGAAATAAAGAAATGTATAAACAACAAATAATCTTGATAAAGTTTAAGAGTTTAGAGTCAGAAAGTTTTACGTTCCATTAATTGTGACAGATAAAAGCATTACTAACAAATATTAAAAAGCATACATTTATAATAAATCAGAAAAATAGAATTCACTAGAAACCTGTTATACGTAATAAATTATTCATATCAAATTATCATAACGATCGTGTGAATAGTACAATTTCTCCATAAAAAGTATAGGTACTTATGTGCTAACTTCATTTAACTTCTGTCAATAACCCCATTTTTGTGATTACAAACTTACAAACTTTCCAAATCGTTCAAATGATTTTTAAATTACGAAGTTTTTTTATAGTTAGCATAAATTTAATTATTCGAAAGTTAGAAAAAAGGTAGTTAAAAATAGGAAGCGTAACTCACCTACCCAGAGTCAATTAAATTGTTATTATTCGTTAATAATAACAATAATAATATGAAAAAAATTTGTTCGTTTTATTGGTTATAAAAACCTAATATGTAGTTCATGTAATTGTTTCATTTTTCAAAGTTGTTCTTAGATTGTTTGTGTATTATAATAAATGTGTGGATAGAAGAATGAAATAACATCCTCTAGAAAGGTTATATACTTAAATAAAAATAATAATAAATTATAATTCATATTTTTGTTGATGTAGTTAAGAAGTATATATTTTACATAACAAGCATTTTAATAAAATAAAAACATTTGAAAATAATTTTTTTTAATTAGCTTAAATAAACTGTTTACAAAAAGAAACTTCGATGCATATTGAAAGCAAAATAAGTTCCTAGTAGAAACTATTATTGCATATACACTTTATTCAACTTATTTTTTTTTTAATTATTGTTTTACTATAAGTGCTAACTCTGCAAATTTTAATACAATAATAAGTTGTTTACGTTTCTAACATTTATCTTCGCTTATACTTCGTTAACAAGACACATGCATAACTACATAATTATTCCACATATTTGTATAAAATCATTTAAAATTTCAACTATAAATGTTCTACTATTATAACTAGATACACAATGTTGTCTTTTCGTCCAAAGTTACCGGAATATTGGATTCCGCAAGATTTAAAGGCAGTTTTACTTAAAAATGCTGAGACATATGCTGAAATAACTGAGAAGAGCGAAAAATTTCTAAGCATTTTACAAAAATTGAGAAATATTGATCATTTGGAAGTAGCAGAATGCCACTATCTTCAATTTTTGAAGCTCGGCCTTTACTTGGAAGAATTTCAGCATTGTATCGATCTGAGGAAATTTAATATGTATGGAAAGAAAATAGAAAGAATAGCTGAAAATTCGAAAGAATTTAAGATCTGCATCAAAGAGCTTGACAAAGATCATCCACTTCACAAGTCTTGTAATTTAATAGAAATCTTTAACTCTAAAGATGTTACGAAGAAGAAATTTGTTCTAAGGTCTAAAAAGATTCTCTACGATCACGTAATTGCTGTTGCTTATCCAGAGTAAGTTTTGCAAAATCAATTCTGTGGTGAACAGGAAATACGACTTAAGTTCAATTTTTGAAAGTTTGACATATTTAGGTTTGAATTTTTAAATTGCCATTTGAACATATGCAAAAGAAAAGCATTGATTATGAAAAAAGGAAACTAATAGATGAACATGAGCAATTTTTGACGTTTTATATGGAAATATACCATGCACGGATACCAAAATCACTAAAAGGTCATTTTTCCAAAAAGGTGGGTTTAAGTCATTTTTCCGGTTCACCACAGAATTGTTTTCATTGGTATAAATATAAAGTGGTTTGAAAAATGAAATATTTTTTATATTATAGATTTTGTGATAGTTACAACTCTGATAACGTATACAACATAAGATTTAGGACGAATAACTATTCATTTCGATGCAGTCATTATGCACTGTCTTTGATTAACTCACATAAAATGACATCTTATTTGTTTCCAGTTAGGAAAGAAAGCGTTGTAACTGATACACCAAGCGTCAAGTAAGTTACCGATGTTGCAAAAAAATTTTAATTCATATAAACGGTGATTATGTAATTGTATCGTAAATATTGTTTTCTGTTCAAGACAACGCTGGTTTAATACGTCGATTTCAGAAAATCCTGAACAAAAACAGGCTGTATTGAATATTATCTGTAAATCTTCATTTCCTGCACCATACATTTTATATGGTCCACCAGGAACGGGAAAGACTGCAACTTTAGTAGAAGCCATATGTCAGGTATTATATACATTTTATTTGCTTTCGTTTTTGAAAAATAAATTAATGTTAGTAGTATATTAGTATAATATTAGTGTCAAACCAAATAAAATATCATTGACACGTTAAAACAAATGTTTGTTGCTAAGATATTGCACGGAACATCGGAAAATGTTTTGATATGTGCACCATCTAATGCTGCCGCTGATGTAATTACAAAACGATTGTTAAATTATGTTCCGGCTGATAATCTTGATCGAATATACGGTCGATCTAGAGATAGGTATGTTATTACTTAAAAGTAGTTGATGGAATTACATCATTATGTTTTATTTAGTTATTATCTAAATACTTTAAAGATTCATTGGATTTTTTTTATTTATAGTTCTCTAATTGATGAAGATATTCAAAGTTGTTCGAATTGTTCAAATGGACGCATCATGAAAGTCAGTAAAAAAGTTGTTTCATCCAAGAGAATTGTAATTAGTACGTTATGTACGTGTACCAGGTCAGTATTTTACTTACATACTTTTTAGATTTTAGAATGATTTTGCAAAATATCACTTTTTGTTGGTATACATGTGACTTTACATAATACTACTGCTAGGTTAACATCCAATACTATCGAGCTAAATAAATTAAATATTTTTTAGATTACTATTTTTGGATTTGACGACCACGTACTCTTACGTATTCATCGATGAAGCCGGTCAGTCAACTGAGCCTGAATCTTTGATAGCATTCAATGTAATAAGTCGTCATGGTAGTGTACGATGTCAAATAGTTATATCAGGTGATCCACAGCAGTTAGGGCCTAGTATAAGATCAAAATATGCAGCACCAATTCTCGGTAATGCAAAATAACATTTTTGTTCTTATAATTTTTCTTAAAACTTCATAATTTTATTAATAATTGTTTAAATGTGGTTTTGGTAGGTCAATCACTATTAGAACGATTGATGAAACTGGAGCCATATATAAAACATAACAATAATGAATATGATTCATGTTATATTACTAAGTTACTTCGAAATTACCGAAGTCATCCTGCTATTATTCGTGTTTCAAACGAACTTTACTACGACAATGAATTAATCGCTTGCAGCGATCAATGTCCTTTTGCCAACGAGGATTTTCCCTCGGAATTTCCTATCATTTTTCACGGAGTTGATGGAAACGAACAAAAAGAAAATAATTCAACCAGGTAAAAAACTAGTTATTATTATAGATAATTTGCAATTATTTAATAATATTTAAGTTCGCTTCTATAAAATAATAATGAAAATCATAGTGCTTTGTAAATAATGTGTATAGTATATACCTACAGAGAGAATTTTCTGATAAAACTTACCGTAAAAATCATTGTAAACGTCAGACATCCCGACTTCAGGACAAAAATTACCCTGGTGAACGGTAAACATTAACATTTTTTATTATAATGTTTACCATTTGTCAGAACGTATGGTAAATTTTACTATGAATCAGCCATCAGGACACTTTTTATCGTTCAGTAATGCAGATTTTACCGTTCATCAAGGTAATTTTTTCCTCGAAGTCAGAATGTCTCTCTGTGTACATTTCATCATTGGATGAAGTCATTGTCTTGTCAGACTTGACATATCTATTTGAACATATCTCCATATACATATACTGTACATACATGTAGGGGAACGTGGGGTGGTATGGGCATACAATTTTTCAGCTAGATATATTTTTTTATTTATGATGCATTGGCAGTTCTATATTAGCTCATTTTGTTCAGCATTCAGCAAAAAATGCGCTAAGGTCTTGTCAGAAAAAATAATCTATTTTTTTGTAAAAATACATAATACGAAGGTACCTCAAAATACCCATACCGCCCCACGTGTGGGGTGATATGGGTTTTACACGAGGGTACGTGGGTAAATACTATTATTATTAAAAATGGTTAACGATGATAATTTATTTTTAATTTTATTTCATGGAAAGGTTAATTAAACGCATAGAAAATACTTTTGCAACATTTATTTAAAATATAAAATTTAAAAATGCTTTTTTAACATACATATTTGATATTTATCAGAACACTTAAATTTATGAGTCTTTTCACATAGGTAGTTTTCTTATTTATTAGGAACATTAAATAACTTTTCATTGCAACATCTAACTTATACTAAAAAAAGTTTATTGCTGTACACCTACATCGCAAGAACCTGCAGTCTGCTCTTGTTACTTCACCTCACATGTCCATAGCGCCCCCGTCATTTTGCCCATACCGCCCCACAAGCTATATTTTTTAAATCGCTATATTAATTTAATTATAAAAGGAAAGTAAAATAAAACAAGTATGCAAATTAAAGAGAAAGAGTCAATTAGTCGAATGAAACCATTAAAAGTTGCCCAAATATTTGAAAAACTATCTTTTTAGTCGATCAAAGTTCGTTCAAAATTGACTTTGTTAGACCTATAACAATCCATATTTTCTAAAATTTGATTTAACTTGTAAAATCACTTTTTTTGTTATAATTATGTTTATTATTCTTTTATACATTATTAAAAAAATTGCAGTTATTCAGTGCGTATTCTTTATATCAAATATTAAAGATACCCTTATTACCCTGCTACCCATACCACCCTACGTTCCCCTAGTCATTTTTAGCGTAAGGGTTTCGGTTAGGCTTTTTTTAAACTACCTAGCAGGAGTTAAATCTTGTAAATATAAATGTTTAAGACCTTATTAGAATTTTTTCCTTGTGATATATACACTACAATTTATTTTACACAAAAAGTATAGCACCTCATAAGTACTTTAAATTTGAAGAGTTCAACTATCGTGTTTAGTTAGCTAAAGATTCACTCATTTTCCAAAAACGACTGTTTGACAACAAATTTTAAAATATTAATTTTAAGTCGAAATCATAGTCGATCAATACCAATCGTATGGGTGCAATGACATGTTCATGTATTTTTATATACGTTATTCTTTTTTAAACTTAGGGTACTACATGTACCCAGACATTAAAGTAAGCTCAAAATGAATTATTTTTTAATATCTAAAACAGTTATAAAATAATTCAAAATGAGTAGCTAATATCACATCGTAAAGTGTACATATAAAAAGTATATTTAAAAAGTTCTTAAAGAAATTTTTTCGAGTTACAAATGGCTTTAAAAAAAGTTCGTAAAACTCTCAAATAATTCATTAAAAATAATAGGTCTTTATGAATAGAGATTTTTTTACAACATATAGATAATAATTTTAGACCATTCGTTTTGGGTTAATAAAAAGTATTTTGAGTATTTAAAAAAAATTCATGAATAACTAAGTAGTACATAAAGAGTTTATAAAGAGTATTCATGAATTTTTAATACTGATGCTGTCTGGGTATTGTGCCTGTAATTTTTAATTGCCTTGGAAATTACGAAAATTTAAAAACAATTTTGTCGTTATAACGGATCTGTTTATAAAGAAAAAAAATAATATTTTGGTCAAATTTAATTATCTGAATTAATTATTAGTAAAAAACGAAAAATTGAGATTTTCAATTATTAAATAAGCGTTTTCTTGCTTCCAGTATGGACATGTATGGTTCAAAACTAGAATCTAGTACGTAAAGTGTTACCTTCTTTCGCTGGAACACGAAAATCGTGGGTGTTCATACTGGGAGACTCTCTCCTAATAAATCAAATTTTGTACGATCTGTCCATAGTGATACTTGTTTATCATAAAAAATCTTTTGAAGTTTCAGACCGATTACCGAACATCGATGTATTATGAACTAACTAAATGAGATAACTGACCTTATTAAATTTTAAAATGTAATTCTTATGAGATACTTACACACGTATTTTGCCTTTAAAAAACGTGCCTAGCTTCATAATGCAATTTTCAGCGAAGGCTCGAAAATTTATGTTCATTTTCGAGATTTAACCCGCAGTCTGGGTACCTTAACCTTATATAAAGACAGAGTACCCAGAAGAACATCCACAGCAGACATTTCAGCTGTAGCTTTTCAATACTTACAGATGAAAATGAAAATTACAAAATGGAATTTATTATACGAATGGACAATTTTGACGTAATAGTAAATTAGTTTTGATTGAATTTAATAATCTGAGCTAAATGTTAATTAAAAACGAAAATAAAGATTTTGTGTCTCCCAGTATGGACAACATGGTTCATACTCCCAGTATGGAGGTATTTATCCAAGTACTTAAAAATGATGTTTTATAGATATATATGTAAAAATTATAAAATAGTATGTTGATTAAATCTATTTTACTTTATATCATAATTCTATACTTATAAATCTATCGAAGGGTTGCTTAAAAAACAAGAACCTCTGATAATATTTAATAGACCTATATAACATGTTCCTAATCTAACATTTAAAATGCTACCAAGTAGCCGTGGCTGTCTATACTGGGAGAGTAGTCCTAACGGGAGCAAATAACAAGAACCATCACGCAACAAAATGACCTTGCAGCTCCTGCAATCACGCGGAGGCGGCAGAAGTCCTGAGTTACGTGAATCGCCTGATGGGCGCGAGAATCGGTCCGAACAAGGTCATCGAGACCGGGGACATAGGCATCGTGACGCCCTTCGCCCTCCAGAGCAAGCACCTGCAGAAGAGCCTGAGGGACGAGAATCTGCAGGACGTGGCGGTGGGCACGGTCGAGATCTTCCAGGGCCAGGAGAAGGAGGCCATCATCCTGTCGGCCGTGCGCTCCAAGACCTTCGTGCACGAGGCGCGCGAGCACCTCGGCTTCCTCTCGAATCCTCGGCGCTTCAACGTCGCCCTGACCCGCGCCAAGGCCGTCCTCGTCGTCGTGGGCAATCCCTCGGCCCTGCAGACCGACAGGAACTGGCGTCACTTCCTCAAGTTCTGCCGCGACAACGACGCCTGCCGGGGTGAGAGATTCGAACTGACGGCCACGGCCGGAGGCGACGAGCGCGAGGCTCTGGACGACGACGCCGACGCGAAGCGGAGACGCGAACGCTCGCTCAACTTGTTCAACGAAACTTTTAAGATTTTAAAAATCGGTGAGTATGCTCATGGCTTTAATCGCGTAAAAGGCTTTACAGAGCATTATAGGTATGCAATGAGTAAATTTTCCAGGCTGTTTTAATTATACACTTAGCTATTTTGGCTGTAACTTTTGAACTTGACGGTGAAATATAAAAATAAAAATTTGAACTTGTTTGTTGAATGGACTTCTGTAAAGAGCAAACTTTTTGTTTTTTCAAAAATAATAGTTTGAATAAATTATAAATCCAAGATTAAAATTTGCGTTTTTACGATTTATAAAATGGTTTGCCTAGTACCGCCCACTAATAGTTTTCGTAGTTTTAAGGGTTAAATGGACAATAGATAATAGTTAAAATGTATTTAAGGTAAGAAAGTAGTATTTTTATTAAGAATATGTACTTTAGCATTTGTTATAAACAAAAGAATCACTATTCTTACTCTCTATGTGATATTTCATTTATGAGTCGTTGTTTTGTGGCTTTTTTACATTCTTACTCGTTTGTTTTACCTTGTATTCAATTTCAGACATTTTACTGCTCAAACAAATACAAAGGAAAATTCAAGAGTATCTTACAATATAATTTAAGTTCTAATAGGTTAAAAAAACTTTAATTACGAACAGAATATATAATAATATATGGGAGGTACTAAGCAAGGAATTCATTTTACCAATTTATATAGTACTGCGCGAGAGCAAGGAATTATCAGGGTACCGAGGATTTTTTAGCAGATAAAGGTTTAAATATCATTTATAAATAGCTACAAAGACACAAACTTATGTGCACAATAAGTACTTAGCTATTAAAATTAACTTTTGACGATGGCAAAATTAGCCTAACGACTATTTGTCCGAACAACTTTTGCAGCTTTGAATTTAAAGCAATGAGTATCGGAGTATGTTTAATAGCACTATAGTATGCAACAAATTACCCTACCTAAAAGCTTCCAACTAGCAGTGGAAGAGAGAAACGGCTGGTGGGCGGTACTAGGCCAAGGGCGGTACTAGGCAAATTCATATCATTTTCATAGGAAAATGTAAAATATACATTAGCCAGATTTAAAAAATTAATGTATACTTAAGATGTAAAGTATGTAATAATATGATTTATCGTTTTTCTTGTTTTCAGATGACGGAATAATAAGACAAAAGAAAAACAAGTATTTATTCAATGGGTTGTATTATGATGAACGAGAATGTACTATACTTTAAAAGTTTAATATTCTTCATGTAATATTATTACAAAAGACCTATTCTGTTAGGAAAATCAATAATTTGTATCGAATTAAGTTTGTGTTAAATAAGAACAAGTTCTAGCAATGTTAGGTTTTAACGGTGTAAGATTATTCTAATTTAATGTTTTCATTGTGTTAAAAAATTTTAGAATATTCGATTTGAAAAGTCTGATTGTAGTGATTTTTTCTACTTTTTTACACACTAACTCAAGAAAAAATTAAACGCAATCTAAGAGATTTTATTATAAATAAACCATTTATTATCTATTACAAAGAAAATATATTTTTCCAAATTCGTGTTTTATATATGTACGTATTAATGCTCGAAATTATGTTTTATCTTCATAATTTTGACTTTTACATTGTTAAATAAAAAGATATATTTTTAGTTTTAATAATAGTATTTCATTTCTATGCAGTGTACTTAATATTGAAAATATTTTATACGAAAGGCATCCGTTTTCTTTTTAGATAAGGGATTGAATTCAAATCTGAAATATAATCCTTCAATATTTAGTCTATAGCTTGGCAACGTTATTTAAAAAGCAAATCGTTTGCCATAGTATTTATCCAAGTCATATTAATCACTGTTCTGAGAAATCTATCTACAGTCGACTCAGTCGGATATAAGAATTTGCGCGATAAAAAACGATTCAAATATTGGTTCGTATCTTTCGCATACAGAGGGCAACGCGATAGCTCGCTAGAATCAATCTGTCGAGAAAACTTGTGTAGAAAGCGAGCAAAGTAGTCCCCACCTGGTGGTTGGATTTATAACTACTGAAAGTTATAAGAAAACAGAGGTCTCATAACCCCAAATAAACGTTAGTAGAAAACTATTTTAAAGTTAAAGAGTTTGAGCTGATAAAATGGAATTATAATCAATTCAAATACTTCCAAAATGATATGAGACCCTTTATAACTGACTATAGGTAACAAAATATAATTAATATATTCTTCGTGTTTAAACTTGCCTCCACGAATCACGTGACTTATTATAACTTTCAGCAGTGATTGCAGAGTGCTCTGACGGGAGTTGAACCCCCGAATAGATACCTACTTAGCATTGAAAATATGAATTTAAATAAAAAATACTACGAAAGCATGATGCCCATACGTATTTATAGTATATAGCCCTTTAAGTCAGAACGTACGACATCTAGACCATTGCTGACGTGCATTAATAAAACTTAGGTTTCGGGAAAGTTGGAAAAATGTTAAGTACACTCGCCTGTACGATATTTGCGTCGAACGTTTTTTGAAATGCTCCAATAAGATTTCCCGATTTACAGAAATTAACCAATGAGGTCGCTCTATTTAAAAAATGTTCGACGCGAATATCTTGCCGCCGAGTTTACATATCGAGATTCGCGAAAATAAGTTAAAAAATTTAAGTATGATGAGACCTATAATACCTTGCGTTAAATAAGAAAATTCCATAAATATTATATTTTTTAAATCATCCTGCGTTCAAGGGGTCACTTTTTTATTTTAGACATGTTTTGAAAAGCTTACATATTTCAGCAATTGTAGCTTTTCTTTTTAATTTTCTGTTTATAAATAAATTAAATTAAGCTGTGGATCTTATTCGATCTTTATATGCAATGATTACAAAAAATTAAGTATTATATCATAATAATGCAAAATTACTTCAACGAAATTTTAATTTTTATTTACCATGTATGTTTATCAAAATTATTAAAAGTAAAGCAATGAACGGCAAACTTTAGAAAAGTTAGACAAAGTTAGAAAAAGATTTGAAAAATTCACAATCAAATAAAATATTTTTTACGAAAATTTATTTTTCTCTACTTTACGTAAGTTTGCTTAATTTGAAAAATTTTCGCAAACATTGCATAACATTGTCGAAACTTTACCAAATTTTTCTTAATATTTTGAACCGTTTTAAAATTTTCTAAAGATTGACAAACTTTGCTAATCTTATATGTTTAACTTTACCCAAATCAAACATTTTTTTTGTCAAAATTTGTATAATTTTGTAGTTTTCAACCAAAATTTTTCTAACTTTTTCTAGCTTTGAAATTTAATAATATAAACAAACAATATATCAGACGCAGTCACACAGAGCTGCAATTCCATCACGCCGAATAATAATTGCAATAAAATACGGGCTTTTCACGCGTGACGTTATCAAATAAATTTGACATTATTATTACAATCCCATACTTTACAATCTGAAAAAGATAAGTGTATAAACGGTGTCTTCCCCCACAGCATTGGACATAATCACACGTAAATATTCCTCCCATCGATATACGTAATCTAATTCAAGTCATCACCTAACACCAGCTACCTTTCAACGAACCAACGAGAAGTCAAGTCACACATCTTGACATCTCACATTCGCTCCACATAAAACTCTCCTCCGCGCCTACCAATGACAGCCCCGCGATTCACCCCACCTCACCCAAGGATTATTATACGCCGCGATCGCTAGGTTTCGCGAGATGCGGCGGCGGCAAGCACTGCACAGCTGTTCGCGCACTACGACAAAGACTCTCTCTCTCTGCGCCTGCTTCGCGGACACGTGCGCGCGTGCCAGCGGTTTCTCGTGTGCAGAAAGAGAGCCAAGCCAAGCCATCCCCGTGAGGCTGCATACTCCTCTCGCTGCCTGTCACACGGGGAACACGTCACCGGTCGCCACCTTCTACGCGAACCACTTGCCAGCTGAAAAATCAGCCTCGGCAAATATGTATACATAAGTGCGTAATGCGTTCGTTCCTTTTGAAACCCGTAGATGTAAAAAAGAAGTAGAGTGCGCGCGCGTAGAGGTATATAGGTGTATAGGATAATTGAGCATAATGAAAGGTGTATGTACTTATTCGACAAGTGTGCTGGCTGCACGATCACGTGTGCGGAGTGGCTCGTTTATTCGTATTTTATCGCGTTGTTGCCACACGCGGCCGTATGAGCAGTGTGTATATATACAGAGAAGATGAGTGTGCATAGGTGTACGCGTGTTTACATTAATAGTCAGTTCTAGTTTGTTGAACTTCGTCGTTGGACTTCGACAGCAGTTTCACTTGTGCGCGGGCGCACGTATTGTCATCCTGAAGAAAAGCAAAAACAGAAGAATAAAGCACGCGAGTGTTTTGGGTTAGAAAGGTGATACAGCTATATAGGTGTATATATATATATAACAATCGCTCTCGACAACCGTTTCGTTTTCCTTTCCTCTCGAGGGAGCGCGCGCGGGCCGCATGTGTTCGCACATTAATACACGTGTATAACTACGAGAGACAGATAGATAGAGAGAGAGAGAGAGCGAGCTCCCGCGGATGATGTCATCTTGGGGTTTTTCGAATTGCCTGCCGAACCTGCCTACACCACTGCCACATTCGCCTGTTGCGTCCTCGTTGGGCGGCCCAGTTCAAGCTCGGTTCCTGCCGGCTGCTACTGCCGCCGCTGCTGCTGCAGTCGTCGCTGATTATTTTATTGTTACATCGGTTTGACGCTGCATATATATATATACACAAAGATTCGCTAGTAAAGAAGGACGAGGACTCTGCCGAGAGGAGGCAAAAGAGAGAGAGAGAGAGAGCATTGCGAAATCCTTCGTCGCGCGCTGCTGCAAGCTGTCTCTGCTTAACTGTCTAAGACATTTCTTGGCAAAAGTGCCAACAAGCTTTTGAAGCACAGCACGAACCAGAAAGAAACAAAGGAGACGCGCGCGCGCGCGTCGTAAGTATATTGTGGGAGGTAAGACACCACGAGTCTTCGCGCGTGTAACGTCAAGCCTGTTTTTTTTGTTTTTTATTTTTCATTTCTTTCAATGTGACACTTTGAGCGGACAAAATGTTGATAACGCGCAGGGAGAGATGTTTATTTTGGTCGGCTTTGACGTTTCGTTCAAGTGTGGCTTTTCTCTTTTTTGTCGTTGCCGTCGTTGGTTTCTCGGACCGTGTACGAGACCGATTTACGCGTGCTGTCTAAAAGTTTTTTAAGTGGAATTCCACTCCAAGACTGTGGGAACATAGACACTGGAGTGAGATTTTCACTCCATAACATTTAGAGAGTGGAAAACTGAATATACTTGTTATAGGTCTAATTATTGTATAAATATTGTAATAAGCTATAAAGTAAATTGAAAAACAAATTTTTATTTATCATATGAGATGATTCATTTTTAGTTCTCTTCCTAAAAGAATACGATATTTTTATTGTTTCTCAATAATTGAACGAATTTTTAAAAAAAAATATCTTCATCTTATAATTACACTGGAAACAAATGTAAAAAATAAAATTAATTTTATGTTTAATAATATCAATTTATTTTTATCATAGTTTTAAACTAATCAATAAATATTATCATATATTTTATCTTTGCAATGAATCATCTACAAGTAATATTAAATTCTGATAATAATTTTTATTTGTTTTGTTTTATCAAATCAATCAAAATTATTTTTAAAAAAATATGCACTATTTTTTGTAAAACAATCTATTTATAATGGCTAAACAGTTAAATTTATTTTATTGAAAATAATGTATAATTACCATGTTTCTTAATTTATTAAAAAATTCAAAATAGGTATACATTGTTATTAATAAATTTAAGATGGTCTATCAATGCTAAGAAAAAATTCTAGGTTAATTCTTTAACCGTAAAGCTGTTTTTAATAGTTTTATTTTTTTACAGTGTTTGCATTTTTGCAAAAGAAAAACTAGTCATGTGGCTATCTAAACAAAAGAATAATGAATACACCAGAGATAACAACCACAGGAAAAAGCCAAAGTATGTATATATAAACAAAATTATTGTTGAATTATAAAAATATTATGTCAAATATTTTGTTAATATCTGAAATAATCTATATTTGCAGCAATCAATTCAATTACTTTGTACTTCCATCCCCAGTACGCTTGCCACAGTTTCCTGTACCAAAGGATTTAGCACCAGTAGTCATGAAGAATTTACAACCATTCCCTGGAATGACAGAGAAAAGTGTACAATTTATGCAAGTATTAGAAAAAATAAGGAGTTCTGATGGATTAGAAATGAGAGAAAGCAATCATCTACAGATTTTAAAAATTATGCTATATATTGAAGAAATTCAAAATAATTTGGATATGAGAAGATATGATCAAGAAAAGAAACGAGTTTTAAGGATTTCAAAGGTTTCAGAACTTTTTAAGATTTATGTAGATGGATTAATGGAAGAAAGACCATCTGTTAGACCTAATGATACAGTCGAAATTCGCGAATCTAATACTAAGGTTCTATATCTATTAAGAGTTACAAATGTTATGAACGATCATCTCATTGCAGTTGCTGGCAATAGGTAAGACTACAAAATTAATAGTCATTCAATTTATTTTACTAAGTTCAATTTTGCAATTATTAACTCACAATAATGCCAATAATATATTTTATTCTAGATTTTGTGAACAGTATAATTCAGAAAATCTGTATAATGTTAGATTTAGATTCCAAAATTACACATTAAGATGTTGTCATTATGCTTTATCTTTGATAAATCTATATCAATTAACTCCACATTTCTTTCCAATTAAAAGGCCAACATATAACAAACCAAGCAGCAAGTTAGGTTTTTCCATTATCTAATTCTTTTACAACTATAAATATTCTAAGCAAAAAAAATTATTTTTTAGTGAATACTGGTTCAATAAAACTATTGAAAGTAATCCCGAACAGAAACAGGCTGTCCTCAATATAGCATGCAAATCATCATATCCAGCACCATATATTTTATATGGACCACCAGGTACAGGAAAGACTGCTACATTGGTAGAAGCGATTTGTCAGGTGATAACAATATTTTTACTTTTTTATATTTTTTGTTTAAAACTTAATATTAATGTATTATTGTATAATTATAAATTTATACAAAAAATATCTTCTTTTTTTAAAAGTTATCATTTCCTTTTTACAGGTATGGCAAAATAATCCATCTGAACATATTTTAGTATGCACTCCATCTAATGCAGCAGCAGATGTAATAACAAAACGTTTGTTAAAATACATTGCTAAACACAATTTGTATAGAATGTACAGTCCATCAAAAGAAGGGTATATTAATATTATTGTACTAAAAGTTATGTACATATGTAGTTGTAAACAATTAAATTATAAATATGAATTTTTGTAGGTCTCGAATTGACGAAGATATTATTGGCTGTTCTAATTATGTTGATGGACAAATTATGATGTTGCCTAAAGAACTTGTGATACTAAAGAAAATTGTCATAAGCACTCTGTGTGCATGTACAAGGTTATTGTTTTTTTGATTACATCTGTATTAATTCTGTATTAAATAAAATTAAATTTACTTATTTATGTTAATTATAAGAAAATATATTTTATAATTATTGCTACTAATTGCTTTCAGGTTACTGTTTCTCGATTTTCGCGAAAAACACTTTTCATATGTATTCATTGATGAAGCAGGGCAAGCAACTGAGCCAGAATCAATGATACCATTTACTTTGTTAAGTAGCACAAGAGAAGGTCGAATTGGTAGATTACACAGTCAAGTAATTATTGCAGGGGATCCACAACAGTTAGGACCTGGTGTTAGATCGAAACTTGCTGCACCCATACTTGGTGAGGAGCAATAATTTAAAAAAATATTCTTTTTTAACAAACTCACAAGTAAAATATATTTTTTTTAAATATTTAAAATTTTATTTATATTTAATAAATAAAAGAGATTTAAATCCAATATAAATGTTGAGTAGATACTATACATAAACACTAAATATGAATATTTATCAGTTTATGAGTCTCTCTTAGTTGATCCTGTTAAAAATAACAAATCTCAATATTTTTAAAACTTTTTTCAATTCAATAATTTATGTTATTTTATTAATGCTAATAGGAAAATCAATGTTGGAAAGACTGATGGATTGTGAGCCTTACACAAAAAATGAACATGATAGGTACAATCCAAGTTATATTACAAAGTTACTCCGAAATTACCGAAGTCATCCTACAATAATTCGTGTGTCAAATGAATTATTTTATGATAACGAATTATTGGCTTGCGGAGATAATAAAATTATTCGAAAAGGTGAAGACTGGACACATCTTGTGCAACCCAAATTCCCTGTTATCTTTCACGGTGTTGAAGGAACTGAAAATAAAGATCCTAAATCACCAAGGTAAGGAAATATATTTAATTAACTTAAATTTTAATCAGGAAATCGCAATACAATCAAAATTATTTTTTAGTGTTTACAATATTGACGAAATAAAAATTGTCATACATTACGTAAAAATGTTGATGGGGCAAAGATTAAAAGATAGTGTAGTGACGCAAAATGATATTGGCATTGTTACTCCATTTGCTGCGCAAAGGTTAAAACTTCACAGAGCTCTCGAGGAACAGAAGTACAGTAACATCGATGTAGGTACTGTTGAACTTTTCCAGGGTCAAGAGAAAGACATCATTATTCTGTCAACTGTCAGAAGTAAAACATTTTATCACGACAACAGATATCATATTGGATTTCTTTCCAATCCAAAGCGTTTCAATGTCGCCATGACAAGAGCAAAGGCCCTTCTAATTATTGTGGGAAATCCAACAATTCTTCAGACAGACCAATACTGGTGCTATCTTTTGAACTTTTGTAGACGCAATAATGCCTACCGTGGAATTGGCTTTAACGTACCGGACGGAGTAGAAAATCAAATACGAAAAAAGCACACAGCTAATAAATCCAAGAATGCTGCCAATTTATCTCTTCTGAACGACAATAACTTGGAAGTTGTACAATTAGGTAATTTACATGTTTTTTATTTTGCATAATTAGCAATTTATGTAGTAAGATACCAAAATAAAAATGTTGTACAGAAAATTTATGCAAAATTCATATTCTTTAATTAGACTCATTTGTATATACATAACTTTCTGTTTCAGATGATGGTGTTATAGATACCTCAGATAGTAGTATGGTTGATGAAAATGAATACCCAAGTACATCTCATAGTAATACTACTCCTGCCAATAACTACAACACACAGATTAAAAGTAAAAACCCTCGTTCTGAAACTTTACTTTCAGATGTTATAGTCGTAAAGAAATTGAGTGATTTAAAATTGGAAAAGGCAGCAGCTAAAAAGGAGAAAAGAAAAAAAAATAAAAATACAAGTTGATAAGACCTTTGAAAATAAGAATACCAGAGATGCCTTCATTCATCAAAATTTAATATACAAATTTTTACGAGTGAGATATATTTCACGTTATTGTGGACGTGAATAAGAGCAACTGCTCAAGAAAGAAAAGTTTTGTTACTTTGTGATATTACTACTTACTAGTACACGAAGTTAGTTAAATTTTACTAACAAAAATACAAAAACTTTTCAGGATACCTTTATTAAAATCTACTAGTTAATTTTAAATTTTAAGAAAAGTTATAATTATTTATTACTAACAGTGGGTGTTAAGTTCATTTTTTAAGTATCAGACTTGTCGTTAAGATGAATTATTTACAAAAAAATTATCCATTTATTATAGTTTTGAATAAAAAAAGCCTCATATTTATTTAATAAGAAAAAACGATGTATTAATAAGCCTCTTATCTTTCGATAAATATTAAATGATTCAGTCAGTGTATTTTTTATTTATTAAAGGAATTTAAATTTCTTTTAAAATAATTTTGTTTAAAATATATTTATTAATACTGCACTATAAAAATAAAGCTCTATTCAAATACTGTAAAAACATATTGTTAATGTGTGTACTCACTTAAAGTATGCAGTTTGTTTTATGTACTTATTTTAGAGAATTAATTTAAATATATGTACCATTCTCAATTAAAACATGAAACCCCCTCAATTTAGTTTATAAAACTTTTATGCATTCATATTATTAGTTGTTCTTGCTGAGGAAGGTGATATTTGAAAATGCAAATATTAATGTTCTGTGGGGCATTACGAATTTTTTACAAGCCAATATCAGATGATATGTTTTAGTAAATACGGCAGATATTGTGCATCAAATTTAATTTATTAATAAATTATTTTGTTTGAAATTTTTTAATTGAACTCGTCAATAGTATGTAATATAATCATGTTTGTGATTATATATTTAAAAACTTAACAATAGTTATTAAATTCTGTAATATTCTGTTAGATACAAAAACTGACACTAATATTTATTATGTTATGAAATTTCTTAACAAAAATTTGTATTTAACAAAAATAAACAAAATAGAGGAATGCCATGCCATGCCATGTCATGAGCTGTATATACAAAAATTATTTTTTCATAAGATGACATTTCTTGTTAAACTGTCAACAACTGTTAAATAAAGAGACAAATTTTGTATAAAAATTGTTTATTTCTATTTAGAATATAAGAAAAGCGGATTCAGCATATATCTATATATTGACAAGACGTTTTCTTAATAAATATTGCTTGAAAACAGTTCATTCAAGTAAGAGTTTGGCTTTATTTCCATTCACTTGATTTGTAAGACCATGTCGCAGGGCAAATTCGCGTTTGACATTAGCGAAAAGAATGTCCGTTAACAGAAAGATTTGTGCTATGGCAAAAGCCAATGTTACACCAAAGTAGAAATTCGCATTTGCTGATCTTGAATATATCCATTGGTGCCAGACAGTTGGTGCGAACACTGTACAAAATAGAACAAAGCAGCCAACGATGAATCCTTGCTGCATATCTGAAAGCAAATTAATTTATATTAATTAATTTATAAGGCGCTCTTAATTAAAATGGATTATTTTTCAAAATAGGTCTATATTTTATATAGTCAAATTAAAACGTTTTTATTAAATTTAACAAAATTTTCAAAATATTTTAGTACAGTAGAACCGGCAGTGTGAAACTCGGGAATAATGGCATGCCAGTCAATCAGCGTCGAGCACCACGGCCATAACGAGGTCATATTACATTAAGTTTCTCCTATACCTTTCATATAATAATAACCATAATCAAATTTTCGTGCAGTTTTATTAAAAAAAATTTTTTTCTAAAAATTTATATAAAATTATATAATTCTTTTTTATAAAAAGAATTATAAAAGAAATTAAATAAAATTTTTTACTATGTACATTTTCTCGGTTTGAACCTTTTTATAAAACTATTTTATCAATATTTTTGGTTTAAACCATTAAAACCGTTCAAACCAAAATCAAAAAGTACCGAGATGTTCTACTGTATTTAAAGAAGTTCACAAATTTCCTTTACATTTTATTACATTTTAAGAAAATAATTTAAAAAGTTCTAAAACAAAGTCAGGGTACAAATTATTCAAAAATAAACAATATAGTCTTTTTACTTCTTTCATAAAAATTAATTAATTAAACAAGTTTTTCATTTAAATCAACAAAATTTTTAAAAATTGTGTAAAACTATTTCAACATTATGCTGATAAAGAAATAGATGAGTATTTATTTAACACTTTTGCTGCTAACAATGTATAAGGATTTTCTTTCTCACAGTGTTATGTTATTTTTACCACAATTTTTATTGTAATATTAACTAATGTTTATTACAATTTCAATGGATTCAATTTGAATATAAATCAGTACTTTTATTTCTTTTAAGTCCATAAAATAAGAAAATTGTTGCCCAAACTCATAAATGCATATTTTTATGCTACAAATACCATAAAAATAATTTGTAAAATATTCACAAGCCATATGTGTTGTGTAGCATCAGGGGAAAGAAATTCGCGAGCAATTTTTGGTACGTGCAGCAGTGAGAGTGTTGAAACGAATTTTTGATATTACTATACACCAAAATGAATTAATAAGTAAATACTCACGTCTAAATAAATGTCGCCAAAGTGGCAATAAACTGAGGTAAAATCCAACATCTCCAATACATGGGTAGGATTTGAAAATAGCATCAATAGCTAGGTAAGAAAATGCTAACAGCATTGGATCTTTACGAAGTCTTAAAGCTAAAGGGACTATGAACAATAAACTTACATTGATTTGAAAAGAAGCAATAAAGAGTGATCTGAAATGTTCAAACATTTCAGTAAAAAAATACCAGTAAAGTCCAATATTAGGTCGTAAATCTGGTACCATTAGAATAAAGCCAATGGTACTTTTTAAAAATGTCCAACTACCCATTATAAAGTAAGAGATAGAAAACAAAACTATTAACATAGTACAAAATGTACCAAGGATTTTTATGATTTGCCATGTTATATCATTTGGTTTTGAATCTTTGATTATATAAATAGTAGCTGGTACCATTAAACATATAGGATAAAGTCCTTGTAAAGTTAAAAGTGCTATAGTTAAGCAGAAAGAGAATATTGAACGTTTTATGATTGCCAAAAGCGTTACTGATATTAGAAAGTTTGTAAATACTGTAGTAGTGAGTCCTACACAGTTTAAGACAATATAAGGATTGAACAAATAAGCTGCTGAGACATAAAAAATGGATGCAGTACTAGGGGCAGTTATTGATGAAAAATTATTATCTTGATCACTTTTTGTTTTATCACGTTGAGCTTCTTCTTCTTTATCTCGAGCAATCTGAACAAATAAAAACATTTTTTATACATTTGCAGGTATATTGAATAAGTAAATAAAATAAAATTAAAAATGTTGTTTATAAATTGGAAATGTGAATTATTTTAAATTATTGCATTATACTAATGATTGCCATTAAGAACAAATTAGTAATATTGTCTTGTTTTAAAAATTAGGATTCTACATATTTTGAAAATTGATGTTTCTACAAGCTTAACTGTGAGTATTATTATTATTATTATTATTATTATTATTATTATTATTATCATTATTATTATCATTATTATTTATTTGTAAGTATAAATCTGTGGCCACGCATGGATACAGACATCAGTAAAAACTCAATTTTCAAAAACAGTGGACTTAAGTTACTGTGCTTTGAAGTCACAGAAATAAGCTCACAGGAAATGATTATTGTTTTTAATAATTAAAGTTATTAGTTAAGCATTTTTCATTATATAAAATATAATTTTGAGTTAATTACCGATTCCTTAATATAATGTGTGGCAGTAATGCCAAGTAATAATGCAGTTGCTAGATCAGTTATAACAAATAATAACCATAATACATAAGAAGAAAAATGCTTTTGAATAAAATCAAAAGTGACTAGGCCTAAGGGAGTTTCATGGAATAAGTCACCACTATATGGATCCACTCCGATGTTATGTAGGTACACTCCTTCTGTAACTAAATATAAAATGTTTAAAAATTGAATATTTTTAAACTAATACTTCTGACTTACTTCGTTTCCAAGAATTTAGAGCAGTTGATACTTCAACTCGATCAGCAATAACATTTTGATAATCTGAGTTCATTAAAAGTAATCTTAAAGCACCAGCAAGAGCAAAATAAACAATTTGGTTATCCATTGTTATTGTTAATTGTAAACTTTATTGGTAAAACTTTATAAAAATTTCTATTTTCACCATGGATTTGTGATAATAAAAATAGTATGTTTAAAATTAAACATTTTATTTTTGGTTTTACCTTCCTGTTGTTTTTGATATAAACAGGAAATAAGTAGACATGTTTGTTTAAATATTTCTAGGTTATGTTCATTGTAATGGTCATGTTAGGTTAGTTTTTAGACAAATGTTGAATTAAGTGCGGATCGTGATGTGCTGTGTGCAATATAATAAGAAAAATACATTGCAGTCGAGATATTAATAAAAATAGATTACAGATAATAAAAACATGAATATATGATTACATAAATCATTTTAGATATCTAATTGTCAAAAAAACATTTTATTGTTAGATACTAGTAAAAATATGACATTCTAATTTGAGTACAAGACGATTTTAATTTATATAAGTATTTATTTTGAAGAAATTGAATGTTGTAGTTATTAAAAAATGGCTGGAAGACTTAAAGGCTGGAGGTTTGGAGTATTTATTGGAGCATTTGCTAGTTCAATAGGAACAGTTTTATACTTTACTGCAGTTAGACCCATGCTCGACCCAGAACCTTATAGTATGTTTACAAATATATTTTGTTTGTATATAATTTACACAAATATTAATAAATGTATATTTTTATTGTTTTTAGGACAAATAAGGGAACAGACCTTACCTAAACTTCATCCAAAAAAACCCATATAATTAAAATGAGGAAGTCAATTCAAATAATACAAGAATGTTTGTTTAGATAATTTATTATACAATATAACATCAAATGATGTATATATAAAATAATTAATGTTTATTTTCTTTGTTATCAAATAAAACTGTACATTATATTTCACAATATTCTATAATTTTAAAATTCATCATCATCACAAACATCAAGAAAGACGTCAAATGCTTCACGATTGCAGTTGCCATCTGATGTAAAAACATATTTGTGGAAAGTACCATCCATACAGACAGCTAAAAATAGTTAAGCTTGATTATAGTAATGTTTATAGATTACAAGTTGATCACTCTTAAATACTGACCTATTACTGAACTCCTTGTACCAAAAGCACAAACACAGGCACATTCTGGAGGTACAGTAAAAGTAGCAAGAGCCCATTGACTTTCCACATAATTTCCCAAGAATCCCATTTTTGAGAACCTAAAATTTAATAAAATACTTTAATTTTCTTATATCATTTTTATAAATTTTTTTATTTTTTTTACTAACGTTGATCTTCGATTCAGATGTGTGTCCTTAAGTGCAAATATATGAACTGTTCCTTTATCGCTTGATGCACATAGAAATTCTGAATCTCTGCTAAATGTAATGCTAGAAATAAAATTTTAAATGTAAAAGAGAAATCTATAAAGCACAACTTAGTCTTTTGATTAAAAATTAATAACATGACTGTAGTTTTACAATATTTAGTTCAATGCATACAAAATTCTTTAGAAGTATAGTATGTTTTACTTGATATATCAATAATAGTGTAAGATTAAATAAATTTAAAAAAAATTGCATTATATAACAAAATTAGTTACCAATATAAAGTAGCTGGATCAGCACCTCTACGAAGTTCAACCAATAGATGCCTGCGTATACTATCCCATACTCTAACAAGAGTTCCTTGAGCTGAAGCGGTTGCTACTTTTGTTCCATTAGCATTCACAGCCAAACATGCTAATGCTCCCTTTATACAATTTATAGTAATTAATCAATCATGATTAACAACTTGAATTGAATTTATTTTTATTTTTATGTATAATAATCAGAATAAAGAAATATCAATAAGATATATTAAAATAAAATTATCACATGGTTTTTAAAATATTTTGTAGATGTTAAAATTACTTGTTCAAGATGATTAAAATTAAATTTTTGTTAATTTAAACCTATGCATATATACTTTAAAGAAATTTAAAATAGTACTTGATGAGCAGCTAATGTTGCTGGTGCACTGGAAGTTCCTGCTTCCGTTGCTCCAAGATCAACCAGTTGAACGCTACCTAGTTTGTGACCCGGAAATGCCAGTAACTGCTTATGTGCTGTGGCAAGTGTTGCAACTTCTACTAATCCTTTAGGATTATCTCTAGTTTCTAGTGTGAGTAGTCGACGTGTCGGTAATGGAAAAGAAAACACGTGTATCTCTCTTTGTAGTGCAACTATAAGCCTGAAATTTTCAAATGTGATTATAAGTAGCAAGTCCAACACTTCTATATGCAAAATGATTTTAATCAGCAATAACATTCTCTGATTCTATTGTTAGTCATTTTGATTTATAAATACAATGATAAAAACAGTTTAATTTCTATTAATTTTTTGTTTATCATTCTGATAGTGACATGAATTACAAAGTTTCATTTTACAAACTACATTTTAAAAAACATTTTACTTAGTTACTTTTCAAGAACTTTTACATCAGAGTGCTGTTAGAAATAACATAGTATCATACATACTTATCCCTTCGTAATCTGACTGCTTTAATGGGACTTGTGAATGTGATTTCCATGATGAACTTTTTGGCCAAGTCATCGTAAATGAGTACTGTGTTGTCAGCGAATTTTGGCCTAGTACCACCACCAACGACAGCGATGACATTGGTCCTCCACAGCATTTCCCCTATGGCAATGCTGCCCATGAGCTCATTCTCAAAGTGAGCCTTCTCGACCAGTGGCTCGACATTATATATCCTGAGTCCAGACTCCATGCAGCAGGTGAAGCATCCTGTACATAAAAAAAACAACAGCATTACATTTCATAATGCAGTGCTCAAGTTTTGGCATTTAAGTATTCAAAGCATGAGAACGGATCAGCAAAGAATGGAGAGTTCCGTTTTTAACGAAACCACGTTCCGTTTTTCGACATTTAAACGTATGAAAACAGCACGCAAGCAGAAAAATCAGACGCAGTAACGTCGGTGCTCACCTTGATCTTGATTGAAACGTAGACTGAGGATTCCCCTGGCCCCTGCCATAATTTCTCCTCTATTGTTATGTCCATACAATATATCAAAGCGATGGTCTCGCTATGATATCGAAGGTGCGCAGCGAGGTATTGCGAGCTAAAGTGCAGCTGTGGAGCACGTTTTTTCCTTCTTTTCTTTCTCGCTGCGTCCGTCAGACGATCGCACACTCTGGGCTTTTTCTTTGTTTACGTCTTTACCCTATCATATTTGACGTACATATATAGGTATATATACAGGTATGCTGCGCACGACTACGCGACGCGCAACAATTGTACGCAGATCCGCGTGAGTCTCATTCCGAGAGTAGGTCTAAGCGCAAACTGACAACTTCGAGCAATCAGCAACAACAAACGGCGAACGCGACGACAGTGCGGCTGCGCGCCGCTCTGCGCTCATGGCGAATAACACGCTGTGCAGTGCAGCGATCGTGAATGGAGCTCTTATGGCGATCATTGGTCGAGCGAGAAGTGCGCTCGTCGCTTTCCGACGTCGGCGGGAATCGTTTGAAACATTGGTACTATCATTCGGATGATACTAATTATTGCGTAGTAAAAAATAATTTTTTATTTATTTTTAGTACGTTGCTAGTGCAACATTCTGGCAATGCACCTGTAACGTGTCAAGAATGCTCTGTTAACGTGCCTTTTGCCACTAACGCGGACATTTGCTTGATCACGATGTTCTTGCCACCGTTCATAGCAACGTTCTATAGCTGCAAAAGCAACGCTCCTGGAACGTTCTCAGAATGTATCGTGCTATTTGAAAAATAATTCAAATGTCCTCTTCACCCATACTCAAAATTTTCTCAACCAATTTACTACTACAGATACGGCTTTTCTACACCAATGGCTCTAAAACCGACTCCGGCGATTATGTTGGACTCGAAGCTCGTTGAGCTCCACTTTAACAAACGCAAAACTACAAATGCGTCTTTCTTCTCTTTACACTAGTGGACATTTCAAAATCTGAGAAACTGTGACAAAATTTTGAAAAAGTGTGTAAAACCATGAGATTTTCGTGAAAAACTGTGAAATTGGGCTTACATTTAGAACAGGATTTTAAAATATAATTATAGGATAGTGACCCCAGTAGTCGGCCACTTTGACTATTTTCTTTTAATAAATAAACCCGTAGACAAAATATTGCTAGGTTAATAATTTTTTAATGATCCATGCCATTTAGACATTTAATTCTGACGTTAAAACAGTTCAAGAACCATAAAATAAAAATTGTTTTCGATATGTCTGTATCGATATGTGCTTACAGGTGGTTGAGTACTAGAATTTTTGTAATTTGTGCTGAATTTTAGTTGACGGCCGGGTCAGGTTGACAACCCATGTCCAAAGCTACTTTTAATTGTAATGATCATTACGATTAATTAATATATAATTTAATTCATTTAATATTTATTCAATTTTTTATAGCTGAACTTAAATCATAGAACTATTAAAAAGAATAAACACTGCTTTTAAAGCGCGATGTATTGCCTTAAATTGTCCCGGTCGACCTACTAGTGATCAAGCAGCCGTGTACATAGATTCCGGTAGTCGACTACTATCGCTACTTCGTCATATTTTAAGCAAAACCGGTAATATATAAACAAATATGTTTCTGTATTTTTTGTAATAGCTTCAATACAAGTTTTTCCTTAGATGGCCGACTACTGGGGTCACTACCCTAGAATATTTAATACATTTTGTCACAGTTTCTCATAGTTTCTCACAGTTTTTCACAGTTTCTCACAGTTTCTCACAATTGTAATTTCGTTTATATAAGAGAATGTAACGAAAAAAACGTGAGAAAATGTGTGAAACTGTAAAGAACTGTGAAATAATGTGAATAATTATTCAAGATTTATTAGATAAAATACGTGTTTTTTATAAGTGTGAGAAACTGTGAAAAACTATGAAAAACTGAGAAAAAATGTGCATATTTGTTTGTAACAGATGTTCCAAAAGTATTTGTATTTTAACATTTTTTCACACTTTCTCACATTTTTTTCAGTCTTTCACAGCTGCAATTTTCACCAGGGTAGCTTTACCACAGAAGCTCTTGCTATAGCTCTTTTTACTGATTTGCTTAGTGTCTCATTCAAACTATATCCAACGCTAATGCTATGCTATCAACATCACATATTTCTACCTTTAGAATGAAAAACATCCTATTCGAACTCTCATCACTTTCAGCCGTATGAAAAGCAACCATATTACAAGCTTGCCCTCTCCCTCTACAGAAAGAAACTCACAAATTCTCCAGACTTCATAGGGTAGAGGCACTAGTACTCGGTCACCCCCCAGTAGTCGGCAACTTTGGCTATTTTCTTTTAAAAAATACACACCGTATTTTTTTTAGAATTGTGTGACTAGGGTTTGTTTCATGCATGCAACGGGATTTTGAGTCGATCACCAGACCTACGAAATAAGAAGAATAAATTTTTTCAAATTTTTAATTTCTTTCAAAACTTTGAGTCCAAATTTTGGAAAATATAAAATTTTGACATTATTTTTAGAGATTTTCAGGAGCGGGAGGGAATGTACATGTTTTGCCAGCATGGAAAAGGATCTTTTTCACGCACGTGTTGAGAAAAACTCTTTGCTTCTTATTGGATAACTCCTTTCTTACAAAATCTTAGCCCACAAATTATAGCTTGGAAAATTAAAATCTACAACTCTAAGTCCCTTTCCACCATCCTTCTTCCATCTCTCCCCCGAACACAGATAACTTTATTTTTCATCAGTCTACTCATTTAATCTTTCTCTTTGGCTAACACTTTATATTCAGTGAACACTCGAAGGTATACTCTCACCAGGGGAGGAAAGTGCCGAGTCTCATCTTTTGGAGGAGCTCGCACAGACCGCTTCGACCCATCCTCTTGGCTTTAGAGTCGGTCTCTTCGAACTCCATAGTCTCAGCGCGCATGCTCTCCCCGTCTTGTTAATGGCCGTATGAAACGGATGTGACTGATGGTCACTCGAATAAGGCTGTAACATAAACAATAAGAGGCGAGAAGACTCAGTCGAATACAGAGAGCTGCTAGGGTAAAAACCCCGCCGTCGAGCAGAGAATTAGTGGAACCATCCCCACAGATCTATACCTCGGCGAAGTAGCCCTCCCAACGCCGCTCTACTCTGCCGGTCGCCGCAACAAAACGACAATAGACTCCGCACACGTGTCATACCTGGATCGGAGAAGGTCCGATACCTGCGGAACACAGGGCGGCTTAGCTGGAACGGCGTCCTCGACTTTCACCCCACCAAAGAACGGACCGTTCTGCTGAACGAGGAAGGAGCTGCGAAGGACAGAATCGCTCTGACCTCCGTGCGAATAACTACTCTTCAAACTTGTATCATTTTTATATTTGAAAGCTCTATAGAATATACCCAAATATATATTTTATTCATTAAATTCCTCTCACCTCTTTTCGTGAGTCCGGCGGATATTTGCCGATGTATGACACATTAATGTAGAGAAGAGCGGCAATGAGAGGGCTACTTCGCCGAGGTATATACCTGCGAGGCTACTCCACTAATCCTCTGTTCGACGGCAGGGTTTTACCCCGAGCAGCTCTCTGTACCTGACTGAGTCTTCTCGCCTCTTATTGTTTATACCATATGTCCCGCACCAAACCGTTGATAGGCGAAGTGTAGGTGGAAAAAATTTACCCGGGAAAAATCATAGTGAAAAAATTTGGAGACCGTCTTCGTATTTTACAACCCATAATGAGGGGAGGATAATCCGCGGAGAAAATGTCGGGGCTGAGGCTACCGGTAAAGAGAAACAACCTTTCCATCGATGAGAAAATAACTTTACTAAACTTTTGTATAAACAAGTAAATACAAAAAGGGTATAGAAACAATTTAAATGTACAAAAAATGCCGATTAAAATCAAATTTGAATGACGAAAATCGGATAAGATTTACTCAATGCTTTTACAATGCTAAAATAGTCAGATATTACGTGGATAACTGTTTTGATGAGGTAAATGTTATCCGATTTTTATCATTCGACCGGCCAAAGCTAGTTTTCAACAATGAGCCTACAGGATGGTGTCACAAAAAGGATTGTGTTCGACGCCGTCGATCGAGGGGCAGCACGTCGGCCATCACAAAAAATGTCTCTTCATTTATGGAATAACTTAACTAATTAAAAATTATTGTTTATTATTAATATATAAATCTGTTTACTCAAGAATGTCCGATGCCAACAAATTTCGAATGATAAAAATCGGATAACATTTTCCTTATCAAAAAAGTGATCCACGTAATATCTGACTATTTTCGTATTGTAAAAGCATTGAGTAAATCTTATTCGATTTTCGACATTCAAATTTGATTTTAATCGGCATTTTAGTACATTAAAATGGTTTCTACCATTTTTGTATTTACTTGTTTATACAAAATTTTGATAAAGTTTTTTTTCATCGATGGAAAGGTTGTTTCTCTTTACCGGTAGCCTCAGCCCCCACCTTTCCTCCACGGATTATTTTCCCCTCATTATGGGTTGTAAAATACAAAGACGGTTTCCACATTTTTTCACTATGATTTTTCCCTAGTTCCAAACTACACGGATGAATTTCTTTTACCCACCATACTTTTGCGTAAAGTGCCGTTTTATATCGAAATTTGAGTTTTGGGTATGTTAGATGAAACTGACATATGAGACCTAATTTATTGAATTATTTTAAACGATAGCACTTATTTACGTTTTCGGCTTTTAACAAAAATTATAGTTGGTTATGTCATACTTGTGTAAAAATTAAGAATGAATTTTTTTTTCGTATGTATACATGTGTTACGGCGGAATCACCCATATATATACAAACATGAGTATATTGTTATATAATAAGTATAACGTTGTAAAGAATCATTTAATTGTGCGTATATCCGAACCCGTACAAATTGGCGGCTTTATTGGGAGCCGAGGCAGCTGATTTATACGACTTTATTTTTGAGATACCTAAGTATTTGTCCTTTCGTTTCTAAATATTGCTTCTATTAAATATTCACGTAGTCCTTCGACAGTACATACATTTATGGTATAGTTAATAAGTTAGTATCTACACATTTTTTTGCGATTATTTGACAGTTTCAAATAGGTTGATTTAACACTACGCCTTTCCTGAAGACACAAGACTATATAGGGTGACAGTACGACAAATCTGGATAACTTCTTTTCCAAATTCATCTTTCCGTTACTTCAAGCCATAAGGACTCCGGGGACGGCTTAGGCCGGAAATATCGGTATTAAAGAATTTGTATATGCACATTGACGACTTGCAGAAAAGGAAATACGAATTTACAGTTGATTACAATTTTTGTATTGACGAATATCTGATAAAATAATTATCCAAATTCGAGTTTCCTTCATATGAAGCCTTGACTCTAAGGACCGGTTCAGGCTTGAAAAGACGGTAAGACAAATGTATCTATAGGTTGATCTTTTTGTATTGGCGAATCTCTGATCAAAAGCTATCAAAATTCATCTCTCCTTCATTGCAAGTTTGAGCTCCGAGGGACGCGGAATGTCAAATTAACTTATAAAAAAATCAAAATGTTTTACAAAAATTAGGCTTAAGACATAGGATAATCAGTGAAAATGCGTTATTGGGGGGGGGGGGGGGAGGCGTATTTATGTTTTAAGACGTTTTTAACCCGTTTGAATTGTTGCCGTTTGCACCTGTTTAACGCGTTATTAAAACGTTTTTTGTAACTTATTCATTTACAGGTTAAACGATGTTTTGATGCAACGCTTTTAAAACGTTCTAAAACCGTTATGTGCAATCAGGGATATTTTCACTTTATTGTTACAATTTTTTTCCATTACTCTTGAGAAACTATAAAGAAAAGACGTAATCTCCCCAAGTAAGTATACTTATGTATCGTGTAGTCAGTAGCCCGCATGCTCAGTCGATATAGAATAAAAAGTGACAAAGATAGAAAGTAGGCACACATTCAGCTGTGTTTAACACAAACAAAGACTCGACTTGTGCTTACATCGACATTGCGCAGCAGTCGATAGTCACAAATTGCCGAGAGTTTTGGCGGGCAAAATCATGACCGGAGACACAGTGAAAAGTGAGGAAAAGAATACGATGGAAAATGGAAAAGCTCAAAGCAACGGGGTATCAGAGGATCACGAGGAGTATCAGTATTTGAATTTGATCAAAAAGATCATCGAAAAGGGTGCCGTAAAAACGGATCGCACCGGCGTAGGAACCCATTCTATATTTGGAACGCAGACGCGATTTAGCTTGAGAGACGGTAAGAAGCTTTAATTCATCGTACATTTTAACTTCGGCCGATTTTACAAACATTATTAACATGTCGATCAATAGTTAGTCAATTTCGTAATTTATACCGAAGGACACTTTTAACGCATTTGAATTTAACCTAAAAACCTCTTTCATACACTTCCTGTATATGAATTGCATGTATATACGTGAGTAGGTATATAAAAGTACAGGTCAAATGTTGACGCATTCGAAACGAATTAGCTTACCTGTTGTCTAATTGTATCGATCATAATGTATTCTAATGGAAATGTTCAAACTGTAATTGTCAGTTGCATATTGCGTTTATATCTATATATATTATACGATAAGACTTGGGGGTGTAAACTGTAATGGCACACGGCATTTGATATTTAGCGATGGGAGAGGTCGGAGTCCCCTACCTTATACCCAGTTAGCAACATTTAATAAAATTTGACGAACGTACGCACATTCTGGTTGCGTTCGATTTATACGGTCCTCCCCTGGTCCATCTACATTTCCCCGGAGTCGTCCTCACTGGTCGTCCACCTTTCGTATCTTTTTACCATTAGAATTTGGGAACGGCATCGGGGGACGGTACGGGGGACCGTGTAAATCGAACGTATCCTCCTATTAGCGATAAATAGATTGTGCGTACGTTTGCAAAATTTGAAAATCTTATTTATTTATTGAATAAAACGAAAAACTGCAATGTCGGTATCCGGCAATCCAGCGTTCCCTTAAGTGCGAGTGCGGTGGAATTTGCTCGAACTTTTAAAAACTACTTATAGATATATTATAATTAATTGCAATGTTCTTTAATGAATGCGTGGTATAAGAAATTAATAAATTGAACAACTGAATTGCTTATTTGCTTTACTAATAATGTAAAATATGAAAAAATTTTAAATGAATTTTTTTAAATTTTGATTCTAAAACGATTAAAATTATATTTTATTTACTATAAATAAGATGAACTTCTATAGATATTGTAATTTCTTATACAGTTTACTCGCTTATCTATATTTTACTGCTAAAACGATGTAAAATATGCGATAATTTAAAATTGTAAACATTTTTGTAAATAAGCTAATTCTACAGAATTTGAGTTGTTAAGTTCTTTTTTAGGCCATACCGGGATTAACTCACGCATGCAACTTTTTTTCATTAGGAAGTTTTATTACAGGTACTGCATTTTTAATCACCTACTAATAATTGGTTGTTTTCTTCAGGAGTATTCCCTTTACTCACGACGAAACGTGTATTCTGGCGTGGAGTGGTGGAAGAGTTACTCTGGTTCATCAAAGGATCGACCAATGCCAAAGAGCTGTCTGACAAAGATGTGCACATTTGGGATGCCAACAGCTCGCGCGAATTTTTAGATTCTTGCGGGTTTACCGATAGAGACGAGGGAGATTTGGGTCCTGTCTATGGTTTTCAATGGAGACATTATGGAGCAAAATATGAAAATATGCATGCAGATTATACTGGGCAAGGTAAACACAATGTATACATTTTCTTTAGTGATGAATAGAATAAAAAAAATATTTCCTTTTTGATGATAAATCTTTAAGATATTATTGTTAGCATTATGAAAAAATGAGCTTAAAAATAAAAAATATCTTTCTATCATGTATTTAATTCAAAAGATGAGACTAAAAATTGTATTTACTTCTTACATTTCCTAATAAATTATTACGTTTTTAGGTGTTGACCAGTTAAAAGATGTGATTGATAAGATAAGAAATAAGCCTGATGACAGACGAATAATAATGTGTGCCTGGAACCCAGTTGATGTTCCTATAATGGCTCTTCCTCCTTGTCATGCTCTTGTTCAATTTTATGTAGCTGATGGAGAGCTTTCTTGTCAGCTGTATCAAAGAAGTGCTGATATGGGTCTCGGTGTACCATTTAATATTGCATCTTATGCTTTGTTGACATACATGATCGCCCATATAACAAATTTGAAGGTAATTAAATTATATCAGTAATAAATAAAAAGGTTAATAATAGAGCAAAGGAATATTGCAGGAAACACTCAATGAACTTGATGTAAAAAAATTTATTAAAAAAATTTCGCAAGTATATAACAATGTAAAAATAATTAATTTTCTTCAACAATAGATAATACAAATTATAAAAATCCAGATAGTATAATATGAATTCCAATATGAGATTTATTCAGAATTCGTTTGCTTTTTGATAATTGATTTTGTGGTTCCAATAGACATTTGGTATTGTTATACTCTTCAAACATTCTGTTTTTTTGAAGAGTACTAGTAATATTCCCTGCAATGTTCCAGGAATATTCCATAGAACGTGCTTGGAATATTCTTGCCATAGGGCTACGTTTTTGTTAATGTAGATTAAATGTTTTACTAATTTTAATTTGTTCACAGCCAGGAGATTTTGTACATACAATGGGGGACTGTCATGTATATCTTAACCACGTACCAGCACTAAAAGAACAAATCGCACGTAAACCAAAACCATTTCCAAAATTGATGATAACGAGAGAAGTTAAGAGTATCGATGACTTTAAGTCAAGTGATTTTCAGTTAGATGGTTATCATCCACATGCGAAAATTTCTATGCCCATGGCTGTTTAACAATATTTGATAAAATGAAAAGAAAGGAGGCTTAATTACTACAATATTTCTAGTAATAACTATATTTTTATTTTCTAATAAAAATTATATTCTTAATAAACTCATATCTTAATGTTTATGTTAAAGTTATGACTTTTAAATATTGTTTACAAAGTAGCAGTCAAAACATTACATCAAAGAGATTTTTACGTTCAAGTATAACAGAAGAAAAATCTCATTAAAATTCACAATGATGTTGCATTTTGACTACAATTAGCCTAAATCCACTCCGATTTATGGCTCATATGAGCATAACTTACAAAAGAGTTAGCTCCATCTACAATCATCAAAGAGGAATCAAAGACGCATTTAAAAATCTTAGACATGAATAAAACGCTGCTTATAGGCCAAACTTGAATTCTAAAAGAAACTATAAATTTGACCAGTTTTCATAATTATTATTTAGATATTGTGAAACAAATATAATT